>CM068376.1:178746646-179170629 GCA_034769895.1 Magicicada septendecula | reverse complement strand
TTCTTTTTTTTTTAAGTGCAGGAAAGTTGAATATGAAACAACAATAGCATACATTTTCTAGATCTTACCATTAAAAAACTGAAACACAGACACAAATTCAGCATATACAAAGAATCCACTACAACTGACACACTGGTACATAACACCTCAAATCACCCCATGCAAAACACAGCCATCAATTTTCAGATCCATGATACATAGACTAAGCAGCATTCCACTAGAACAAAGAGACTACCAGGATGAATTAATACAATTCAATATTTAGCTGAAGCCAATGGATATGATAGAACAATAATTAACAAAATCCTACACAAAATTTAAACCAAACAACAGGCAAAGACAGGGAATAACAAATTCATAAACTCGTGTTATCAACAACCATACAAAAATGTAGCTCACATATTTAAAAGAGCAAGGTATAGCATTATATACAAAACCACAGGCAAAACAGAAAACACACTGTCAAAAAGCACACACAAATGACTAAAAGAAATTTGATTTACCTGACGTTTACAAAATAAAGTCACAATGTAACAAATTCTATACAGGCCAGAATGGATACAGCTTCAAACATAGGTACACTGATCACCTCCACCACTAAATTTACTTTTGCAAACCATCCTATTGAATCAGACCACACATGAATAAACACCAACAACAATATCAAACACAAACACAAAAGACCGAAAACTAGACATACTCAGACAACTAGAAATATAAAAATGCATTAAAAAGCATGGAAGTAACATCCTAAACAGACATACTTTAAGTCATATATACTATATTATGAAAACTTTATGCAACAACGATCTTTCAAACAATAGCATCATCTCAGGGCTGGCGAGAGCGATCACGGGCCCCGGGGCTAAACATTTTTGGCCCCCCCCAAAGAAAAACTTACCAAAATCATTACTGTTGGATTGTTAATGGTTTAGGATTTATTAATTGACCCTACAGTTCGTTATTCTTAACTTTAATCGAAAATAAATGGGTATAAATTATAGGTTTAGTTATTTATTTTAACAAAGGGCAAAGGCCGTTATGTGCCGGGCCCGCTTCGGGACCCCGGGCCCCGGGGCTCTGGCCCCCCTGCCCCACCACCCTTGCCGGCCATGGTGCATCATCTTCAAAAACAGAATGAACAGCATACCTAGTGACAGTCTCCGGTGAAGCTCACAATGAACAAAAGCTAGCACAGGCAATAAGGTTATTTATCTTTTTTTTTTTTTGTTAATGTTCCATAACAAAATAGTGCTTACAAACTCATAGTGATACTGGACACATCATGGACAACAAAACCCAATAATTCAGAACAGAATAGCTGTAGCATCTGCAAATGTTGCTGACTGCAGTTTGATTAGTCCACAGAAGGTACTAAAATATGGTATATATCTCAAGTACGACATTAGTCTCAATACATTTCCCTGTGGGACACACAATATTATAAGTTTTAATGTTGTTTGCACATAATACTGTTGGATAATGAAGTGTCTGTAAATGAGGTAAGACTGAGTACTTTATAATAGATGTAAGGTAACTTCTTAAGTTTGGTACAACTCCCCGTATACCAAACTTTATCAAATGCCTGACTGATTGAGAAAACAGCACACAGTAACTTTTTTCTTTAATATATTTATTTACTATTTTAATTAGCCAATGGATCTGCTCTACTAATTGTGTTGTTGTCAAAAACCAAATTAGTGATTCCATATAACTTTTTTTAGTGGCTTCAAATATGTTAAAATTAACTTCTCAAAGACTATGAGAACTTTTCAGAGTACTGGCTGCAGACTTATCATTCAATACACCACGTCTTGTTTGATTTTTTTCTCAGATTTGGGAAAAATTATTTTTTGGCCACTTGCAAGTGATTGGAAAGTGCCCAATCATAGTGAAGCATTAAAGATATAGAGTATGCATAATTATGTTTTTTAGTAAATTTTTAAAATAATTTCAAAGTGACAGGCTCAAAGCCCAGTGCCTTTTGGCAATTTATTTTCTTAATCAGTGGTAGCTCGTGACTTAAGAGGCTGGAGGGCACGGCCTTTAGGTTTCTTAATTATTTATCAATATTGAATTTAATGCACAATAGAAATGTCACCAATATTTGAGCACATAATTGATTAATAAAATAAGAATAGTAACACGTACAGCATGCAAAGATTATTTAAAAATTTGAACTCACCTAAAATATTGTCAGCTGTTGTATTTAGAGTCAGCAGTTTTAAATTAGCATAACAACAAACTGTCGAAAGTGTCCACAAAAATGTCTATACTGTTTCCATAAATAAGTAATACACTATATTTACATTAGATTATTTTTATGATACCTACACTTAAAACAGACCATTTATTTATATACAAAGTCCATTCGGCTTTCCTTTAAATTTCCTTTTCTAGCATTATATCATCAAAGTTCTTCATTTCTTTAACAAGTTTCTTGTTGATAGATAACATCGAAAGGGCATTCAGTCTATCGTTTTTCATTGTATTTCTTAAAAAAGTATTTAGTCTTCTCAGAGACGAAAAGCACCGCTCAGGTTCGCCAGTTGTCATGGGGACAGTTATGATAATTTTCAGAAGTTTCAACACTTCATTGAAAACTGACGTAAGATTGTTTCTTCTATAAAGTTCAGAAGTTTTATTGCTCCTTTACTATTAAAATCATGCCATCTGTGTAATAGTTCCAATTCACTCCGAAGTTTGTTTTTTTGTAAGAAAGGGTAATGCTGAATCACTCGCTTGAGTTTTTCTTCTGGAAAGTTTGTAGAAAAAAGTGGAAATAAGTCATTGGACATCAATGAAGCCGCTTCTAGCTGATCCGTGTAAGTAAACCTATATTTTACATGTGTCATAATGATGTCACATACTTCTTTTGCATCCCCTACCTTTAGTGTTGCATCCAACATTATTGTTCCTTTTCTTGGTTGCTCAGGGAACTCTTCATTTATTTGTGTTTCTATTTCATTTATTTTCTCCCTCTCTTTCTGTATCTCATTTTCAAAAATTCTTATGTCACTTTGCCACATTACACTGTCTTTGTTCCTACTCTGTAGTTGTTGGTACAGTATGTCCACTCGGGGTAGAATTCTATGGGAAAAAGTTAGCCAGAACATGAAATTTTGGTCATGAAGAGCCCTTCTATGACCACTTGGCTCATTAACTATGAGTCTGTTTATACACTTTTCATCAAGAATTTCAAAACATTGCTCCAACTTATATTGGTTTTCATACACAACGTTAACTGTTCGAATGTTGTAATTCCATCCTGCTACTGAAACTCTGGGTAACTTGGCTTGCACTACTTCCTCCAAAAGGTCCGTTCATAGAGATGAGTGTGAAAAAAATGCTGGAATGAACTTACTTTTGTTCTCACTTTCACAAACGTTTCAAGGTGTTGTGCCTCTTCCTCAGTGTGAGTAAATACTGAATGTCATTGTTGCAGAATAACGATTAAGGAATATAGGTGTGTGTGGTGGGAATTGATGGTTGGAGGGAATTGGCGCTGAGGTTCAAATTTTGTGTTTGGATCAATGTATCAAATAGTGTATGTGATCTGTAATGTAGTTGTTCATTTAATATGTTGTTTGGTTGTAATATGTGATATCTGTATATTTCAAATTGTTCAGCTGTGTTTAATTTTCTACTTTTTGATAAGTAGTGTAATATTTCCATGTGTTCTATGTTTGTGTAACTGTGGTTTTCGTTTTGTAAATGTGTGGCAAATGTGGAATGTATGTAATTTGTGGTGAGGGCTTTTATATGTTCTGAAAATCTGGAATAAAAAGATCTTCCCGTCTGGCCGATGAATAATTGGTTACAATCATTACAATTTAATTTATAAACTCCTGTTTTACTGTATGTGTCTGTGTGTTTGTTAATATTTATATGTTTCTTAATGGTGTTGTTGGTTCTGTAGGCTACTTTATAATTGTGTTTTCTAAAAGTGTTAGCAATTTTGTGTGTATTGGAGTTGTAGTATGTAAGTGTTATGTACTTGCTGGGTTGTGTGTTGTTGGTCTGATGTGTTTTATTTTTTGTGTTTAGGATGCGTTTGTGTATTTTATTTACCAAATCGGGGTTGTATCCATTTTTAACTGCTATATATTTGATTGTGTTAAGTTCTTCTTGGTAATCATGTGTGTTTAGGGGTATTGAAGTGAGTCTATGGAGCATGTAGTTGAATGCTGTATGTTTGTGTTGAGTTGGGTGGTTGGATGAGTTATGTATGACCATGTCTGATGTGGTGGGTTTCCTGTATATTTTGTATGTGTGTGTGTTGTTTGTTTTGGTGATTGTGAGGTCTAAGAAGTTCATGCTATTATTTAGTTCTATTTCAAGTGTGAATTTTAATTTATGGTGTATAGTGTTAATATATTTGTGGAAATTTTCTATTTGTCTTTTGTTGCCGTTGTATAGGAGTATAATGTCATCAACATACCTGTGCCAATATATTATTTTATCAGTATATTTGTTATTGTGTAATATGTGTTCTTGTTCTATGGTGTGTACAAATATTTCGGCTAGTATACCTGATATAGGGGAGCCCATGGGTAGTCCATCTGTTTGTGTGTAAAACATGTTATTGTGTGTGAAATAATTTTGATCTGTTATAATTTTAGTTAGATGTATGATCTCATTTATGTGTGTTTCAGGTATGTTGTTTAATTTTAGTAATCGTTCTAATGTAATTAAAGTTTCTTTTATGGGGACATTGGTGTATAGGTTTGTTATGTCAAATGAAGCTAGTGTGGAATTATGAGGTATGTGGATATGTTGAGTTTTATTCACTAGATCTAAATTATTTATGACAGTGGTGTTGTTAGTTAAATTTATGCTATTTCTGATTAATTTATCTAAGTGTCTAGCTATTTTGTGGGCAGGTGCTTGTATGTTGTTTATAAGTGGTCTGATTGGAATATTTGGTTTATGTAATTTTGGTAGTGCATTAAGTGTAGGGGCTTTTGGTTTAATTTGTTTAAAATATTTCATGTTGTCAGGTGATAGTATGTGTTTTGTGTTATTTAAGGTACACCAATGTCACGTGTGATACACGTAATATCATAGAGAAAATCCAATTAAGAACACAAGAAAGACATAACAGAAAAATCAATAACCTATTAACACGCAGAAACGAAAACATCGTTACACCGACACATAAGTTTCATGCACGTACTGTAAATACAACATTGACCCATTTCACTAATGCTGAAATAACACTATTAGATAAAGGTCTAAAACACAATTTAGACATCATTTCAACTAATAACAACAGTAATAAAAAACATATACGTGACATAGTCCTTGATGCTGAAACAGCCATACAACACACGCATAACATAGACCAAGACACCATACGCCACGATATCAAACGCAAGTTACAACACAAACAGCAATTTTAACATAAACAACACAGTAATGAGTTCCAATTACTAAATATCGGTATGGAGAACCATACATGACTTCCATATTCTAAGATTTATATTTAAAATCATTTTCAGCCAAACAGCCAGGCTGTGTCTTACCTGCCTTTTTATTGCTGTATTAAATGAAAAATATTATATTACATTAAAATGAAAAAATTATAATTTTATTGCCTGGCAACAAAATTATTTTATTTTTAACAATTACCATTGTTTCAAAAAGTTTAAATAAATTTTCAAGTACTTTACTCTTGTTAAAACGTAAAAGGTTGCAGGTAAACTACCCCTTCCCCTTAACCGATCTTCACCAAAATCGAAAGTCATTGAGACCTCTACAATTCAGGGACGTATGCAAAAAATTATTTGATTCTGTTTGAATTTGCGGCTGTTATCGTTTGCCATAGAAAATACGCTTGATAAAAAAACGTTGCAGGTAAACTACCCCTTCCCCTTAACCGATCTTCACCAAAAACAATAGGTCTTGAGTACTCTACAAATCAGGGCTGTATGCAAAACATTATTTGATTCTGTTTGAATTTGCGGCTGTTATCGTTTGCCATAGAAAATAAAACGTAAAAGGTTGCAGGTAAACTACCCCTTCCCCTTAACCGATCTTCACCAAAAACAATAGGTCTTGAGTACTCTACAAATCAGGACTGTATGCAAAACATTATTTGATTCTGTTTGAATTTGCGGCTGTTATCGTTTGCCATATAAAATACCCTTGTTAAAAAAACGTTGCAGGTAAACTACCCCTTTCCCTCAACCGATCTTCACCAAAAACAATAGGTCTTGAGAAATCTACAATTCAGGGCTGTATGCGAAACATTATTTGATTCTGTTTGAATTTGCGGCTGTTATCGTTTGCCAAAAAAAAAAAAATTTCCCTTGATAAAAAAAACCGTTGCTGGTAAACTACCCCTTCCCCTCAACCGATCTTCACCAAAAACAATAGGTCGCGAGTACTCTACAAATCAGGGCTGTATGCAAAAAATTATTTGATTCTGTTTGAATTTGCGGCAGTTGTCGTTTGCCATAGAAAATACGCATGATAAAAAACGTTGCTGGTAAACTACCCCTTCCCCTCAACCGATCTTCACCAAAAACAATAGGTCTTGAGTACTCTACAAATCAGGGCTGTATGCAGAAAATTATTTGATTCTGTTTGAATTTGCGGCTGTTATCGTTTGCCATAGAAAATACCCTTGTTAAAAAAACGTTGTAGGTAAACTACCCCTTTCCCTTAACCGATCTTCACCAAAAACAAAAGGTATTGAGAACTCTACAATTTAGGGCTGTATGCAAATAATCTTTTCATTCTGTTTGAATTTGCGGCTGTTATCGTTTGCCATAGGAAATACCCTTGTTAAAACATAAAACGTTACAGGTAAACTACCCCTTTCCCTTAACCGATCTTCACCAAAAACAATAGGTCTTGAGAACTCTACAATTCAGAGCTGTATGCGAAACATTATTTGATTCTGTTTGAATTTGCGGCTGTTATCGTTTGCCAAACAAACAAAATTTCCCTTGCTAAAAAAAAACCGTTGCAGGTAAACTACCCCTTTCCCTCAACCGATCTTCACCAAAAACAATAGGTCGCGAGAACTCTGCAAAACCGGGCTGTATGCAAAAAATTATTTGATTCTGTTTGAATTTGCGGCAGTTATCGTTTGCCATAGAAAAAAAATCTATAGACAGACAGACAGATAGACACACAGACACACAGACAGACAGACAGACAGACAGACACACAGACACTTTTCGGAAAACGACTTTTTTTCATGTTTTGAGTGTAGTAGAATCAGAATCTGCAATAATCTCGAACACGATTTTTTTTGCCATCACCATACTTCCATTCCTTAAGGAATATGGAAGTAAAAAACATAAAACGTAAATTACAAGAACATAACCTAACCATACTCAAAGCGGACAAAGGCAATATTAATGTCATAATAGAAAAACAAACTTTAAACAACAAAATTGAAACATTTTTTAATGAAAACAACATCACTAAATTAAATAAAGATCCCACCCCAAATTATCACAAACAAATAAACAAAACCTTAAATAACACAAAACACATAGTATCACCTGACAACATGAAATATTTTAAACAAATTAAACCAAAAGCCCCTACACTTAATGCACTACCGAAATTGCATAAACCAAATATTCCAATCAGACCACTTATAAACAACATACAAGCACCTGCCCACAAAATAGCTAGACACTTAGATAAATTAATCAGAAATAGCATAAATTTAACTAACAACACCACTGTCATAAATAATTTAGATCTAGTGAATAAAACTCAACATATCCACATACCTCATAATTCCACACTAGCTTCATTTGACATAACAAACCTATACACCAATGTCCCCATAAAAGAAACTTTAATTACATTAGAACGATTACTAAAATTAAACAACATACCTGAAACACACATAAATGAGATCATACATCTAACTAAAATTATAACAGATCAAAATTATTTCACACACAATAACATGTTTTACACACAAACAGATGGACTACCCATGGGCTCCCCTATATCAGGTATACTAGCCGAAATATTTGTACACACCATAGAACAAGAACACATATTACACAATAACAAATATACTGATAAAATAATATATTGGCACAGGTATGTTGATGACATTATACTCCTATACAACGGCAACAAAAGACAAATAGAAAACTTCCACAAATATATTAACACTATACACCATAAATTAAAATTCACACTTGAAATAGAACTAAATAATAGCATAAACTTCTTAGACCTCACAATCACCAAAACAAACAACACACACACATACAAAATATACAGGAAACCCACCACATCAGACATGGTCATACATAACTCATCCAACCACCCAACTCAACACAAACATACAGCATTCAACTACATGCTCCATAGACTCACTTCAATACCCCTAAACACACATGATTACCAAGAAGAACTTAACACAATCAAATATATAGCAGTTAAAAATGGATACAACCCCGATTTGGTAAATAAAATACACAAACGCATCCTAAACACAAAAAATAAAACACATCAGACCAACAACACACAACCCAGCAAGTACATAACACTTACATACTACAACTCCAATACACACAAAATTGCTAACACTTTTAGAAAACACAATTATAAAGTAGCCTACAGAACCAACAACACCATTAAGAAACATATAAATATTAACAAACACACAGACACATACAGTAAAACAGGAGTTTATAAATTAAATTGTAATGATTGTAACCAATTCTACATCGGCCAGACGGGAAGATCTTTTTATTCCAGATTTTCAGAACATATAAAAGCCCTCACCACAAATTACATACATTCCACATTTGCCACACATTTACAAAATGAAAACCACAGTTACACAAACATAGAACACAACATGGAAATATTACACTACTTATCAAAAAGTAGAAAATTAAACACAGCTGAACAATTTGAAATATACAGATATCACATATTACAACCAAACAACATATTAAATGAACAACTACATTACAGATCACATACACTATTTGATACATTGATCCAAACACAAAATTTGAACCTCAGCGCCAATTCCCTCCAACCATCAATTCCCACCACACACACACACCTATATTCCTTAATCGTTATTCTGCAACAATGACATTCAGTATTTACTCACACTGAGGAAGAGGCACAACACCTTGAAACGTTTGTGAAAGTGAGAACAAAAGTAAGTTCATTTGTGAAAGTTTTTATATATAATAATATTAGTAAAAGTGAACGAAGAGGATGAATCAACAAGATATTTATGCTGGAATGGCAGACACATTTGAGAAAAATCTCTATCTTTGTTGTTTACACTTGTTTATCTTTTCTAATAGCAAATTAAGTTGATGAGCGTAACAGTGTACAAAATATGTGAACAGATACTCTTCTCTAATTTTTGCCTGTACACCTCCAATCGAACCACACATAACATTAGCGCCATCATAAGTCTGAGTTATTAACTTTTCCTTTGATGTGTACAGAAGAGGACTGATGTTCTCCATTATGCACTCTGCTCAGGTTTCTGCACATTTACCTTCAGGACTGAGAAATCCCCAAAACTTTTCGTATACAGACCCCTTAAACACATACCTAAAAACTAATACCATTTGACGTGGTTTGTCACATCAGTTGTCTCGTCACATTTGATTGCCACAAATTCAGAAGCTTGTATCTCATTTTCTATTTCTTCCCTGCAGACACTAAGCATACAGTCCAATGTATCATTCTTTATTATTTTCTATGTACCTTTGAATACATTGGCCGATTCTAAATTGTCTTTCATTGGAGAATCCAGCTCCGCAGTAAAATTAATTAAACCTTTGTATATACCCACAGATTTGTAGACGATGCTGATTCGTCATGACCTCTTAGAGGCAATTCAAAAACACTAAATAATTTGACATACGAAATCAGGTGTTTTAAAATATATCTGTTTTTGCTGACTTGAATATTGTGCTTTAATATGTTTTGTCTAAATTCCGAGTTATATGTTTTCTCTCTCCAGACACACTCACTCTCTCTCATGCTCTCTCTCTCTCTCTCTCTCTCTCTCTCTCTCTCTCTCTCTCTCTCTCTCTCTTTCTCTCTCTCTGACAGGTAGAGGGAGAATGGGTGAGAGAGAGGGTGTGATTGTTGACATATACATAATTTTACAATATTCTATAGTACTCTGTACTATAATTTACAACAATATGATTATAACTATTATCCATTTTCACTTGATAGATGTGTGTGTAGGATATTATGTTTTTGTGTAAGATTTACAACATTACCATAAACTTGTGTTTGTAATATTATGTAAATTATCTGATATAAGTTTGTAAAGTTCTACAGTTATTGTGTAATTTAGAATGTTCTAAATTATTGATGGTTTTAATACCAGTAGTCAGTGAAACATGATAAAAATAATTTTTAATAATTACATAATTGAACATCCCTTTTATCTGTATTTACCTATAATATATTTTACTATGCTATATGTTGACTATATGTATAAACGTTTTTTGTACCAATTCTAATATTTAATTGTTGATTACTGCATTTATAATTAATTAAAAAATACCATTACATTATAGTAATTTAAATTGTAATATTGTATAAATTAAGTTCTGTGATATTATAATTTTCTCCTTGTCTTTAAAGAAAACATTTGAAGATGTAAAACAAACTATCTCAACATATAGAATGATAACACATGCGCATGCACATGCACACACACTCACATACATAAACACGTTCATTCAAATAATTGTTCTGTTGTGTTTGACATTTCTTTTGTATTCATATATAGGTCTTGATTATGACAATAAACATTGCCAAAACATCGACACAAGTAAGTTAAAATTAGTGTTATATTTTTGACTGATCCTCACAAACCCTTCACCGAAAAATTCATGATTGATGGTCACTACGAATTTAAGGATCTAAACACTAAACAAATGCCCGCACTGAATCAGCCATACCAGAGAACCTATAAACACTAAAAAGAGCAAATCCCATATTATCAATAGACTGCGATTAGTTCTACTGAGTGAATCACACCACTTTCTGCTAAACGTGACGCGACACACTCACCAGGTGACAGTGTAAATGCTGCCTATAAGCTTACAAGTTCATTCAACTTTGGATAGAGTGGGGGAATTGAGAAATGGGTGTGATTGTACCAGCGCCATGATCCATGGTGTTCCAAAAACATTTTCTTGTCCAGAGTATTAAAGAAACATGTAATGACTTTCCACGATTAGTTTACTGTACTGTTTAATGATGTGATTTAAACTGGGGGGCGTGTGCCTTAGCTCCCTAAGAACAAGCCGCCCCTATTCTTAATAATATCCTTAATTTCATTGAGCTTAAACTTCTTTACAGGGATATCTCTTGATATTTTGTTCTCTTCTTCCAGCAATATCTCTGACTCAAATGCTTTATATTCATTATTTCTGGCCCATGCTCTATCCTTTATTTTAACTGGTCATACTTGCTGCTGTAGTAATTTTATTCTTCTTGTTGCTTTCCACAGTGCATAATTACTTGTTTCATTCAGTGAAATGCATTAAAAATATTCATGAAAATGTTGCTCTCTATAGTTACCAGTGGTGAGGCTGTAACAGCTGTCTCTGGTGGGAACAGTACAGAAATGAAAGAAAATGCAATTAATTATATCAAAGAGTAAATACGTTAGTTCTTTATTGATTTTAAATGTAAACAATATTAGTAGGGAAACTTGAAGAAAGGCATAGGCATTGCTTTCGTACTGCTGGGCTCTTGCACTGTCATTTTAGTATTGTGTTGCTGAATCAGGCGTCAACAATGTTCTACTGTGTATGGTTATTGACCTCATAGCAGCTGTCACTGTACATACTAGGTGGACAAACTTTGTATCTATATAAACTTTGAACCTATGTGAACTTTGTATTATAAAATACTGCATTGCGGCGTGTGTAGGTGACGTCACGTTTTACAATGTTATCTGCAGCCAGTCTTGAGTCAGGCTGACTGCAGTCAAATTAAATCAGTTCTTCTCCAGACTCCGAGCAGGCCACTCGTTTCAATTGCCCGCCACGGCTACTTAAAGTATTTCAATATACAAATGTATATCTCATGCATATTTATTTGCATAAATTAATTATTCCATTAATTCTATAAATTTTTATCTGTATTTATGATAGTGCTGTCGGTACGAACTTTGTCGTACTTATGTGTATTTAGCCCTGTAGTTGGACGCCATATACGGCAGTATATGTAGTTTGTTATGCCCCACGTTCTTTGGGAGCCATATACGAATGTAATATTTATGCATATTTAATAATTGCATAAATTAATTAATTAAATAAATTTTACTTATTGTCCCGCGTTTGGGCGGCATGTACAAATATACATGTATTATGCAAATTTATTAATTACATAATCTAATTGAATTTTTAATTGTATAAAAATTTTCTCTTGGAATTATCTACTAGAATTTGCTTCCTCGTGTCACGTGTTGGGACACCATATGCAACTGTAATATATTTTATGTTTGTCTCTACTTGCATAAATTAGTTAAAATTATTCAAAGGAGTTTCCATAAATGTAAGTTTTTATTACAGATCTTGTTTACTGCTCCAGGACGGGCATGCCATATCTGATGATACACTCTGATATCACTGAGCCATAATACGCCCCGCGTGCTGGAGCACCATATGTAAACAGGTGTTTTGGGTGAATAACAATCATCTGACTCAGACACTATTTAATTTTTATAAACGATACAAATTTATTATATGTTTTCAATATCATTTAAATACTGAATAAAGTTAGCGTTTCTAGACAACATCAAATATACAATGCTGTTATATTATCTCTACGTTATGAACATCTACAAAATCAATAAAGACTAATTAATTAATGACCATATAAATTTCAATATATCCTACTCTATGGATTCATATTTCTCAATTTGCGTTACTTTTGAGCAATTAAATATATGTATATTCAACAATTAAATAAATGTATATTCTACTCAGTGGCGAGTTCTTTTTGAGTGGCAGGACAGTGGCGACCTAATCTAATGTTACATGAATGATAATAATTTACTTGTTGTTTGTATCCAAATTGCGGTGATTAACTGCGTCGTACCTCTCATCCTACGAAGAAATCCAGGCTGAAGATACGCCAATTAAATTACACTTGACACTTCGTCACGACACTATTTGTCCCACATTTTATCCGGATACTCGCATGAACGATAATGACTAATTGCGTTAACTCGAATATGACTTCATCGTCTAAAACACTTTGCGTGTAGGTTCTTTGTCACTTTTGATGTACGCGTGCAATAGTTTATGCTGCGTTTAACTAGAGCGATTGTACCATTTATACTGTATTCACAATGCAAATATAATTGGTTTTAATTGCATTTTAGTGAGTTAAGAACGTGGCACAATCTTACTATATTGTTTCATGTCACTTATGTCACGGTAATGTGATATTGTCATACCTTATCACTCGCATTAGATTCATAAAAACGAGATTTTTATGATCACAAAGTCTGATCGTACTTAACTCGACATTGTCATAGTATTTGGTCACGGGTTAGTTCTACAGTTTTACATAGTCTCTGATACACTCCCGAACGATCTCTTTGCTTGTATCAATACACTTTACTACCGTCCATCTGAAAGACTTTGGCTGGTTTATACCGAAATAGAATTGACTGACAAAATTTAGAATACGACCGAACTGAGACTAAAATAGACTGACTGACTGATTTTTATAGGCTGACTTAAATTGTTTGAAAATTGGAAATCGACTGAACTCTTCTTCTCTGCGAACACCTTATTTTATTACTTCAGCAACACGACTCCCTCCACGGATGTCATACCCTTACCACAATCACTGTCATGATTGGTTTCTCGCATCAGATTCTGCGAAGGCTCCTCCTGGATACTCCGGCTGGGGTCTCTGGTCTACTTCCCATTCGCTCTTCACCCTTGTTTCCATGTTGACGTCTTCTTTACACCCGCCTTTGCCGAATTCCTTGCTCTTGATAGGTCAGCCAAGACCCCTCTCTACAAGTCTTGCTGTCCACACCATCTCCCCGTATGACGACGAACCTAATTACACGGTTGTCTGTTATGTGATTGTTCTTACGTTCCCAAGTGTCCTTTCTAAGCGATTTCCTTTCCGCACATGTGTGTACCATAACCCGGGTGTGTCGAATTGCCGTATTGTCCTCGACTTCCCTTGTTACGTTCACACGCTGATGGTGGTCATCTTCCAGGAACTAACATCTGTTCTGCAGCCTTACAAGATGCTCCGTATGTCGTGCCAGTAAGCAAGTTTCCCGCTGTGCAGCTATATAAGTTCCTTTGTACCTAACTGCATCCGCTCTTAGACTGCTTTTGTGGAAAATGTTATGTCCATGTGCAGCCGCTAACTCACACGTATACGTCGAAAATGTTGGCGTCCCCTTAGTACACTCCTTGTCGGTAGTTGTGATGAACTGACACCGTCTTTTGTTTCTTTGTTATTGTCGCCACTTGCGCTTATGTCGTTCATCCATGTCCAACATCTGTTATGTGCCAAGGCGTTGTCCTTCTTAAATCATTGTCTAACGGCGGCCGTTTGGCTATACCATGCATCACTCTTGACAGTTGACGCCCGCTACAGTGCCGTTTACGCAAAAAAAATTCTCTGCCGTAATTGCTTTACAGAGTCCCCAATTTGGGTTCATTGATGAGTCCCGAATCAAGGAATCGCAAATTAATGCCCTTGCTGAAGTTTCATCAATGGTCATTCTTCATTGAAAAGAGTGTAGTCACTAAAGATCATCTTCCACATGAAAGAGTGTAGTGTCACTTACCCTTTCCTTCCCCCTTTTTCAACACTGTCTGTCATTATTACACCACTGTCGTTCATAACCTTGATACTGAATTTATTGCTCGCTTGTTTGAGATTATGAATCCATTTACAGATTTTCTAGTAATTATATGGTTAAGTTAATATTCATTTACATGTTCTATATCTACAAAATTCCTTCCTTTTAGGAAAATAAAGTAAAAGAATATTCTTTTGTTGCTAACTAGTTATCACATTTTTTTTTCGTTTAGGTTTTTAATATTTATATGCATGACTCCTAAATAATCTATTGGCTAAAATTTACATTTTGTTGACAAGCGTTCGACCAACTTGGTTACAACAAAAGAAAACACAATAAGCTTAAGTATTAATGATAACCTATTCACTCTAATTATCCTTGGTTAGATTTTCCAAAGATTATATTACAATTTGATTTACGCTAAATTTTACACATATAAACATTAATACTGTACTTCTTATACGTATCAAAGAAAATTTTCTTCCCCTAAAATTCTACAATTTCTCAACAAAATCTCATTTCAATTGAACAAAACTTTATTTACATTCCCCTTTTGTTTGAACTTAACAACTATCACACTATAATTCTCATTAAAGTTTTTACGATTACACAATCTATAATAAATGATTTTTTTTTTCTACTTTACATTCTTGTAATTTATTACTGCTTGTTGTACATTCCAATAATTTATAGCTAATTATTTCAAATGATTAAGTAACAAACCTTTGTTTACTTTCTCTTATCGATTACTATCTTATCACGTACATTATTCAAAATTTTACCATGAAACAAGACAATTTAAATTTTTACAAATTAGTCTATGATTTCACTACTAACTATAACACAATGACATAGTTCTTGATTTATTTACAAAGACAATTCTATCTCTTAGCTAAGCAAACTTGAATGGTTTGTTTTTTTTTTTTATTACCGTTAGAGGCGTTACGCTTTCCTCTAACTTCTTCCCACTTAGCCGTTGAGTAGTTTGCCTTTTCCCTTCTTTACGTAACATAAACGCACGTCTTGTCCTTAAATAATTTGATGTATTATTTATCACGTTGATTTCTTTCTTTAATCTCTTTCCTTTCGGGAATGATAAGCTTTCAACTGTCTTATGTTAAATCTGCCGCGTATTTTCTGTTCATCGCTGCATTCAACCAAGATATATGTAGCTTCCCCTAAGACCTGTTTCACCTTATAGGGTCCACAATATAATTCACAAAATTTGTCAATTTTCTTCTGCATGGCATCCGATTGGCAATATGTCCTTACCAATACTAGATCTCCCAATTTAAATTTGGTAATTTTGTTATCCTCGTTCATTTTCTTTGCGTGTTTCTCTCTCTTCAGCTTCATCTTCACGAAGATTTGGCGGTTGTCCGTTATGCTATGTTCATGTATTTCTTGGTTTAAGTACTTTTCCCAAACGCGTGCTGGTCTCCTACCAAACTGCGCTTCGTATGGTGTTACTTCAATGGTGTCGTGATACGTTTCATTAATGCAGCTTTCGATTGTTGTAATGAAACGTGACCACTTAGTGTGTTGTTCGCCGACGAATATACGGAACATGTTTCCTAATTGTCGATTAATACGTTCGGCAAGGTTGGCGCACGGGTTGCGAATGGCAGTGTACTTCGGTTGTATTTGAAGTTCACTCAATCCTTCCACCCATTGTTTCGATGTGAACTGCGTCGCATTGTCCGTTAATATTGCTTTCGGTTTTACAACTTCTTCGATGTATTGTCGGACTCTCCTGATAGTTGCGGCCGTTGTTGCCCTTCTCAACGTGTATAACTTCACGTATTTTGTAAAGTTATCAACCATGACGAAGATGTATTTTACGCCACCCGTCGATACCGGTAACGGTCCGTAATAATCCCCGCTAATGAGTTCTCCTTTCTCTGATGGTAAAATTGGTATCGTTCCGCCAAACAGATTCCTATTTTGGCTATCCTTGCAACGTTGACATTTGTCACAAGTTTTTACGTACTCTTTAATTTTCCTTGACATTTTGTCAAATGTGAAACTCTCCTGTAACAGTTTGGTACATTTCTTACCTCCTAAATGGCCGTACATCTGGTGTATTTCGGAGATGATTATGTCCGTAATACTCTCTGGCACGTATAATTTCCATTTGTTCTTACACTTTCTATACAATTTGTTATCAACATACTTATAAAACTTACACATATCATTTTCATTACCATTATCTAGATTATCTATAATAGATCCTAACTTCGTATCCTCCTTCTGGAATTTTCCTATGTCTCTTATCATACTACATACGTCTTTCTTCATTTTTATAGTTACCTGATTTATCTGGTATTCAAAGTTCTCATCAACTTGGTCCTCTTCCGTTGCATCTTCTGGATATCGGCTGAGTATGTCGGCCACTACATTCTCTTTACCTTTACAGTGAAGGATGTTAAAGTTATATTCTTGTATGGATAGGATCCACCTAGTTATCCTGGAGTTGTTTAGATGGCATTTATGCATGAAAGTGAGTGCTTTATTATCAGTTATAATCGTTAATGGTTGACCCAAGATATATATTCGAAACTTCTCTAAACATCTGACAATGCTTAAGAGTTCCTTTTCAGTCGTGAAATAGTTCTTTTCCGCACCCTTAAAAGTTTTACTCGTGTAGGCAATTACACCCACATTCCCCTCTTCATCCAACTGATACAGTTGTCCACCGTAGGCGTATTTACTCGCATCGCATTGAAGAAAATATCGTTGGTTGACTTTCGGAAATTTTAATATAACCGTTTCAATAAATAAATCCTTTACTTCCTTGAAGCATCGATCAAGTTCTGATGTCCATATAAACCTTTTATTTTTTCTCAATAAATCCAGTAATGGTTGAATCGTTTCTGCATACTTAGCAGTAAATCTATTATAAAAGTTAGTCAATCCTAAGAATCCTTTCAATTGCTTCTGGTTTCTCGGAACTGGGAAATTTCTGATCGCAGCAACCTTTTCTTCTGTTGCTTGAACTCCTTCTGTAGTTAATCGATACCCTAGGTAGGCGATTTCTTGACGAAAGAATTGCGATTTATCGAGGTTAACCGTTAGGTTTGCTCTGCGTAGATTGCTTAATAATAAATTCAAATGTACCAGATGCGTCTTGACGTCGTTCGAGTAACAAAGACAGTCGTCAACATAGATGATTGTGTTTTCCTTCACCGGATCTTCAAGTGCCATGTCTAGTCCTCTCGTCAGAGCGGCAGAACTGGTGCTTAATCCGAATGGTGTTACTGTATATCTATAACATTTCCCCTCATACATGAAAGCAGTGTAATCGCGACAACATTCCTTTAGTGGCACCTGCCAAAAACTGCTGGTTAAATCCACTGTGGACAGGTACTTCATTCTACCACACCTTGCTAAAATCTGTTGGATAGGAGTTGGTCCTTCATAGTCGGGAATGGTAACACTATTGATTTTTCGTGCGTCCAAACACAGCCTGACGTTTCCGTCTTTCTTTATTACGGCGACCATTGGATTAATAAATGGGCTATTTCCCCTCTCAATTACACCGTGTTTCAACATTTTGTTGATTTCGGCATCAACTCTTTGCTTGTATGCAAGTGGAATTGGCCACCCGCGTTGGAAATAAGGCGTGTTGTCCGTTACTTTAAATTCATGCTGATAGCATTCCATTCTCCCTGGACTCTCCCGAAATAAACTTTTATTATTCATTAAGACTTCTCTCAGATCTTCTAACGTTTCCTCATCCACACCTGTTATGTTGTCCACTTTCGCGTTTATTTTCTTCTCGATTTCATCCTCTTCTTCTGCTTCTACTACTTCCATGTGTATAATGGGTATGCTGACATTTTGTTCTTCCTCTCTTCCTCTAAATTCGACGACTCCCTTTTCCACGTCAATCAAACATTTTTCATCTTTCATAAAGCTAATACCTAATATACAATTTCTAATTAAATTTGGAATAATTAAAAATACGCAGTCTATCTTGATATCACTAATGTAAATGTCACATAAGATTTGTTTCCGTACTAGCTTAGACTTACTACCTACTGCACTAATAATCAGTGTATTAGTCATGCTTAATTCCTCATATGGTTCTAAATAATGTTTATTTTGGTTGAACCATTCTTCTGACAACGCATTTATCGCGCTCCCAGTATCCAATAAGGCAAGGACCGTAAAATTATTATTGAACTTAATTAATATTTCTGGACACTTAGAAATCCGTTGTTCGAATCTTAATTCATCTTCATAAGTTAATTCATTTCTAAGATCTGGTAATAGTATGTTGGTTTCGTGAAGTCGGTTCTTGGTCAGTACATCGGCTATCTCATTGTATGGTAGGGTTAATTAATTTTTTTTTTCTCTATCTACGTCGTTCCCCTTACCAGTCGAGGTCGACGCACCGTTGTTTACGAATTCTAAGGAATTTATGGGCTGTCGGTTAGTGTGTCGTCCAAACCCCTTAACGTTGCGATCGTTTTCACTTTCTTTGTTCGGCAAATGTTGTTTTTGCTTCCAGCTGACACCCTTATTGTGAAATGGTTGGGGTGTGTTTGTTGCTTCCCCCACACCTCGGGCATTCACCTTCTCGTGACTCCCTACAAAGTCATTATCTCTAGTTGTTCGCTGATTAATCGTGGCGTATTCTGCAATCAATGATTCAAGGTTTTGGATTGAATTAATACCCCTTGTCACCACAGCAATTTCAATATTCTTACCAAAATGGCGCGCTATCTTTTTGATTAGCTGACGATCAGTGATAGCTGGCGTTAATTGGCGACTTTCAAGAAGCTTGCGCTCCATATATTGAATTGCGCTCAGATTGCCCTTCCAATTAAATCGACCAAATTCTAGGTTGTCCCTGACTGCGTCCTGTCTCTCTTCTCCCCAATACTTTTGTGTGAAGAGGTCTTTAAATTCATCAAAGTTGCGGATTTGGTCTCGTATCACCCTCCACCAAATCGCGGCGTCTGCTTCTAGATGTCGACCGATCCATTTGACATCGTCACTTGGGTAGAATGTGTTCTGGATTTCGGTCAGTTCTTTGAGAAATTCGATGGGATATCGGTCTGTGCCGTTGTATTTTAATTCGTTGTTATGCGGCCCACCTGTTCTTGCGGTCGATCCGACTTCTGCGTTGGCTAATTGACGCTGTAGTCGTTCTTGGCCTTCTTTAACTTTGGCGATGTGGTTTCTTAATTCTTCTAGCCGTGTCTCCTTCTCTTTATCTGTCTCAATGATTTTCTGTACAGCCGATCGTTGTCTGTCATCTACTTCTACGATCTTCTGTTTTAACGAGTTTACTGCTTCTCCTTGTTCTGTCCGTAGTCGTTCTACGTTGTTCATGACAACTCCTTTCAATTCTTCATTCCTGCTGTTGGTTTCTTGAATATGTGTGTCTAGTTTGTTATTTATTTGGTCTACTGACTTCTGTGTATTATTAATTGCTTCTTGCCATTCTTGTCGGTCCTTCTCTCTCAATTCTTTACTTTCTTTGGTATGTCTTGTTAATTCATTCTTCAACTCTTTCATTCCACGTTCATTCTTTTTCTGTAGCTCGCTAATTTTCTCTTCCCATTTCTTGGTGTGTTCTTGCAATTCTACTTTTATTTTCCCAATCTGTTCTTCGTTCTGTTGTCTCATTTTTTCGCTCATTTTTTCACTCATTTCTTCATTCTGTTGTTTAATGAACTCGAGCAATAACTGGAAGTTCATCTCGCGAGGTACTAACGATTGTCCCCCCGCCCTTGTAGTCTCGTCGGCGCTGGTGTTTTCACTCTGCGTCGTATCTTCCTCACGTCCTTCGACGCCTAGCTGGTTGTTCACGTCGAACTCCATACTATCTGAATTATTGTTTGTCATTTTCGCGCGACTACGCGTAATCATTCAAGTATGCTTAACTAAGACTATTTCTACTACTGACTTACTGTCTAACAATTGTTTATAGCCACTGCCTGTCCTCAGCCTACTCACTTATAATATTTATTATTAATTATTCGAGCAATCGCTTCGTGCAATCGCGTTGGGCGCCATATACAAATGTATATCTCATGCATATTTATTTGCATAAATTAATTATTCCATTAATTCTATAAATTTTTATCTGTATTTATGATAGTGCTGTCGGTACGAACTTTGTCGTACTTATGTGTATTTAGCCCTGTAGTTGGACGCCATATACGGCAGTATATGTAGTTTGTTATGCCCCACGTTCTTTGGGAGCCATATACGAATGTAATATTTATGCATATTTAATAATTGCATAAATTAATTAATTAAATAAATTTTACTTATTGTCCCGCGTTTGGGCGGCATGTACAAATATACATGTATTATGCAAATTTATTAATTACATAATCTAATTGAATTTTTAATTGTATAAAAATTTTCTCTTGGAATTATCTACTAGAATTTGCTTCCTCGTGTCACGTGTTGGGACACCATATGCAACTGTAATATATTTTATGTTTGTCTCTACTTGCATAAATTAGTTAAAATTATTCAAAGGAGTTTCCATAAATGTAAGTTTTTATTACAGATCTTGTTTACTGCTCCAGGACGGGCATGCCATATCTGAAGATACACTCTGATATCACTGAGCCATAATACGCCCCGCGTGCTGGAGCACCATATGTAAACAGGTGTTTTGGGTGAATAACAATCATCTGACTCAGACACTATTTAATTTTTATAAACGATACAAATTTATTATATGTTTTCAATATCATTTAAATACTGAATAAAGTTAGCGTTTCTAGACAACATCAAATATACAATGCTGTTATATTATCTCTACGTTATGAACATCTACAAAATCAATAAAGACTAATTAATTAATGACCATATAAATTTCAATATATCCTACTCTATGGATTCATATTTCTCAATTTGCGTTACTTTTGAGCAATTAAATATATGTATATTCAACAATTAAATAAATGTATATTCTACTCAGTGGCGAGTTCTTTTTGAGTGGCAGGACAGTGGCGACCTAATCTAATGTTACATGAATGATAATAATTTACTTGTTGTTTGTATCCAAATTGCGGTGATTAACTGCGTCGTACCTCTCATCCTACGAAGAAATCCAGGCTGAAGATACGCCAATTAAATTACACTTGACACTTCGTCACGACACTATTTGTCCCACATTTTATCCGGATACTCGCATGAACGATAATGACTAATTGCGTTAACTCGAATATGACTTCATCGTCTAAAACACTTTGCGTGTAGGTTCTTTGTCACTTTTGATGTACGCGTGCAATAGTTTATGCTGCGTTTAACTAGAGCGATTGTACCATTTATACTGTATTCACAATGCAAATATAATTGGTTTTAATTGCATTTTAGTGAGTTAAGAACGTGGCACAATCTTACTATATTGTTTCATGTCACTTATGTCACGGTAATGTGATATTGTCATACCTTATCACTCGCATTAGATTCATAAAAACGAGATTTTTATGATCACAAAGTCTGATCGTACTTAACTCGACATTGTCATAGTATTTGGTCACGGGTTAGTTCTACAGTTTTACATAGTCTCTGATACACTCCCGAACGATCTCTTTGCTTGTATCAATACACTTTACTACCGTCCATCTGAAAGACTTTGGCTGGTTTATACCGAAATAGAATTGACTGACAAAATTTAGAATACGACCGAACTGAGACTAAAATAGACTGACTGACTGATTTTTATAGGCTGACTTAAATTGTTTGAAAATTGGAAATCGACTGAACTCTTCTTCTCTGCGAACACCTTATTTTATTACTTCAGCAACACGACTCCCTCCACGGATGTCATACCCTTACCACAATCACTGTCATGATTGGTTTCTCGCATCAGATTCTGCGAAGGCTCCTCCTGGATACTCCGGCTGGGGTCTCTGGTCTACTTCCCATTCGCTCTTCACCCTTGTTTCCATGTTGACGTCTTCTTTACACCCGCCTTTGCCGAATTCCTTGCTCTTGATAGGTCAGCCAAGACCCCTCTCTACAAGTCTTGCTGTCCACACCATCTCCCCGTATGACGACGAACCTAATTACACGGTTGTCTGTTATGTGATTGTTCTTACGTTCCCAAGTGTCCTTTCTAAGCGATTTCCTTTCCGCACATGTGTGTACCATAACCCGGGTGTGTCGAATTGCCGTATTGTCCTCGACTTCCCTTGTTACGTTCACACGCTGATGGTGGTCATCTTCCAGGAACTAACATCTGTTCTGCAGCCTTACAAGATGCTCCGTATGTCGTGCCAGTAAGCAAGTTTCCCGCTGTGCAGCTATATAAGTTCCTTTGTACCTAACTGCATCCGCTCTTAGACTGCTTTTGTGGAAAATGTTATGTCCATGTGCAGCCGCTAACTCACACGTATACGTCGAAAATGTTGGCGTCCCCTTAGTACACTCCTTGTCGGTAGTTGTGATGAACTGACACCGTCTTTTGTTTCTTTGTTATTGTCGCCACTTGCGCTTATGTCGTTCATCCATGTCCAACATCTGTTATGTGCCAAGGCGTTGTCCTTCTTAAATCATTGTCTAACGGCGGCCGTTTGGCTATACCATGCATCACTCTTGACAGTTGACGCCCGCTACAGTGCCGTTTACGCAAAAAAAATTCTCTGCCGTAATTGCTTTACAAATATTTAATACTAATAGCATGCATACCATGCTACAGTTTACTTAGACAAGGTCGCTGTTTTTATTTTGAGTAATCAAATTTACAATGGCCTCTTCTTCGGATAGTTCACATTGTTCATCGTCATTCATCCAGTTGTTAACGTCTTGATTCGTCACTGCCTCAGTAACTAGTACCTGAGTTAAAAGTTCCACTAGTTCTACATCATCTTCATTCTCTTCATCGTCGTTTGTGTTATCCCTTTTTGGGAAAATGTTTTTACAGCTTTTCAGGACAGTAGATTCTTTCACATCTTCCCATGATTCCGCCAGCCAATAAATCACATCTTTTAGGTTAATTTGTTTCAGACTTTCAACAACTGTTTTACCATCTTCTAAATCATCAAGAAAATGCCTCAGTAGTCTCTTTTGATACTTTCTTTTCACGTTTTCGAAAACCCCTTGATCTAGGGGCTTAATAAGGGATGTTACAGGGGCCTTATTAAGGGAGGTAAAAAGAGGGCCCAGATGTCATCTCCACTGACCAATTCACACTTGTCGGGATGAGTGGGAGTGATGTCCAAACTTAAGAGTGCCTTACAGGGCAGATTATTTTCATCAAAAAATCTTTTTACGCTCGGCACAAACTGTTCATGAAACCATGACTTAAAAATTGAGGAATTCATCCATGCGCTTTTTTGGTTAGTGTACTTAACAGGAAGATTGTCATAATTCACATTTTGGAACACTCTTGGTTTTTTTTTGATTTGCTATTAACAAGAGTTTAAGCTTGTGGTCACCAGATTTATTTGCACATGCTAAAACCGTCACTCATTCTTTGCTTCTTTTGTAGCCAGGAGCTGACTGTTCTTGCTGTGCTGCAAGAGTCTTGGTGGGCAACATTTTAAAATTCAGGCCCGTTTCAACACAGTTATAAATTTGCTGTGGGCCAAGATGGTTTGTTTTAATGATGTTGTCTAGCTTGTCAACAAAGGAATCTACTGCACCGCTGTCAGCTGACATTATTACACCTGTAATATATAACTGCCTCAGGCCATACCGCTTTTTCCATCGATCATGCCAACCGATGCTTGCTGTAAATTCCTCTTCTCCATCTTTGAAGCAACTGAAGAATTGCGATGCCTTGGATTGTAATATTGGACCAGACAAGGGACTTCCCTTCTCTCTCATCTGTTGAAAACACAAAAACAACGCCTTCGGTGTCTGTTCATGTTCGCTATTTTTCATTGTTTTTCTCTTCTTTGAGACAGTTTGTATTTCTTTGTTCCTCATCACTTGTGCACATTGAGACACCCACTCTTCAATTTGCACCCTTTTTCTTCTCCAGTCTCCGACAGTCACTTCACCAACGCCTAAATCACTTTGTGTTGACTCGTTTTATTATATTTAATTATTAAAATTTCAATTCATTTTATGTCTTACCTCCCAAAGTCCGTTGCACGAAAACTGCGGCATACAAGTATGACCTTCAGGTTAGCTGAATAACGTACTCAACTCGCTTTTCACTTGGAGCAAATCTAGTTTAATTACATTTTTAGTTTCTTTAAATACATACCTCTCTCCTCCTTCTCCTTTAATTCACATATTAAACTCTTTCTTTCTTTCAAAAGGAAACAGATATAACATAAAATTTATTTCACCACGTTAACTTATCCTACCATATGTATACATCTATTAAAGCGACCCAGATTGCCCATCCACTCATTCACACAAATTCAAAAATCCCTTAATTTATTTAGACCCCTATTTATGGAAAAAATCATTATTTGGTTTAATACAGTTTACCGTAGCGTTTCAGTCGACCGCATGGCGCGTCACCCGCACTATTTCCTTTTTGATGAAAACTGTTACTGTTCCATGAATTTTGTACACTGCACCGATTCACCGGTTTACACTATTTGACACTGTTTTATACTTTCTGATCACTTATACATACTGTTATAGTCGGCCGACTTTTAAAACTGTCCAGACAGAAAATTTAGTTTGACCACGCGTGGCCGAAATTATTAGTCAACTGGGGAGAGAACTTTGTTTGACGATGTTACATCCGGACGGGCATCACTGCCTTGCCAGCGAACAAATTTCATCGTCGCACACAGCCTTAGTTGTCCAAGTTTTTAGTGACTGTACACCTGGCACACAGGATTTACGTGTGCTGTATGTCGACGATATTTCACTGCCTTTTCTTTCGTTTATGTAAAGTTAGGTGCTCCACAGATGTGGGTGCTTGTGCATTTGTGAGTGGACGTCACACAACTGCAAAGTTCTCGGAAGTGTGCTACAGTTGACAACGCATTCTTTTCATATATTTCAACAAAGTTACAGTGTACTTTTGCATTGTTTTGACTGCGAGTTAGATTCAAACTGGTGACTAGCCACATATATGAAATGAATTTTAATAAAATCAAAACCAAAATTAATAAAATAAAGAGAACCTTTAAATTTGCCCCATTACAACTTGGCACTTTTTTAATAATTTCACCGTGATCTAATCGTTTGATAGCATTGAGCTTATCTTGTAGTGATAAAACCACACGTTTTCTTTTTTCACTAATTGCCAAATGAAACTGTAAAACCAAATCACGAGAAACCTGAATACAAAGCACAGCTACTCACACTTCACAGTAGATCATATTTTAATAGCGCGACGATTGACAGAAAAATAACCGTGGTCAGAGAGCTTGTGCAGAGGATGATAGGGAGTGTGAGTCACGCAGTCAAGGTCACTGTGTACAGTCTGGTGTCAATTAAAATATGTCGCGTAGCGTCTGGTGCCGATGTAAGAACGACAGTTACAATAATAGAGGTTTCATTATTTCTTGGTTTAGGCTCGGATAACATGGAAGCTCGGTTAATCGAGACTCGGTTAATCGTGACTCCACTGTATTAATTAATGTTAATTACTACCATAATTAACTAGTGATTAACAAGTGAGTTATATGTAAGTGACGAGTGAAAAATTACAAAGACAATGTAATCGATCGCACTATGATAACATTTACATGATTGTGTAAACTGACTAAAAAGTGATAAGTAATGAAAGAGATGCTACACTTGAATCGACACAATTTAACATATCAAAAACAATATCTAACATGTCAGTTTGCCGTCTACTATAAATACCTCTGGCGATTTTGGGCGAAGTCAGACTCAAGACACTATGTCTGTTTTCTACTCAACAGACTCAATATATCTTTACACATCGTCACTATGTAACTCTGTCGATTGACATGAATTCATTATCACCATCATCTGCAATATACCACGTTTAATGGAGGAACACAGGACCATCATCCACAACAAGCCATAGAGTACCAAGAACGCATCATCATCATTGTCATCATTCAGGACGCACAAACATGTACACACGCAATGGTAACTTCAGTAGTATGCAGGTGACAAATGAACAATTATATTTTTGTGTAAAGAACTCATTAAAAAAAAAAAAAAAAACTGAATATGAGACAGTAAATACTAAGAGACTTAAATGTAAATAATGTACGTAATTGTAAATTGTGGTTAAAAATAATAATTTTCTTCTGTTCAATTTTACAAATTTGGGTGTGTCGTTAGAAAACATAAATATTTTTCAGGTAAATGTTATTTTTTATTATAAAAATATTAATAGCAACAATTAAATTTTATTTAGTAAAGTCAGTATTATTTTATAAATGAGTTGCTATTTTTAAAACTGAGTCAAAGTCAGACACCCATGCAATATAAAGTAATTGTATAATTTGTTCACCATATGTGTTTAGATATTTAAGATTATATGTTTTTTTTTATGTACTGAATAGCAAGGGTATGTTATGTCTTACAGAATGTAAACTTATAAAAAATATTATTTTTAAACTTTATAATTTCAATTTTTAATATTCAAATAATTTCTTTGCAATATTTATAAATCGTTGAGTGATTATTTTAATGTTTTATTTAATTATTTTATGTCATCAACGTCTCACTCCTCTTTGTAAAATTATGTTTATTGTGCAACCACATATACTTAATGGAACAAACACAAAAATCCTATGACCTGGCCAGTGTTTAACACTTTATAGTTGCGTTGGGTACATGGTTAGAAATGTATTCATTTATGTTATAATACTTGTAACGTTGGAATATATAGTGAGTGAGCTGAATGTTGGTTGGTTTACTATTTATGAACATTACTAGCAGTACCTCTGCACTTTACAGCATGTGCCATTGCAGCAAGTTTTATAGAATATAAATTTTAACATAAGTGGACATTACCAATGGAAAGGAACACATGAATGAAGCATTCACATATTAATTGAGAATGAAGTTAATTCAGACATTCAAGGCACTGTTTGAATACTACTACTGCCAACTGCCACCCAATAGTGGAACACCTACTTGTAAACCATGTTTACTCTTTTTCCTGTTAGGCATCAGTAGATATAGGTCATGTGAGGAACTCAGCACATGCACCCTATATAAAGCTGGCCATGAGAGAAGCAGGACGAAGTCAAATCAGTCCCTGTGATTTTGATTGACTGGCCTTGCAATTTGTTAACTGTCATTACAAAGCGCAGTTTCACTGGGAACTGTGTCCTCCTTAAAGTGATGTGGTAGTCTGAAGGTACCAATGGGATGCAAGGAATCAAAATGCTTTCACCCCTATTGGTGCCTGTTATTATTGTTGCCTCAGTCATCATAGCCATTAACTTTGTGACATACAGCCTTGTTCCATTACACAAAGAAGAGGCTTCAGGTTCCATAGGCACATGATGGGAGTACCAATATTTCGAGTTATTTGGAGGCATCTGGAAGGAGTCAGGAATTGAGGAACTCAATATGATAGTTTGCAGCATCACTGTCTTCAACTGTGTTGTCACTTGACAGAAGAAAGAACCATTCCTGAGAGCGAGGACATTTGCACTCTTATTTCTCTTGCAGAATCACTCCAAAGATTTTCATGAAGGTTACTGATATCGTGATACGCTGTCAAAATTAATACTTCCATTGTGCCTACCTTATTTCCCAGTTCCCTCAGTAGCTCAATCTCCTCATTGGTCTCTGAGATATCTCTAACTTCAGCAATAAGACAGCAAAACTTTTGTGAATCAATGTCTCCTGATTTTTGGACTCTCATGTTTGTTATGAGTTTGAGAGTCTGCACATAGGACCAAAGATGAGAGCTCTTCATAAATTCATTGACTTCATTGGCATGTGTATCTCTTGGTATGATGGGCAGCATTTGCCAAAAGTTGCCAGAGAGCAAAACTGTCACTCCATCCATCAACTGATGATTGTTTTACAGATCATAGAAGGTTGCATCTAATGCTTCAAGGGCTTCTTTGTGAGACATGGTGCCTTCATCCCAGACAATAAAAACACTTTCCTTAAGCGTTTTAGAGTTAACTGTCTCCTTTTCCATGTTGCACACTGAATGATCATTGTAGTTTAAAGACATTGTAGGCAACTTAAAGACAGAGTAAGCAGTCTGGCCATCCAGCAACAAAGTGGCTGCAATCCCTGATGAAGCAACCACCAAAACTATTTGTCTGCAAGACGTTATGTCTGACTGAATTAGACTAATCAAGAATGTTTTCACTGTACCACCTGTCACCTCCAAAAAGTGAAGCTTTACCAACCCTGTATTGATTCTTTCTAAAATAACATTGCAGACCTCTGCTCTACATTTAGGTGATGCTGGGCACTGATGAAGTTTTGCAGCTGGGACTCTTTGCAGTAGTTCTCTACCCACTATCTATTGCCAGTATGTCCAGTAGTACTGTAGTCTGGAAAATTTAGACCAAAGCTGTCTATTGTTTTTCTATAGCACTGAAGCACAGCCACCAAAGCACAGTTTTTCCACAGCCACTAAAGTCCAGTTGTAAATAACAGGATTGAAACTGGATGTAATGTCTGTGATTTTGGCATGATGCAAATAATATTCAGATACGTTGTCTCTGAATTTCAGCCACAGTTGTATGGGGTTGGACACATCACCCAAATCTAAGATCATGACTAAAAATTTCTCAGTTTTTGGAAGATAATGTGAAGTGCTTTTTTAAGAGTCTGCAGGCTTTTAGTCAGTATTTATTGTTAGTTGGTTAAGTTAACTTTTAGTCAGCATGTTTTGTCAGTTTGGTTAAGTGAGATGTAGAATCAGTGTGTGTGTTTGATACCACTTTTGTGGATCAATAATATATTTGTGTTTTTGTTTGTATAAATTATGATTGTGTCAATAATTGATATCACAGTTGTCAATTGAAATATGTATTTTTCGTTGTAAAATATTATTGTGATAAAGATAAATAAATATGGTGTTGAGAGTGATAGGAGTGTTTTTATTTTGATAGCTGCCTAGAAGCTATGACATTGTATGAGACCCAGTTCTAGACATTTGCCCACACAAGTTCTATGGGGTTAGGTCAGAGTAATAGGGAAAAGTCCTAATACTGTATGTTTTTAACAATTTATCAGTGATGTTTATCCCTTCTTTCCCAAACTGAATAAAATTCTGCTTTAAAATTTTTCTTTTCCAACAATACCTGAATTTTTTCTGTCTAGTAAAAGTAAGGAATTTCAAAGATTGCTTGTTATAATAGATGGTGCTGCCTATTACTAAAACACTCTAGGTGGCAGATTCCACAATAACCTTTCATACAGCTACTTAGAATTTATAAAATTCATTTCATTATGGTAAGCCCCAGCTGTGAATGCAGCCAGGATTCCCAGATACCTAATACAAATAAATGAATGTGATGTCCTTTCCTGTGTGTAGTATAACTAATTTTGAACCTTTTTAAGTCAACACACATAGTCTTGGTGTGGCTTAATCCTGCTACAACCATCCCTTCATTTGTGTGAGTTACTAAGAATAGAGGTTTTGTTCATATCCCATCACTTTCAGCATATTCCTCACTTCTGTACTCTGACGGTGACTTTAAAGAACAAAATCTACTCTATTGAATTTGTAGTTTCTATATATTACAACTGACCTCGATTTTTTCCCCCAAAAACACACTTACTGACTTCTTACTTCTTGGAGCGGACTTCCAGGGTCAAGTGACCCCGATGGTCCGATGTCCATGGTATACCACAGCAGCGAGTGCCCAAAAGCGCTTGTTCCTGAGAATCTGGTCCAGGCCACCATTCTCTCCCATCACGGCCCTCAGGGTCTCCCTGGCTGGATTCTGTACGGAGCATCTGAGCAGAATGTGCTCAAGAGTTTCCTCCTCCATCTGGCATCTCTCACAGGTTGGGGAATCTCTCAAGTTGAATCGGTGCAGGTAATGTCCGGTGACAATGTGGCCAATTCTGGCCCTTTCTGTGAAAGTAGCTGTGACTCTTGCCACATCGCGGTATAAGGAAGGGTCTACAGGTTCTTTCTGGAGTAGAAAAGTTGTCTCCCTGTCACTCCTGCACACCAGCGCTCTGTCCATCCCTTTCGTATCCGAGCAGCTGCAGTTTTCTTGCACCTTGCCAGTGAGTATTGGGTGTGTTTGACTGGTCCCATGTTTGCAGTTTCTTTTGCTATCTGGTCCGCTTTTTCGTTCCATCCACCCTGCAATGGGCCGGTGTCCATTAGAATACAATGTGTTTTCCTTTGATCTTTAGAGATGATAGAAGCCCTCTCAATTCCTTGATGCGGCAGTAATAATAGTCACTTGGGCCTGTCTGTGTCAGAGATTCCATGGCTGATTTTGAGTCTGTGAGAATACATATTTCTCTGTCTTCAATCTGTAGACAGCTCACCAAGGCCGCATCCAACACCAATAGCTCGGCTCCATACTTGATGCTGCATTTGCTGGGACATAGAAGCATTCGCCGGTCTTTTGGTTATAGTATCCTGCTCCTGATTTACTTTTGCCACTGTCCACGGATCCATCAGTATATATTTTCACAAAGCTGTGATACTGGGTATTGAGCATTTACAGTGTTTCCCTTCGAAGAGCTTCTGGATGGTCAGCCTTGGTCATTTTAATTGGTAAGTCAAGTTTAACTTCTGCTTCTATCATCCCCCAAGGTGGTTCATTGAAGTATGCAGCAATGGGCTCTGGGGTCTCGTTGGGCATGTCTCGTGAGAGAAGATCCACTCTTTTACTGAATGCTTGCGTAATGGTCGTGGCTGCCAACGAGTAGATTGGATGGGTTGGTGGAAGGGTTTGGTTTTTGAGATGTTTGTTCCACATTTGCTTTTTAATATACAAGTCTATTGGTTCAATGCCGAGCTCTATTTCCATAGCTGTAATGGGAGTAGACTTGGGGCAGCCAAGGCAAATTCTTAAAGCTGCTGATTGGATGAGCTGTAGCTTGTTAATGTGTGTAGCTGCGGTAAAGTCCCATATCTCACAGCAGTAGGTCATTTTGGATCTGACAAAGGACAAATAAAATGTTCTCAAGGATACAGTGTCTGCCCCCTACTCTTGACTGGCTACAGTTTTTATAGCATTTAGTCGTTTGCTGCATTGTTCCATGACATGTTCTACGTGATCTTTCCAGCGAAGTTTTAAATGTCGCCTTGTTTAAATCTTGTCGCCTTGTTTAAATCTTGTCGCCTTGTTTAAATGTCTTTATAATCAGACGATTTTTCAAAAAGTTTCCCAAAAACTTCAACATTTTCCCCCTTATTCCCAGCCTCATGCACTGGAGTAGGATGGTGGAATGAGGAGTTTTGTCAAAAGCAGACTCAAAATCTAGTAGGATTGTTATTGTTGATTTCTGCCTTTGGAAGCCCTCATAGATTTTGTTTGTCAAGATCAGCAGCACATCATTTGTGCTCCTTTGCTTTCTGAAACCAAATTGTGTGTTTCCTAGTAGATTATTGGTTTCTAGTCTCCACATTAAACGTGTGTTCACTAGTCATTCCAGAAGTTTTCCTAGGCACGATGTAAGCGCGACCGGGTGATAGGAGCTTATTTCCGTTTTTGATTTTCCTGGTTTTGGGAGGGGTATGATGAGACCGGTTTTCCATGGTTGGGGGATGTTTCCTGTATGCCAGATAGTATTGAAGAGTTGAAGGATTTTGTCGAGCAGTTGCGCAGAGCAATGTATAAGCATTTCATTGTGAATGCCGTCCGCTCCCGGCGCTGCACTACGGAGTCTGGCTATTTCCGCTTTTAGTTCTGTCATCGTAAAGGGTTTGTTAGCCGGGTCATCGGACAGCCATAGTAGTTCGAACCTGGCGGTGAGTTGCATTTCTTCAGGGGTGAGTGTTTTGGCCACGGAGTTTTGCTTCCAGCTTTTTCCTTATAGAACGTGCTGAAAGCCTCTGCCTTGTCCTTATCCTCTTCAAGCCATTCACCTGATGCCGACTTGATTTGCTCAATCTTTTTGCCAGTATCCCCTTCAATAGCCCGAAACTTCTTCCACACCTCACTACTAGGAGTGTTCATGTTGATTGAACCAACAAATTCTTTCCAGGATTTACGTTTTGCAGCTTGGATTGCTTTCCTTAAGATGGCATTCCATTTGTTGTACGTTTGTTGACATTCTTTGTTATGCTTTTCCTTCAACTTTTTCCTTGCTCCTTGCTGTTTTCTCCTGAGGGCTTTAATCTCATCATTCCACCAACTGTTCATATGTTTAGGACTTTGGTACGGCCTTTTTTGGGGGGTTGCTATTTCAGCAGCATTATGAAGGATTTTTTCAATTGTCTCTATACAGCAGTCTTCATCCAGTATTTCACTAGCGGTGTGAATGCTTCCCAGTTGGCCTTCTTCATGTTGTATTTACTATGTACGACAGAAGGATTGTGCACCAGTTTCCTGTTCAATGTGAGCTTGCAGAATACTGGAAAATGGTCACTTCCCAAGTCCTCCACAATGCACCAGCTTTTTATTGACCTTTCGAATGCTGGGGATGCCAGAGTCAGGTCCAGGGTGCTTAATGTCCCTGTGGAGGGAGATTGGTAGGTAGCTTTTTTGTTTTGGTTTAGGAGGATGACTTTGTGTGTTTGGATCCACCTGAAGAGTACTGGACCATTTCTGTTTTCCGGCCCATTGTCCCAGCTGAGGTGTTTGCTGCTGAAGTCGCCCACCAGCATGAAGTTTTGACTATCTTGAACAAGCACATCTAGGTCCTTTTCTTGAATGCCTTGGGAAGGTATATACAGGTTTATTAAAGTAAAAACACAATCCTTGGTTACTCTTATTTTCATCTTCATATATTCAATGTTGTTGTTTGTCTTCATAGTACAGTCCTCCACATGCAGGGAATCATATATAAACCAGTCCGCCTCCAAAGTTATCTTCTCGTGATAAGTTGAACATGCTGAAGTTTTTGAATTTAGGATGAAAGGATGTATCTTTTGGCAAGGAGGACTCCTGTATACAAATGATCTTTACATTCTTTTCAGTGATTTCCCTCTTGAGTTCTTCTGTTTTTTTCTTTAATGATCTGGCATTCCAATGCATCAGAAGAACCTTTTCTTTGAAGGTCTTTACTGAACTTGCATTTGGAGGCGAAGTTTGTTTGGCTGGATTTGTACTTCTCTTCTTCTTTCTTTCGTAGTAGGACTGTCCTAGGGAGATGTGCCCTTCTTTCTTGTTTGCTTTCCTTGTTAGTTTTTGGTGAAGATCTCTTGCTGAAGCCCTAGTGGGACACCATATTTCTACTCTCTTTAGTACGGTGACTCCTCTTTTCCTCATAATGAGGTCTTTGTCAATTTAAAATTTTTCCCGTATAAATTTTATACTTTGTTCTCTCTTTGCCCATATGATTATCTTTAGTCTGTCAGGGTGTTCTCGTTTCGAAGTTGAAACTCATCGTGAGCCCTGAAAAGGGCTGTTTGTAGTGTTCTGCGTTTGTGGCATTCTACGGGGCTTCCTCAAGGAAAGCAACTGCTGGCGTTTGGTTCACTGACAAGCAGCTATCCAGGGGCAGGACGAGGACCAACCAGCTCACCCCCCAAAAAAAAATACACTGCAGCAAAATCTGGCTTTTCACCCCCCTGGAAAATGCTATCTTTTGTGAGTTTGTTATATATAAGGGTCATCTGAAAAGTAAGTTTCCCTAATTTTTTTTTTCAAAGGGAAATTGCGCAAGCAGGCTGACAAAGGTTAGAGAACTTTTATTTGTGTGTAGTGGCAGTAGTGCCAAAACCTCATCCGTTTCGTAGTAACGTAACAACAATATGAAATTTAAAATCATGGATGTTACATTTACCAGTGTGTCTGATTTGCAAAGTCTGTAGTGTGATTCGATTTTTTGTTGCAAAAAATGAATCAGCTGCTGAAATTCATAGTCACTTAGTTTTTGTGTACGGACCTGAGTACATGAGCATTGAAATAGCCCGTAGGTGGCATACATCATTCTTGAAAAGGAAAATGATTGTCCGCAGTGAACCACACTATGGGAGACCCTCAATATCACCTGAGAATCCAGCTCTTCTTGATGCCATTAAGTCGATTGTGTTGGAGGACAGAGGACAGACATGTCACCTTTAACAAAATTCTTGCGCCATTACCTGCCAATTAGCAGACAAGTTGACTATCAATCGGAAGGATTGTCAGTGATGAACTGGAATTTCGAAAAGTTTGCATATGGTGGGTACCCCGTTTGTTGTCTAAAGAACACAAAGAGAAGAGGATTGCTACAAGTTGCAAAACATGTTCTGGGAAAAAGGAGATCTATTGAACTGCATCATAACAGGAGATAAAACATGGGTTCATTATTACACTCCTGAAATGAAACGACAAAGCACTGTCTGGAAAATCGTGAGTGAGAGCATGTCGAAAAAACCAAAGTTGCACACTCCTCTGAGAAAGTGATGACTACAGTTTCTAGGATGCTAAAAATGTTTTGCCCATTGATTATCTGCCTAGTGGAGTCACAATAAATGCAGAGATGTATTGCAAGATTCTGAAAAGACTGCGATCAGCGATAAAACAAAACTTCTTCTGCTCCACGGCAATGCACGTCCTCATTCCTTGTAAGTCATCCAGATTTTGTTTGAGTCATTCAATGGGAGATTTTCGACCATATCTCATATTCACCTGATTTGGCTCCGAGTGATTCCCATCTGTTCCCTAACCTCCAAGAACACTGGCATGACAATGTTTTGAAATGGATACAGAAGTGAAACAGGCGGTTGACGCCTGGCTCCAAAAACTGGGCACGCAGTGGTTCAAAGAAGGAACTGAAAAACTTTTTTTATGCTACAGAAAGTGTATTGACAAGGCTGGAGATTATATTGAAAAATAAATAACATGTTTTGAATAAAAGTATAACTTTATTTTTAATTTTTACATGTGTTTTTTATTTTTCCTGAAACAGGGAAACTTACATTTGAGATGACCCTCATAATTTTCTTAATGATAGCATGCACTTTACAGTAACATAAAAATGTATTATTTACTGTAAGGTGAACTACACGTTTATAAAAAATCATCTAACATGGCAACATTTATTTGTTTTCCTTTTTTTCTTAGCAGAGGTACTAAAAGATGTATGTCTTTTTAATTTTTTTCCCACAGACATGCTTGAAGTTGCTATATTATTATTACTTTTTTGTTTTCCATTTTTCATGAACTTGTCAACATTGGCTTCACTGGTCAAGCATTTTAATACATTATCCAGACCCTCCTTAACTTAGCTGTAGAAACTAGAGAATAGTTTTGTTTTAAACTGGGAACACTGAGTGTACACATTCAGTGGCAGATGAATCTGGAATAAAAGCATAAAGGAAGAAATAAAATATCAAGAGATAAAGAAAAACATATTCTACAGAATAGTTAAGAATCGCAGTATTATGAAGGAGAAATCTGATCTGCTATGACTTAAATAATATATAAAATTCAAATTTTAGAATTATATTGTACAAGAAGATGCATATGGGTTCAGTGGCGGATCTAGGGGGGGGCAAGCCGGGGCCCTTGCCCCGGGCGGCAACTTCAGGGGGCGGCAAATTCAACTGTGGTTGATTCGATTCGATTTCTGTGACTCGATTATTTTTATAAGGAATCGGGAATTCTACACCGACACCGCGTAAACTAGTAAATATACAGTTTAGTACTCGTGTTACGGGAAGGTGTAGTAGCACATTATGCATAGTCACATTATGCAATTTTTATAAAAATGAAAAAATGTCTTAACGTTTCGAAACACTCGTGATCCCTTATCAGAAGCTAAAATCAAGTTTTGTAAATCTTCAGCGACCTTCACCAAAACATACCATTGTTAAAAAGCCATAGATAGAAAATCAATTTTCCCAAGAACAAATACATTTAATTTAATTCATATCTTGTTAATTTCTCCTAATAAAACAAAAAATTAGAATTCGCGGATCCCGGGCGTCCAATAAATACAATACGGGGTCGTGGAATCTCTATTTTCTCCTTTTTTTATATAATTGTTATTTTTATAGTGATTTGCTATAGTAATTTTCGTTACTGACTTCGTAATATTTGAATAGCGTTAGTGATTGTGTTTTTAAGTATATAACTTTTGGTATGTATTTTTCCTTTGTAATAAAAAATGACAAATAAAGAATTTCTTAGTATAAAATGGATATTACGTTTTATCTCAAACCCTACCCTACTTAAATGTGCTCGTGTCTTGTAAAAAAAATTAAAGCTTGATAGAAAAACTTAAAGGAGGATGCATGAGGGCGGTACTTTTAAGTTTTTGTCGCCTTTCTGTCCATTCGGAGGTTATAATTTTGCTAGCTCAACTTCCTGCCCGTTTGGAGGTTAGACTTTCGTTAGGCTTTTAGTTCCCGTTAGGAAGCTTTTAGTTTTGCTAGATGCCTGTTTTTAGGTTAGTTACACTTACGTTCAACTTCATATGCCCGGTCATTTGTGTGTGTGTGTGTGTGTGTGTGTGTGTGTGTGTGTGTGTGTGTGTGTGTGTGTGTGTGTGTGTGTGTGTGTGTGTGTGTGTGTGTGTGTGTGTGTGTGTGTGTGTGTGTGTGTGTGTGTGTGTGTGTGTGTGTGTGGTATTATAATATGCCAATTAACCAAAAACGAAAAAATATGGGGGGCGCCAATATTATTCTTGCCCCGGGCGCAGGACAACCTAGATCCGCCACTGTATGGGTTATATGTATGGATAAATAAGGATACCAGAAATAAGAAAAAGGGTGTGAGTGGTGTAGTCAGCAACAAACAACTCGAGGCCTTGGTTCACATCAAGATGAGAGGATGGAAAACAATTTGTGGTCAGTGGCGGCTCGTGAGTAATGAAATGGGAGGGGCACACAGTGGGGAGGATCTAAGGTGGGCCACCATTCGCGGTAATTAGTACTTAGGTAAAAAAATATAGAATGTCTTACCTGGTATTTCACTTTTTGTATAACAATTCCATTCTCCTGTTTTTAGATGTAGCGAATTCCTCTATCACTTGTTTGTTGAAATCTTGAATTCCATGAATCATTTTTTTTTCTGTGGATAGCATAGCCAATGCATTCAGTCTATCAGTGCCCATGGAATTTCTTAAAAATGTTTTTATTCTTTTCAATGTAGAAAAGCACCTTTCACTTTCAACAGTTGTCATCGGTATGGTAACAATTATCTTTAAAATAGTCACACACTCTGAGAAGGTACGAAACATGTTATTATCAAGGAAAAACTGTAATAAGGGTGTTGCACCAGAAGCAATACGTAAATCTTCACGACTGTATAACACTTCTAGTTCGGTTCTCAGTTTCAGACCATTTATTGTTGGATAAAATTTAATTGTAGTCTGAAAATCATTTTCCGGAAACTCAACACAGTACTGTGGGAACTTTTAAACTAAAAACAATTTGGAAACACATAAATGATCTGAAAATTGAAATCTTTCATTAATATTGTTCACAATCATATCACATACTTCCAAAGCGGCCACACGGTTGCTCCTATTACTTAATTGTTCAACACACTGTCTCTTAGTCACAGGCTCACTTACAGACACTTCACTGTCTTCATAGGTCTTACGAATATTAACCACTGCACTCACAAAATGTTTAACAAATGTTCTCATTTTTATTGCATCAATGTTTCTTTGTTGAATGCAATCAAAGAAAATTGCCACATGAGGCATTATTTTGTGGAAAAAAGTCAACCAGAAAATGAACTGAGGATCCCTCAAAGTCCTGCAGCCTGGCTAGAAGCACTTTTGTCAGAAATCTCTATGTCCCTAATGTGTTCAAAACATTTTATTAGATTATCTTTATGTTCAAACACAGTATTAACAGCCCTGTGTTGAAAGTACCATCTTGTAGGAGGCACAGACCCAATTTTTTTTTTTACAATTTCTACTAAATAATCCATCCTCTTTGGAGATCTTGAAAAATATGGTCCTATTCCTTGCAGGTCTTGAAAAAATATTCTACTCTGGGAGGCAGACGATGTTGAGTTTTGAAGAATCAGATTCCCTTGATGGGCATAACAATGAATAAAATTTGCATTTGGATACTTCTCTTTAACCAAACACTGGACCCCTCCTTTCTCACCACTCATAACAGATGCACCATCGTAAGTCTGACAAATTAGTTTTTCCGGGGACTTGTATATTCCTATTTCTTCCAACTGTCTTAAAATTGTCGAGGCTAAACTTCGAGCACTTTTATCAAAAGGGACTTCAAAAAAACCCCAAAACCTTTCAATTATTCTCCCTTCAATGAGATATCTCAAAATTAATGCCATCTGTGTTTTGCACGAACTGTCAGTTGTTTCATCAGCCTGAAGTGATATGAAGTCTATCGTAGAAATTTCAGTCACAATATTTTTTCGACACACTGACAAAATGGCATCTAAAAGTTCGTTCTGAATTGTTTTCGAGGTTCCTTTAAACACTGTTGAATTTTCTAAATGATCTTTCAAAACACTGTCAAGTGCTGCAGTATAATTGATTAGTCCTTTAAAAATCCCTGGGTTGTTGTCTGCTTCTTCCGTTTCATCGTGGCCACGTAAAGCTAATTCAAATTCCCCACAAAATTTAATCGCATCAATTATTCGAGACAAGATGTATCTGTTCTTGTCTACAAGTTCGTTATGTTTACGAACAGAAATTCTGTAACCATCATCGAGTTGCAATCTAATATTTATAATACCTAGCACGGCTAAACTCATTTCATTGTCTAAATGACATTTAGACAGCGAATGCTTCTTACTCTTTTCTGGTAAATGTTTCAGATCTTTAATGCCCGACTTAGTCCACGTGTCTTCACCGCCAAACAGAAGACAAGCAAAGCAAAATAAAGCATTGATTGTGGGGCATCCGCACATCCATTCCCATTTTTCGTACACTGTGGTATTGAAAGTTCTATTATAGGTTCTGTTTTTGTCCTTAAACACTTGGTTGATAGACAACTGCGGTCTTGGTGGACCCAATTGTTTTGCTATTAACCTATCTTCATAGCACAAAGTTTTACTCTGTAAATACTTGACATCATTCATTTTGTCTCAGAGATTTACACAAGCACACAAAATACCGACACTTGAATATTTTCAACACCGTTATTTACACGCGTGCGTAACACTGATTACTGAAAACCACTTGTAAACTTGTAACACTACAATTTATACAATTACTATAAGCACTGCCACCACAACTATCGTGTAGCACATAACATAACCGCTCTAGGTACACGTTCTATTTTAATATTTCCTTCAATGAGAATATAATTAAAATTATATAAAATCGCAAAAATTATTATAATCATATTCACGATAGAAACATTATAATAACATTATTTCGAACAATATACACTAAGAAAGTAACAGTAATTATTAGTATTATAGAACAGCTCAGATGGCGGTAAAATGTAATAGTCTACTAAATAGCTCCGATTCATATCCGTTAGTTGCAGTAATGTGGCGCACCTACAGGATTCAGAGTTTACTACTTGAAGACTGTAAATGTTTGGTCAATGGTCACATAGTCTAGTGTGACCCAACGCTATGGGATTTTAGCATTACGCTCTCCCACCACAAGAGAGTTGAGAAGTGGAAGGGAGTAGTGCGACCTGGGTCACAACGGTCGCTGTGACCGTCGCTATGTTGCCACATTTGTTTTCGCGTTGCCACATTTCTCCAGACTTCGCACTGTTACAAACTATCATTTGAAACGAGGACGTTTCTACAATATTTATTTATTTATTTCGTGTTTTTTTGGTGGGGCACGTGACCATGTGCCCTTATGAGTGAGCCGCCTCTGTTTGTGGTTGAACAAATACAAAGAGTGGCAGCCCTTAAAAGTAACTAAAACAAAAATACAATGTCTATATGAAGATACCACATGAACAAAGATGAGTATGGTAAATAGGAGGCAATGGGCAAGTCAGGATTTAGTGAAAGAAAAAACACCTAACCTCTAAAGCAAGGGTAGCAACCTCTGGATTGGTGGGAACACACACATACAATTTAACAATGTGTAGACAAGAAACGGATGACCTTCTCCTAGGTAGCTACAACCATCCTAAGCCAACATACATAAGCCAGCCAGCTACAAGCATGTTTCATGTGGTGTCACATCCTCCCAGCTTGTCAGGTGTCAGTGAGATAACTGAATAGAAGTAAACAAGGAAAATAAACAGGCTAGTGCGTGGGATTCATGTGGAAATCTGGCAGTATAGCCTGTAAATCCATGTAATTGACCTGCATATTTTGATTCCAATGTGATTTAAGTGGTGCACCTACTCTCGTATGGATATATGGAAAGAATATGGTGATGCATACATCTCAAACACAAAAACAGATCCTGTACTCAGCAAGAAGAGGGAGAACAAGGTGAGAAAGACACGGAAGGGATGGAATTAACTCAGAAGTGGGAGAAAGAGAATTTTAAGAAAACCAGTGGCTGGGTAGGAATGGCTGAAGATTAGAAAATGGAGTACTTTTGAAAATGTACATACAACATGTAGTTTCTCTTTCAAAACTTTTAACTTGTTTTTATAAAAATTATATAGCTGTATTATGGATGAAAACCATAGAACTTCTTAAGCAATGGGCACTTGATGCAGCGGCACCTGATTATATGTATCATATGGTGAGCTGAGACAGTGTAAGCTATTGCCTGTGTGTGTCTGTTTTTATGGTATACTGCTTTGTATGTGTTTACTGCTGTTATGTGTGGTGGAGTCAGTGTTTAATTACTTCATTCGTATACTAGTGTCAGTCTTCGAAATTCAGTATAGTCTGGTCTTCTACTTTCTTTGTTGTCTTTTGTAATCTGGGCTGTATTTGCTAGGTGTTGTGTATTAATTTAGGCTGTGATTTCAGTGTACAGTCATTATTTTTACTTATGTTAGGGCTAAATAATAGTGCTTGGTTTACTGTTTCTTTGGGTGAATTTAAATTGTAATAAATAAATGAATACAATCCTAATTCATCGTGTGCTGACTTGTTTAATTTTGTACTTATTTCAAATACTTAACAGTCAGGTAAAAAATCTACCCATATCTTTCAGTCATTATGTATGAGAGATTTTTATGGCTCACAGAATGTTGGCATTTGCTGAGTCATTTAATTCATTTGATATAAAATAATTTTGTATTTATTTACTGAAACATTAAATACATTTAGGGTTTTATTTATTTTTATTTTAGGGAAATGATGAATGTAGGATGATAACTTAAAATATTTTATATAATTATAAAGCACCACATCCATATATTGAGTTGTGTAGTTCATTTACAACTTAGTAACAGTTACTTCTCAGCACAGTCAGTTTTTTCCATAAGGAGTTTTTGACCAAGATTTGCCACCAAGATTTACGGAGGGGGGTAGACTAGAATTTTTTCCATGGTGGCTGGTGATTGATGGAAAACATGAGGGAGGAATTTTTAATTGGTAGCATGAGATTCATTATTTATAGCCTACTGTGTGTATGCTCCTAGCACCTGATATTTCATGCCTGCACAGTTTCTCTATAAGGCTGCATGGGTGCATTATACAATGAGAGAGGGATCATAATCCCCCTTGGCTACACCGCTTCCTCTCAGTAACAAATTTTGTGATGGATTTTTAACTTTCTTTATTAGCAGCACTCCAACTCCATAAAAATGGAGCAATAAGTTCATATGTTGTAAGCAATAAGTTTAAGAGTTGCACTTTTTATTATCATACATTAAAAATGGTATGGAACTCTGTTGCAACAAATAGACATACTCTTGTACTGGCACAACTGTTTACTGATTCACAGCCACAGTGACCACCTAGCAAAAATATTTTGTACCAACTTGTGTCAGATAAAGATACTAGATATGAAGAAAAAGTACTACATTTTCTATTTACTTTTGTTTTCAATCAATTTAGTATATTTTATGATAGTATTATATTATTTCCTAGATGAACTAAATGTAAAACTACTAAATTAATGTAAGTATGAAAAACATGAAAAGAAACAATTCAAAATTCACCTTACTGTGGGACTTACAGTTATTTGTCGTTACAAGAAAAGTCCCAAATGTAAATCTACCATTACACACATGTGCACGCATGCACTAATTTACAATTTTTATCTTTAAATAAATACTTGGATTTCGTTGTCCGTGATGTGTCCGTTACTTAACTAAATATAATTATTTCACTAACAACTTGGAACACAAAGGTTTTTATGGGTAAAAACATAAAGTTTTACCTTATAACCTGAACTGGTTTTCACCTTTTAAAAAGCTTCTTCAGAGGCTGCCGCTGGTAGCACTGTCCGTCTTGTTGTTGGTGACAGTATCGAGTTTCGAAAGATCGATATTGTGTATGTGGGGTGTGATATGTTCGAATAATGCGTGTGATTTGAATTGTGTTTGTTCGTTTAGGATGTCGTTTTTATTTGTTTTCGTGTGTTTGTATATTTCCAATTGTTCTAGAGTGTCTAGTTTTCGGCCTTTTGTGTGTACGTGTAGAATGTCCATGTTATTGTCGATGTTTTTGTATGTGTGGTTAATAAAATTTTTGAAATGAAAAATGCTGTAGGTTAGTAAATTGTTTGCAATTTAATAACATTAGTTAAAGCCATTTTGTGCATTCCTCATCCTTTAGCAAAACCTGAAAAAACATTTTTAACAATAACAATAATTAAGAATAAAACAAGAAATTGACTACAATATCCCTTAATAAACAGACTCTTTTTGACAAAAGAAAAGTTGAAATACTTATCAACTAGGGATTTTACTATTTCTGAAGAGTTAAATAACTTATTAAAATATGTTATAAATAATAAATGTTTCCAATGTTTATATGCATGTAAATTGTACATTAAATAATGGATAATTTAATGTTACATTATTTTTAAGTACATATAATTATTTCACTAACGACGCAATCATGAGCTTTCCAGTACTTCTTCAGTCTTTAATACTTACCATTCTCTGTTAAGCTATTCATAATTATATTCTTATGTAACGTAGGAAGATTTACTGCAAGTGGCAGTAATATGTAATATGTAAGGCATTATTACGAAGGAAGAAAGTAGTAAATCTGTTGATGTGTGTAGTAGAACACTAAAAATTTACTAAAAGTACTAAATCTTGTATGAAAGTACTAGTAGTGGCCACAATGCTCAGACCACTGGCTGACTACCTTTCAATACCTGTCTGCCTGTATATCGAAAAAAGGCAATCTTATCTACAGTTCTTTTTTGGATGGGAACCGGACTTTTTTGTAGATTACACACACAGTGTGTTTAGAGTGTTGGCACCAGTGAGCAAAGTAAGACAGTATACACCAATATACCATACAAGTCTGGCTTCAAATTGTGTGTACCATACTGCTTCTGGGAAAAGCCATCAAAATGACAAAATAAGAGAAATCATCAATTCCTGTTAATAAATTATTTTACCTTCAATTATCCACCTTGTGACTTCTTGTAAATCTCATCTATGACGTGTTTCGGAGACTATGCTCCATCATCAGATATTAAAATAAAAAATAAAACTATATCACTCTTTCGAGATCGTTACATAATAAAAATGTCAAATTTGCATATGAACTGTACACGAATTTGGGTGCGCACCCATTCAAGTTCAATCTGCTATAACAGAAATTGTGACCTGATGATAGAAATTGAACAATGACTTTGAGATGCACAGTGAACAAACACCTCATTGTGAGGGTAACAAAATGTTCAATCGTTTTGCATATGCGTACAACAGTCTTGCACAGTGTCTCTCAACATAGTGTGAACACCAGCTGCAACAAGACTCAGAACAATGGAAGCATGTGACAGAGACAGAATTAGTATGGAAGTGAGACAGCAAACTATTATTCTATTGTCTCCCCTCACTCCGCTCTATACAACTTAGCTATACTTTTAAGTGGGGATAATTCATTCACTGGGTCGGCACAGCTCAGTGACCAAGAAAGACTGTCACGTTTTTAGTAGTCTATTTTCTGTCATGACATGTCTAATTGAGTTTTCCTTTTCCTCTTTATAACCAAAACCATAGATATGTTCTAAACTCCTTGATTTTTTGGTGTTTTTCGATCTACATTATTCCTTCCCTCTGTTGTTTTTTTTTTCTATATATGTTTTCATTCCATAATCTGCTCAACTTTCATTCTTCTTCCTCTGGTTCTACATCCCTCTATGAGATTTGCCCTTCCCAACAATCCTACACCATTCCCTTCTGTTCTCAGCAACAATCTTCCATCCTCTAATCCCCATGGTTTGCAGGTACTCTTCAACGCACTTCAGCTCTCTATTTCTCAGTCTTCCTTTCGGACTCCAAGGGCCTCCATTTTCTAATAGCTCTTGTATTTCTGGTCTTCTCCATTCTATAAATATGTCCTAGCCATCTAACTCTCTGTGACTTAATAAACTTTACTATGTTTTCACTGTTTATTAATGTATTAAGTCCAAGATGCATGGGGATCCACCAAGTGCCATCTTGTTGCACTACTGGCCCAAAAATTCTCATCCGTTTTTTCCTCTCCAATAATTTAAGATCTTCTTCATCTTTCTTTCTTCCGCATGATCCATGTCTCACAGCCATAAGTCACTACTGGTCTTATAAGGCTTTTATGAATTTTCAGTTTAGAATTATAACCTAGGATCCTAGAGCACAATAGTTTCTTGTTTGGAAGTTACACTCTGTTTCCCTTTGCTTTCGTTGATTTGATTTCCATGCTGTTCAAATTGACCTCATTTACCAGTGATCGCAGATAGGTAAAATTATCCACTTGCTCAAAGCTATAGCCTCCAACACCCAGTGTATTTCTTTCGTTATGTCTTGATCTTGAAACACACATGTATTTTGTTTTGTCCTGGTTTACTGACAACCCAGCCTTCTTTATCTGTTCTTCCAGTTCTATGAATGTTGCCCTTACTGCATTTTTGTAATGACCGTGTATAACTATGTCATGAGCAATTTGCCTGCTTTTAGTAATTAAATTTCCATGGACATTCAATTTAGAAACAGCAACATGAAGTATGACACTGAAAAGGAATGTTGATAATGCACCACTCTGTCTTACACCACAACCAATTTCAAAGTTGTTAATTCTTATTCTTTGAACAATCACTACTGTTTTAGAGCCATATAATGTTACTTGCACTAGCTTAACCAGCTTACTAGGGATACATAACAGTCTTAGGGTTTGGAGCAACTTTTGTCTGTCCACAGTAAGGCCTGTTTGAAGTCAATAAACAAGCTATGGATGCTAATACCATACTCATAACCTTTCTCAAATATCTGCCTTATCATGTGTATATAGTCTATGGTAGAGTGATTTGGTCGAAATCCTGCTTGGTAGTCACCAAGGATTTCCTCTGCATATACATTCAGTCCCTTATATAATAAAGAAGAGAACACCTTGTATATTACGTTTAATAATGTAATCACTTTATAGTTTTCACAAACCTGTTTATCTCCTTGTTTGTGTATACAGAGTATGAGGCCCCATTTCCACTCTTCAGGCCTTTATGCCAAAATAGTTCTAAAAGTTTGTGAGTTCACTTCCATAGACTCTGCTCTCCATGCTTTAAAAGTTCTGCAGTGATTGTGTCACATCTAGGCCCTTTATTATTTTTTAATGATTTTATTAAATTTATGACTGAAACGTCCCCTTTTTGGGGCCGTCCCTAAATTTTTAAAACTAGACTCTTGGTCTAGATGGAAGAAAAAATGTGCTGGGGCCCAGAGTGACAGAACTCTCAATAAAACGCTTGTTTAAACAAACAACAACTTTTTATTAGTGTTTCATAAAGAAATTTTTTTGTTACATTGTTCAACAATAGATTCTTGATTTTCATAGCATCCACAAAATATATATATATATATATATATATATTGTAGCATGACAGATAATCCACTAAAAATTAATTCCATTAAGATCATAAAAACAATTAAATTACATACATTTTTTCCAGTCTCCAGATCGCTATTATGATTAACTTAAGAATTTTTTACCTTGTATAATCCACTATGCGATCTCAATTTTTTACATACAACATGTTTCAGGGACTAAATCCCCATCTTCAGGTACAGTAAAAAATTTTATTATTCCCCTAATACATATGGGTCGTCGAAATGATTAAAATGTTTATACATAAAAACACACGCACAAAAATCACTGAATAAAATAACATATAACACAAACACATGAACACGTTAAAAGCGACTCAGTGCACCGGTCGACCTCCGATCGTCAACTTTCAGTTTCAGTTGACGATCGGAGGTTGACCGGTGCACTGAGTCGCTTTTAACGTGTTCATGTGTTTGTGTTATATGTTAATTTATTCAGTGATTTTTGTGCGTGTGTTTTTATATATAAACATTTTAATCATTTCGACGACCCACATGTATTAGGGGAATAATAAAATTTTTTACTGTACCTGAAGATGGGGATTTAGTCCCTGAAACATGTTGTATGTAAAAAATTGAGATCGCATAGTGGATTATACAAGGTAAAAAATTCTTAAGTTAATTAAATTACATATAACTCAAAGAATTTCAAATGAAAATAATTTAAACTTCAAAGAAAAACACCACTATAAAAGGAAAAAGTAATTAAATAATAAAAATGCAACACTAAAACTCAAGAAAATAAATTAAAAGAAACTCATATAAAAATCAGGAGATTACCCAGGAAGTTTAGGAGCAGGTGATAAAGAAGATACCCCGAACCCAAGAAGGAACAGGAAGTTTAGGAGCAGGTGATAAAGAAGATACCCCAAACCCAAGAAGGAACAGGAAGTTTAGAAGCAGGTGATAAAGAAGATACCCCGAACCCAAGAAGGAAGAGGAAGTTTAGGAGCAGGTGATAAAGAAGATACCCCGAACCCAAGAAGGAAGAGGAAGTTTAGGAGCAGATAATAAAGAAGATACCCCGAACCAACCAACGGACAAAATAAAACCAAGTACCTTGGAAAACCCAAGAAGGAAGAAGAGAAGAAAAGAAGATATAGGATGGAAGAACTACAAGAAATACCCATTAATAAACCTATTATTAACGATAATAAACCCCAAACCAAATATTAGTATCACCAAAGAAAGTATAACACCCCAAAACCTCATAAAATTGTAAATTAATTATAAACGAAAGTATTTAGTAGTGTGATAAGAAGTGCACCAACTAAAGTTATTATATAATAAACAAATCTTCACAGTCCATTATGACTAAAGGTTTGGTCTGAGAATATAGTAAAACTCAAATATAAGTCAGAACCAACAGTGTATGTGTACCAGTGAGTGATTTTAAATATAATAAACTTCAAGTTAATGTGTAACTATTACTTAAACAAGGTGCTATTAAATAACTTTTATATTTTATATAATTACAGAATTAACAAGTGATGAAATATTGAAGTGAAAAATATTTTGAATGTTTCATAAAAGAGGTCACTTTTTATCTAAAAACATTCATAGAAATGCAAAGGATAAAGAGAGAATGTGGGGGAATAATTACACAAACAGGGGATTAATTTAAAATACAATATAAACAGAAAAGACTGTGATTGACTTAAGTTTAATAAAAACTAATAAATTTTAAATGGCTAATTATGTTTAGACCCTATGAACTCCACTTTTCAAAGAGTTCTAATAGAATAAGATTTATATTTAGTGTAAGAATGTTTAGTTACATAACAGTGTGCATACAGCTTAAAATGTTTATGTATGTATGCTGTACCAGATTATAAAATGTTTATTATGTATGTTAAAAATAGTTCAAACTAACATGTCTAACTTTGGAGACTGCTAGTTAATGTTAAATATTATTTTTTGTATTAGTAGTATGAATAATATGCTACAGGTATCAATAGTTATGTAAGCAATTTTATTTAATGTTATATTAACTTTAAAAAGTCAGAGGAGGTGTAGAAATAACTTTATTTGAGAAAACAATATATGTAAGATACTAAGATCTAGGCCAAATAATGAATTCCCAAAAATTAATATAATTGAGTAAATAAGTCTGATGAACCATGTAAATTAATAAGATTTATGTAAGGTGGATCGATAATCAACTACTATAACTGATCCTATACTTTAAAAGAGTAATATAAAAAGATGTATTAAATTATTTAAAATTTTTCAAAATGTAATAACTAACTATTTCAGAGGAGGAATAGTAAATTCATGAATTATGACTAAAAGCCAGATAAATTGACAAATTTATAAGAAATTAAGGAAAGGTAGGGATTTATATCAATCTAGAAGTTATTATAATCATATTTATAACACCAAAGATGGCTATTATTTTGGACAAAAACAGGAAGCAGAATTTTGGGCCTATATTTCCAAAAAGACAGAAATATGGCAATTTTAACAAAAATCTTTATAAATATGGACTATGCCATATCAAATTAAACAGAATGAGGTAAATAAACCAATTATGTTGTTAATAGTTCACTAAAGCAATCTATAAACTAAAAATATTGGACAGTAGTGTGGTAATTTGCGTATTTGTAGGTTGGTTAATCTGTACGCTTTCTGAATCGTTCTTATTTCGTTTTTATAACGTTACAGTGCTACGAGCCTTGGCCGGCAGCAGACGTTCTTACGTTTGCTGCCTGACTGTCATTCTCATTTCTTGTTGTCGCGACAATTATTTAGGCCTTAGGCCTCCACGTTTTCGATGTAATTAAGTGCACACATTTGTGCCGCATCAAAATGTAGTTTCATTTCCGAATCAGTTTCTTAAAAATTTAATCTTGAGCATTAGCCAACCTTACTACTATGAGTTGAGTGTAAGAAACGGGGAAACTTAATAAATCTATTAATACAGTCCACTATCTTTATCATTTTGCATACTGACGATAACACACCAAGTTTCATTCTTTCTGATGAAAAAAAGCATACGTGCCGACATGCAACACATTTTACGCGGTCCACTCGGCCGCAGCTCAACATAACATTTTATTTGGTCCTAACGTGACGGATCAACCGTCATTCTTCTTACTAACCATTTTTTGGTCGCTCCGTGCCTGGATTAATTTCTAATCCTCCAATTTCTTCTTGAAATTTTATTGTTTTTTCTATGTTATTTAATTCTTCCGTAAATTTTTTAAATTCATTTACTTCACCTTCCCAAACTATTAGTATGTCATCTACATACCTGATCCATTTTTTAATTCTTCTTTCTGTGTCTACATCTTTTAAAATTTTGATTTCAAAGCTATTCATGAATATCTCTGCCATTAATGGTGAAAGCGGTGATCCCATTGGTAATCCATTCTCTTGTATGTAAAATTTGTTGTTAAATCTGAAGTAATTCTGGCTTAGGCATAATTCTAATCCTTCTATTATTTCGTTTTTCCATTCTACATTACTTAATTTGTTTTTCTTTATTATTTCTACTGTTTTTGGTATTGGTATATTGGTGTACATATCTTTTATATCTAATGACATTAATTTTGTCTTATTTGTTATGGTTATTTCTTTTAATCTTTCTATTACCTTTTTGCTATTTTCTATGCTGTGGATTTCTTCTTATTCGTATACCATTTTGATTCTTTTACTTATTTCTTTTGATATTTTATATGTTGGCGAATTTATAAATGATACTATAGGTCTTAATGGCATTTCTTTTTTATGTAACTTAATTTGACATCTAAATTTTGGAGCTTCAGGATTATGTTCTATTTTTTGTTTCTTTTGCCATTCTGTTACATAAGTTGTCTTTTTTATCAATTTCTTTGTTTGTGCTTGAAATTTACTTGTGTAATCATATTTTATTTCTTTATATGGTCCTTTTTGTATAAATTGTTCTGCTTTTTCGATATAATCTCTTTTGTTCATTACCACTGCTGTGTTACCTTTATCGGCTTTTATAACTATCAAATTGTTCTCCGTGATTTTTTTTTTTAATTCTCTTATATTTCTTTTTATTTGTGTTTCGTTTTTATTTCTTACATTTTTGTTTTTCTTACATTTTTTTCTACTATTTCTTTTACTTCACTTCTTAATTGTTTTTTAGTTTCTTCATTTTTTATCTTATCGATTATTTCTTCACATTCTATTATTGTATTTTCTTTATCTATGTTTGTTTTTGTTGCATATTTTAAACTTTTCCCTAATAATTTATGTTCATTTTCTGTAAACTTTGTTTCTGTTAAATTTAATACTTTTTCAGCAAATTTTATTTCTTTATTTTTATTTCTTGTTCCTTCTATTAATTCCTTGAGTTTCTTGTTTAATCTCTCTTCCATTTTTCTTATTTTCTTTTCTATATATTTTTCACCAAACTCTTTTCTCATTTCTTCTATTTCTACATAATTGTAACTTGTATATAATTTTTGATGTAATTGATACATTTCTTTGTTATAATTATTTATTTTACTGTATAAGTTCTTTATTTCAAGTTTTATCCATATTTTTTCCGCCATATTTTTCACTTGGTTTGCTACTTTGCTTTTGTTATTAATTTTAATTTTTGCGTATTTTGGAGATATTTTATTAATTAAACACTGTTTATTGAACCAAATTTTCCCTAACTTTTTTTCACTTTTACTTTGATTTTTAAATACTTAAAAAATTCCCTTACATTTTTATATTTATCTGCTTGCAATTCGCATGTTTTATTCTTCGTATTGTTTAAGACCTGAAGATGTCAGTGATGACGAAAAGCTTTGTCTAAATAATAACGATTATAGCAGTTTAGCAATTTTATAAAAGAAAAGTAAAATTATTGTTCCACGTTCTATTCGTTGCAAGTCTAAGGCAAGGATAGTTGAATTACATGGATTTTCGGATGCTTCTGTAAAGGGTTATGGGTGTTGTGTTTATATTAGAGTCATTTATCAAGATTCATCGGCCTCTTGTCACCTTCTGTGTTCTAAATCTCGCGTGGCCCCACTACGACAGGTGTCATTACCTCGCATTGAACTCTGCGCTTGCTTATTGTTATCACGACTCGTATTCAAGGTCGTCCCTGCTCTTCATTTCTTTATTAATAGTGTTCATCTATATTCTGACTCTATGGTGTCCCTTTACTGGATTCATGCCCAGTCTTCGAGGTGGAAAACCTACGTCGCTAATCGTGTTGCCGTGATTCAGCGTCTTACGCAAGCCTACACATGGCATCACATCAATTCTCGACATAATCCTGCTGATATTATTTCTAGGGGATGTCACCCCGACGTGTTGCGCGATTGTTCGCTTTGGTGGCATGGTCCCGCCTGTTTGTCTCAATCTTCCAAGTCCAATCTTTTTCCACCCTTTTTACCTTCTAATCTGTCGTCTTCTGAATTCACTGCGGAGGAGAAACAAACCCCCAAACTTTTTCTAATGTCTACCCTGGCTATTGATCTTTCTAGGGACTTCTCTTCGTTGCACCGTCTGACACGCGTGTACGCTTACTGCTTTCCATTCATCAAAAATATTAGACTCTCCAGTGCTGAAAAAATATCGGGCGCTCTTACCCCCGTTGAAATTCATTCCACTCTTAATTTTTTCGTAAAACAATCTCAGTCGATCCACTTCGCTGCCGAGATTAATTGTCTTCGTAATGGGTCTTCTGTCTCTATTAGGAGTAAGTTGTCTTCTCTGGACCCGTTTCTTGATGAGTCTGGCGTATACGCGTCAGCGGGCGCTTACAGCAGTCGCAATTACCTTATGACAATAAGCATCCTATTGTCTTGCATCCATCGGCTCATATTACTCGCCTTATTATTGAACGCGAACACATTCGTCTACTTCACGCTGGTTCTCAACTCGTGCATCACTCACTACGTCAACGTTGGTGGATTATTAACGCCAAGATAGTCATTCGCTCCATTATTCGTAGATGTGTCAAGTGCCTTAGGTTTAGTGCCAAACAACAAGTTCAAAGGCTAGGTGTTCTACCATCTCCTAAAGTCACTCCTTCGCGGCCGTTTCTATTCTGCGCAGTTGATTATGGTGGTCCCTTCATGATTCGTCATGGCGGGCAGAAATCTAGGACTCTGTCAAAATCGTACGTGTCTTTGTTCATCTGCTTAGCAACCAGGGCCATTCATTTGGAATTGGTTTCCGACCTTACAGCCAACACGTTACAGCTGCCTTACGTCGGTTTATGTCCCGTAGGGGCATACCCAGCCAGTTATATTCTGATAATGGCACGAAATTTTAGGAAGGCCCGCAATGTTTTGCATGACCTTTACAATCTTTGGCATCATAAGGATGCCACCTCATCAATCAAATCCTTTGCGACCTCTCAGGGTATTTCATGGTCATTTATTCCGCCCTCGTCACCCCATTTTGGTAGTCTTTGGGAGAGCGGTATAAAGAGTTTAAAGCATCATTTGCGCCGCGTGGTAGGCAAGTCTATACTCACCTTCGAGGAGTTTACGACGGTTTTGTCTCAGATAGAGGCATGTCTAAACTCTCGCCCATTATTTGCCATTTCATCGGATGTAAATGATCCGGTGCCACTTACACCTGGCCATTTTTTGATTTGCGCGCCATTAACGGCGATACCTGACCCAGACTTATCTCACGTTCCCATCTCTCGTCTTGGACGTTGGCAACTTCTCCAGAAGTTTGTCCAAGTCATTTGGAAGGCTTGGTCTCGCGATTATTTACATCAATTACAACAACGTCACAAGTGGAAATTCGCCAAGGATAATGTTTCCATTGGTGACCTGGTTTTATTGATGGAGGATAACTTACCTCCATTATCATGGAAATTTGGGGTAATGACCGCCACATTTCCCGGCCCAGACAACTTAATTAGAGTTGTAGACATTCGCACGCCTACTGGTATTTTACGGAGACCCGTTCATAAGCTATGCTTGTTGCCAGTCCGGGACGATGCTTAGACACAAGTTTACTATAATTATTTAGCACAATGCTAGTTTACTTGGCCACTGGCTTTCATTACTTCATTGTATGACCATTTGGTCAACTTAATTGTGATATGTATCATCACAACATTTTAATGTTAATTTGCATCATTGCGTGTTTTTATACTAATTTTTCATGTGACTTGTGATTTTACAACCATGCACTGTGCTATTATAGCTATACTTATCATATTTCATGGTGGTATACTCTGCTAGTTTTGTATTTATATGTTAATAATTTGTGAGGCATATTATGTCCTACACATTTACATTTTGATATTGGTATTGGTTATGTGTCATGTTATTGGTGGTATTGCTTTATATAAAATTTTTTGCAAAATATTTGCATGGTATGCAGGTATACAAACCATGTATGCATTTTCTTGCACATTTGTCAATATGTGTGATTTTATTATTCTATGAATGTATTTCTCGCAATTGTTTAACTCATGTGTTACATTTGTATAACCACATTGTTGTACTTGTCACTTATGCTATTGTGCCTTATTCATAATTGTAATTAACTAAACTGATTTCTATTGTATTTATTATATAACTTGTATTTATGTAAAACACATTGTTTTTCGCATCTACTGTCTATAACCACGCCACGACTATATTTTTATTTTTATATTGTATTTTATATTGTATTTTGCATTTTGTGATCACGCATTGCACAATTATTATTCATGCTTTAATTATGACATACATGTCATTACAATTTGTGCTTGCAATCAGTCAACTATGTATAACTTGTTTTCACATAACAATTTATTGTATATTCCTGAAACATCAGGATAGCATGCATCGTTCAAACTATATGGCGTCATGCTAAATTTATGTCTTTACATGTATAATTTTATAATAATTTTGTTTGCTCATTGTATTCAATGCTACTTGTTTAGGTCTACTGGCCTTAACTGGTTCAAGCTAACCACTATGACTTGCATAAATGTTACAATTTATCGGGCCCATCATGTGATGAGTCACCGATTATTCATCATTAAACATTGTTAAATTATGTATTTTCATGTCTTATATCGTTCAATATTGTATACATACAATATGTATTGGCAATACATTGCTAACTTTGCATTTTACTCATGTTTGATTCAAGCTGCACGCCAACCTTGGCCTGCTTAACTCTTATCATCTCTCAAGCTTATCGCTAAGCAGTTAATGTCATAACTGTTATCTAAGACTACAACTCAAGGTTCAATGCAGCCTACTGAGATTAACCTTTATTATTAAGAACTCTGTATTTTTCTACAATAAGTTATTAAAATGTATTAAAAAATCTTTTGATTTTTTGGCGGGCAGTTATGGACAGTAGTGTGGTAATTTGCATATTTGTAGGTTGGCTAATCTGTACACTTTCTGAATCGTTCTTATCTCGTTTTTATAACGTTACAGTGCTACGAGCCTTGGCCGGTAGCGGACGTTCTTACGTTTGCTGCCTGACTCTGTCATTCTCATTTCTTGTTGTCGCGACAATTATTTAGGCCTTAGGCCTCCACGTTTTCGATGTAACTAAGTGCACACATTTGTGCCGCATCAAAATGTAGTTTCATTTCCGAATCAGTTTCTTAAAAATTTAATATTCAGCATTAGCCAACCTTACTACTATGAGTTGAGTATAAGAAACGGGGAAACTTAATAAATCTATTAATACAGTCCACTATCTTTATCATTTTGCATCCTGGCGATAACACACCAAGTTTCATTCTTTCTGATGAAAAAAAGCATACGTGCCGACATGCAACACATTTTACGCGGTCCTTTCGGCCGCAGCTCAACATAACATTTTATTTGGTCCTAACGTGACGGATCAACATTCTTCTTACTAACCAAATATTCTGTAAATAATGTATTTTATATTTACATAAATAGGAAGTGAAATATATTTAAACAATACTTTTTTCATATTAACTTGGCAAGATATTTCCTAAGACGAAGGAAGTAAAACAGTTCTTTGTTAACATTCAACGCGAACGGTTGATACTCGATCGCGTTAAGAATCTGTATAACGTACCGAGTAATGGTGTATAAGGTTATGCATTGAAAACGAGAGTTACCTAATTATTTACTTTAAACATAAAATCAGTGTACTACACCAACACAAAAAGTGAGAACAAACAATACCTATCAAAATATAAGTGAATTCAACCAATAAAACTATACCACATTGATAATTCACTCTAAAACGAACTTTAACATTTTTCACCATATATGCTATACAATTAAACACACCTAATACCAGACAATTAAAGCCAGTGAACACAGAACACTTCTTCAGGACACCTTTAACAACACTATAGACAATATACAATAATACGGAGACAATAAAACGGTAGTGAAGGCGTTTTTATTAACAGAATTTATAACCATCGTTTCTGGATTTTCTTCAACTACGAGATGTGCCGCCATTTTGAGTTCCCGTCATGCAAAGTTTGTCAGCTGAGATTCGTCGTCAATGAACTGGTCTGAATCATTAAATATTATAAACATTATATATTATTCTCCATTTGTCATTTATTAATTATTAAGAATTATTTGTACATGTTATACTTTCTATGCTTGCTCCCTTCTCTGACTATATAATTATAATTGCTAAAAGAACCATTCTAACATTTATATAATATAACCTGTAATTGTAAAATCGACCAAGCCCTGTGAAAGAGTCGAACATTTAAACAATATCGATTTTAAATCGATATTTCCGAAATATTGTTAATAAATTAAATTAATTCAAGTGTCTGTATTTAAAATTATTTCACATATTAAAATAAGAGTTTGAGTTAACTAAAGGACTTACTGGGAGACGACAAATATTAAAGGAAAGTGATATACTGGAACAGAGTAGAAAATCGCAAATCGATTATTGTAGGAAGACAATCTGATTAACTCCAGATTCATTTAAGGTCAATCAGAAGTACATATATTGACTAAATCAACTCACCGAATTTTAAAATTTTAACGACAACTCAGAACAATAATTATTTATAAAATATTAGTATCATAAACAAACATAAAATTTTTTTTGAAATTTTTTTTTAATAAATTAAATTTTTTTTTTTACAACACAGATATATTTATTTGTAACAGCGAATAGAACGCGTTTGGTTACAAATTGGCGCTCACAACAGTGGGGCTTAACGAAGAATAAAGGTTTAACAAACAAGTTTATTTTAATTTGTACTTGTTCGAGCAAAGGTATAATTGAACAAATTATCCAAGTTATTTGTACTGGTTACAAATTGGCGTCCAACTAGCGGGCTTCAATTAGCGATTGGAAGACAGTAAATTGCCCAATTACTAATTAAGCTTGGCAACGGTTATACCGTCGAGAAGGAGGCAAAATGCAACGACGAGCGACTTCGAAGAAAAGGGCGGCAGAGGCAGAAAAGGAAGTGGATATGGGGGACAAGGAGGTAACACCCGTGGAAGATCCAGAAGTGTTAGTAACCCCGGTGGAACATAAGCAACCTGCGCCACCAGAGGAACAACCTGAAGTAACAACACCAACAGGGGATGTTAATTTTCAGGAAGCCCTAAGGAAAATGATAATGGAGATGAGTAAGAAATTGAGTCAAGATTTGAAAAAGGACATGGAAGAAAATAGTAAGAAATTGAATAAGGAATTAAAGGAAGACTTGCATAAGAAAATGGATTCTACAAACGAAGAGTTGAATAAGAAAATGGAAGGAGTAAATAAAAACATAGAATCCAAGATGGAGGAGAACGGGAAGAAATTAGAGGAATTGAAGGAAGACAACCAGTCTTTGAAAGAAGAATTAAAGTTAACCAAGGAAGAATTGGACCGTAAGATAGAAAATACCAACAAGAGAATTGAGGAAACCAGTAAGAAGATGGAAGAGAAGATAGAGGAAACCAGTAAGAAGATAGAAAGTGACAACCAACAATTAAAAAAAGAATTAAGAGAAAATAACAAGAAAATGGAAGAGACGATGGGGGAGAGGTTGGAAGAATTGAGAGAGGATAACCAACTACTGAGAGAAGAATTAAGGGAAGTCAACCAGGAAAACATGAATAAGTTAAACGAGAGAATAGAGTTGGCGAAAGAAGAGTTGAACAGGAAAATCGACGACAATAAGAAAGCTATAAATAAAAAATTAGAACAAGAAGCAATAATAGTAAATCAACAGATCAGGGAAGTGGACGAAAGATGTCGTCAAACTGAGTGTGAAGTACAGGAAGTCAGGGAGGTAATAAATACGGAAATTACCCAGATCAAAGAACACCAGAAGACTAAATGGGAAGAAAACCGAAAAGAAACACAGGAGGAAATAAGTAAGGTGCGAACCCAAGTCACAGAAAGGTGCGACGGGATGGAAGCGGTAATGACCAATATCACCGGACAAGTGCGGCAGAGCCAGGAAGAGATGGAGGTAATCCGAAACCGGCCGACTAGCTTCACTAATTTCCCCATGAACGAGCATAGAGAATGGTTGAACTTCCGCCAATATAAAGGAAAGCCCATGGAGTTCTTGGCCCGAATCGAGGAATACATGGCCAAACATAGGGGCAACAGGTGGGTCAATAATCGGGAGTTGTTAGACGAGTCCTTTCGAGAAATGAACGATCATTGGTGGATGGCCAACCGCAGTGAAATAGAAGATTACCAGCAGTTTAAAAGCCTCTTCAAGGCAAAATATTGGTCTGAGACTACCCAAAATTTAATTCGTGACAACATCTGTCACGGCCATTATAAACCACAAGTGGGTAGCTCAATGACGGCGTACTTCCTCGGCAAAGTATGTATGGCCAAGCATTTGGAACCAGCCATACCTGAAGAATGCCTCATAAACAAGTTGTCATATCATTATGATGAGGAGGTGATTCGAGCGAGGAGAGGCAGCCAAATTAAGACCATACAGGCCATGACAGAACTCCTCGAAAACTATGAAAATGAGGAGTACTACCGACAAAGCCGGAGAAGGAATGATCGGCCAGAACCTAGAAACTATCCAAATATCAACAACGGTACAAACAACAACAACACTGGATACCAGGGAAGCCGAGCCAATCCACAGAGTAACAACAATAACAACAGTAATAATAATAATAACAATAACCAGGTTCAAAATAATTCAAATAATAATCGAACCAATAATGGTTATCAGGGTAACAGAAACCCATACTACCCAAACCCTAATAGTCAGAGAAACCCCAATTATAATAACGAACGTTATTATAATAATAACCGGGGCAATCCATAAAATAGTAACAACAATAATAATAGGTTTTCTCGACCGAGAGTGAATTTCATAAGAGCGGAAGACGGTCGCCAACATAGGTACTACCACCAGAGACGCAACAGCTATCACGAATATGAAGATCGGCGAAGGAGCCGAGAACGTGACGAACCAAGGTACAATCCTACTAGACGTTGTACCAGTCTAGGCAACACAGAATGGCTGACAAACCATGAACAACCGTTAGATCATCGAACAGAGCGGCAGGGACCCACTCAAGGTCTCCCGACTAATGCATCCACCAGTGCGACACCTAATAACAACGATGTCGAACATTTAAACGGGAGGAGGCAGTAATAAATCACCGAGACCCGTTGCTGCTCCTAAATCCTGGTTATATAAATGAGTTGACAAATGCAACTGAAACAAATCGTATCACAATAATTGGTTGTAATTATCTAAAAAATCTCCGACACGAATTATTGGAGGAGGACGGTACTAGTCCCAACAATAACATGAATCACGAAATTCAAAAATATAAGCAAGAACAACTTACTACAACTATCTTGAAAGAATCATTTTGGAAATATAATATAAAATGAATTTTGAGGTAAAAACCCCTAAATTCTAAAATATTGTAAGATCACCTTACAGACATAATTTATGAAGAAACTATTATGAAATAAAAAGAAAGAATTTTGAATTAAAAAACATAAAAATTTTAAAACAAAGTAAGATCATCTTACTACAAGATTATTAATGAAACCATTTGGAATATAAAAGAAAGAATTTTGTAAAAAACACCAAAATTATGAATCATCAAAATTCCAAAGACAAAGTAAGTACATCTTACTACAAGATTATTAATGAAACCATTTAGAAGAAATATAAAAAAGAATGAATTTTGAATATAAAACTCCCAAAATTCAAAAACATAGTAAGATCACCTTACTACCATTATTATGAAAACTATTAAGAATCAAAAAGAAAAAGAATTTAGAGGTGTTAAAAACCTATAAATTCAAAAACATAGTAAGATCACCTTACTACCATTATTATGAAAACTATTTAGAAACAAAAAGAAAATGAATTTTGAATTAAAACCAATAAATTCAAAAACATAGTAAGATCACCTTACTACCATTATTATGAAAACTATTTAGAAAAAAAAAAAAAGAATTTTGAATTAAAACCAATAAATTTAAAAACATAGTAAGATCACCTTACTACCATTATTATGAAAACTATTTAGAAAAAAAAGGAATTTTGAATAAAAAACCTATAAATTCAAAAATATAGTAAGCACCAATTACTACAAATAATTTATGAAGAAACTATTATGAAATAAAAAGAAAGAATTTTGAATTAAAAATCATCCACATTCCAAAAATAAAGTAATATCAACTTACTGACAAACTATTTATAAAAACTTTATGGAATAAAAGGAAAAGAAGTTAGAAAGGTAAAACAAATCAATTCTAAAATGTAAATAGTAAGGTCTAATTTCAACCAATAAATTGTAAAAACTTTCTATGAAATTATATAAAAAGAAATAAAAACCAGTGATACGATTAACTGAATAAACTTGTGTGGAAATAAAAATAATAACACTTTGAAGTGGTATAAAGAGAAACAATGACCTCATTAAAAAATTAATTAAGACATTCATTTGAATAAAAAACCAGAGAGAAGTAATTTGAGAAAAGAATCAAAGTTATAAATGTAATTAAATAAATCAATAATGAAATGATCATGAAATAAGTGTCAAATGTAATAAAGACAATTATAAGAAAGTTCTAGAACATGGAACAAGTGGAACAAATAAAAACTGAGAAACAAACAAATATATCAGAAATATATGCTACCATAAACAAAAGCAGATTGTAATAAAAACCAGAGAAGAATAAAGAATTAATAACAAAAACTTTATATGATAATAAACATTGATAATTATATTAATAAAAGAGCTTCCCACCATGATACCAATTGAAATAACCATCAAGTTAACAAGTCAGGAGAATAACTGAGATAGGAATATTAAAATCTCTGAGCAATATACGAAGTGAAGTATCCAAAGATATTTTTTAAATAGTAATAAAAGTGTACTATTCTGAAATAATTTTTTTAATAACTGTCTGTAGATAAGTCCAGCAGTATTAATATGTTTTTTGAGCAGAGATGATTTGCCTCTGTACTCAAATAGAAGTGAAGTATTGGACAGCAGAGGAAGTAGCGTACTGTGCCTCTCTGAACAGCACCAGCTCACGTGTTAGGGAATGATAGGGAATAAATATCCTAAGGATAAAACACCAAGAAGAAAAATAAAAATAAAATAATAAATATGAAACTCAGATGACTATTGCTATCAAGGAAGATCAAGTAAGAATGAAATAGATGTAAGCTCAAATATATATATAAGAAAAATTTTGAAATGGAAGGAAGTCAAGAATACTAAAAAATATAATAATTATCATAAGCAATTATTTCAGACAAACCAAGTATAGTCTGAAAAAATCACCTCTGGAGGAGGGCAATCTGTAGCATGACAGATAATCCACTACAAACTAATTCCATTAAGATCATAAAAACAATTAAATTACATATAACTCAAAGAATTTCAAATGAAAATAATTTAAACTTCAAAGAAAAACACCACTATAAAAGGAAAAAAGTAACTAAATAATAAAAATGCAACACTAAAACTCAAGAAAATAAATTAAAAGAAACTCATATAAAAAATCAGGAGATTACCCAGGAAGTTTAGGAGCAGGTGATAAAGAAGATACCCCGAACCCAAGAAGGAACAGGAAGTTTAGGAGCAGGTGATAAAGAAGATACCCCGAACCCAAGAAGGAACAGGAAGTTTAGAAGCAGGTGATAAAGAAGATACCCCGAACCCAAGAAGGAAGAGGAAGTTTAGGAGCAGATAATAAAGAAGATACCCCGAACCAACCAACGGACAAAATAAAACCAAAGTACCTTGGAAAACCCAAGAAGGAAGAAGAGAAGAAAAGAAGATATAGGATGGAAGAACTACAAGAAATACCCATTAATAAACCTATTATTAACGATAATAAACCCCAAACCAAATGTTAGTATCACCAAAGAAAGTATAACACCCCAAAACCTCATAAAATTGTAAATTAATTATAAACGAAAGTATTTAGTATTGTGATAAGAAGTGCACCAACTAAAGTTATTATATAATAAACAAATCTTCACAGTCCATTATGACTAAAGGTTTGGTCTGAGAATATAGTAAAACTCAAATATAAGTCAGAACCAACAGTGTATGTGTACCAGTGAGTGATTTTAAATATAATAAACTTCAAGTTAATGTGTAACTATTACTTAAACAAGGTGCTATTAAATAACTTTTATATTTTATATAATTACAGAATTAACAAGTGATGAAATATTGAAGTGAAAAATATTTTGAATGTTTCATAAAAGAGGTCACTTTTTATCTAAAAACATTCATAGAAATGCAAAGGATAAAGAGAGAATGTGGGGGAATAATTACACAAACAGGGGATTAATTTAAAATACAATATAAACAGAAAAGACTGTGATTGACTTAAGTTTAATAAAAACTAATAAATTTTAAATGGCTAATTATGTTTAGACCCTATGAACTCCACTTTTCAAAGAGTTCTAATAGAATAAGATTTATATTTAGTGTAAGAATGTTTAGTTACATAACAGTGTGCATACAGCTTAAAATGTTTATGTATGTATGCTGTACCAGATTATAAAATGTTTATTATGTATGTTAAAAATAGTTCAAACTAACATGTCTAACTTTGGAGACTGCTAGTTAATGTTAAATATTATTTTTTGTATTAGTAGTATGAATAATATGCTACAGGTATCAATAGTTACGTAAGCAATTTTATTTAATGTTATATTAACTTTAAAAAGTCAGAGGAGGTGTAGAAATAACTTTATTTGAGAAAACAATATATGTAAGATACTAAGATCTAGGCCAAATAATGAATTCCCAAAAATTAATATAATTGAGTAAATAAGTCTGATGAACCATGTAAATTAATAAGATTTATGTAAGGTGGATCGATAATCAACTACTATAACTGATCCTATACTTTAAAAGAGTAATATAAAAAGATGTATTAAATTATTAAAAATTTTCAAAATGTAATAACTAACTATTTCAGAGGAGGAATAGTAAATTCATGAATTATGACTAAAAGCCAGATAAATTGACAAATATATAAGAAATTAAGGAAAGGTAGGGATTTATATCAATCTAGAAGTTATTATAATAATATTTATAACACCAAACATGGCTATTATTTTGGACAAGAACAGGAAGCAGAATTTTGTGCTTATATTTCCAAAAAGACAAAAATATGGCAATTTTAACAAAAATCTTTATAAATATGGACTATGCCATATCAAATTAAACAGAATGAGGTAAATAAACCAATTATGTTGTTAATAGTTCACTAAAGCAATCTATAAACTAAAAATATTCTGTATATAATGTATTTTATATTTACATAAATAGGAAGTGAAATATATTTAAACAATACTTTTTTCATATTAACTTGGCAAGATATTTCCTAAGACGAAGGAAGTAAAACAGTTCTTTGTTAACATTCAACGTGAACGGTTGATACTCGATCGCGTTAAGAATCTGTATAACGTACCGAGTAATGGTGTATAAGGTTATGCATTGAAAACGAGAGTTACCTAATTATTTACTTTAAACATAAAATCAGTGTACTACACCGACACAAAAAGTGAGAACAAACAATACCTATCAAAATATAAGTGAATTCAACCAATAAAACTATACCACATTGATAATTCACTCTAAAACGAACTTTAACATTTTTCACCATATATGCTATACAATTAAACACACCTAATACCAGACAATTAAAGCCAGTGAACACAGAACACTTCTTCAGGACACCTTTAACAACACTATAGACAATATACAATAATACGGAGACAATAAAACGGTAGTGAAGGCGTTTTTATTAACAGAATTTATAACCATCGTTTCTGGATTTTCTTCAACTACGAGATGTGCCGCCATTTTGAGTTCCCGTCATGCAAAGTTTGTCAGCTGAGATTCGTCGTCAATGAACTGGTCTGAATCATTAAATATTATAAACATTATATATTATTCTCCATTTGTCATTTATTAATTATTAAGAATTATTTGTACATGTTATACTTTCTATGCTTGCTCCCTTCTCTGACTATATAATTATAATCGCTAAAAGAACCATTCTAACATTTATATAATATAACCTGTAATTGTAAAATCGACCAAGCCCTGTGAAAGAGTCAAACATTTAAACAATATCGATTTTAAATCAATATTTCCGAAATATTGTTAATAATTAAATTAATTCAAGTGTCTGTATTTAAAATTATTTCACATATTAAAATAAGAGTTTGAGTTAACTAAAGGACTTACTGGGAGACGACAAATCTTAAAGGAAAGTGATATACTGGAGCAGAGTAGAAAATCGCAAATCGATTATTGTAGGAAGACAATCTGATTAACTCCAGATTCATTTAAGGTCAACCAGAAGTACATATATTGAACAAATCAACTCACCGAATTTTAAAATTTTAACGAAAACTCAGAACAAGAATTATTTATAAAATATTAGTATCATAAACAAACATACAATTTTTTTTTGAAAATTTTTTTTTAATAAATTAAATTTTTTTTTTACAACACCGATATATTTATTTGTAACAGCGAATAAAACGCGTTTGGTTACAAATTGGCGCTCACAACAGTGAATTTGTGCGCGTGTGCGGGTGTGATAAGGTGTGATCGCTATAGCTTCAGTGGTAGTTAACCGATTAACGTGAAACTTTGACAAGGAATTATTTAGGTAAATAGCTTCAATTTGTGTATACTCTGAGATCCATAACTATTTTAGAAATATGGTTTTTTAAGTGAAGAAAAACTAAATTGTAACTCTTGTCAATGATAGGGTAATAAAATTTGTAGATAATTTCCATGCAGGACTTTGCTAAATTATACAAAGTTTTTCATGAAATTTGTATATCTGTTTGTTCCATCAATCATGTGACTTGGGCTTAGCCTATCAGAATACGCTAAATTCAGTGAGATTCATACGTTGTAGAGTTAGGATAGACACAGTCTGTCTGTAGAAGTTGCAAGGGGAAGTTGTGCCCGGGTGAAGAGAGTTGTTCTCTTACGAACGTCGAAATATCATACATAAAATAAACCATGGTAATTCTTAACGAAGTTTCGCGTTAAGAACCGAATAGGTAAAATATTTAGATAAAATTTAAAATATAATACATTGCTGTTTCGTGTAAGTTAAGATATCCGCTTAGGGAATTTAAAGACACTTCAAGATATCGTGGAAGGTGTACATTAAACGCACTGCATTAAGTAATACCCAGATTAATCCTGAGATTAAGAAAATATAAGATATAAATTAAAAATAAACTGTACGAGTGGAATTTATAAGCATTATGAGTGAACAATTTATGAAGAAACTAATTAATGTTAACAGTCAAACGTAACAACGAGACTCATTGAAATATCGCCGCTGGAGCCGCCTGCCGTAGAAGAGGACGACAAGACGTAGAGGATGCCAGGACGAAGAGGACACCAGGAAGGAGTGACGCTGTAGAAAAGGATGACGAGACGAAGAGGACGCCAGGACGAAGAGGACACCAGGAAGGAGTGACGCTGAAGAAGAGGACGCCAGGACGGGAGCGACGAAAGGAGAGGAGGACGTTGCAGAAACTAAGTAAAATCGAGTTATATTATCGAAAAATACAAACAATTATTTCTATTATCAATACATGACAATTTATAATATAATATACATCTTTAAAAACAATATTTGTGTATAATAAATAATTTTTCTTCTCCTCCATAATAGACTTGTTTGTGATTTTTACACACTCACTATGTGAGTGTGTAAAAATACACATACAACATATACTTTATTAGTATAATAAAATTTGATCTGTTGCAATATATATATTCAATTGGTATAAAGGATAAATATTGGTATTATATAAAATTATATCAATTAATCATTTAACAGTTAATAATATGAATAACAGATCTGTGTCCAGAGAACTTGTCTAACAGAATTTCTTTTTCTTGAAACATCACAAATGTCCAATGCTTTCTACATGTTTATAGTTTATTTTGTGGCTGACAACAGGTGAAGTGTGGTTGTTGTAGTTTTAATAAATGGTCTGATCCCACCTGTGACTTGAAGATTGGTGATACATTCCGGGCATGCGAGCCGCGTGTGTGGTGATGTGTTGGAGGATTCCTTTTTAAACTGCTTTCCGGTGAATCTCACTTAGAAGTTATGTGAAATCTCTCTCGGCCTGATGGCGATGGGGAGTGTAGGTATGCTGCTCTGCTGGTGGAGAAAGATCTTGGGTTTCACATTTCGGAACTTCGTCACTCTCGGCTTGTCCGAGGACCCTGCAATGGTTATTAAGTACAGTATGCCGTCAGTACCTTAACCACCCCTAAATATTTCTCACCTTGTAATACCTTAACCACTCATGCATACGATCACCATTCATATATGTTAATTCTTTGTTGCCCACAATATAGTTCAGTATCATGAATGATCTTGCAAGTTTACATTTAAGCTTTTCATTAATACATGCAAGCATTTAGAATATCTACATCACTTACATTTACAATCATTTATTACTCTGGCTTTAGTTTTATTTTTACTTGACTAGTTGCATTGTGGGTTATCAATTTTGCTTTAAATATCTTAAGTCCTGAGATACAAAAAGTATTGGCACTTGTTCAAACATCTGCCGGAAGTAACACACACATCCATGCTTAACAGGCACACAAATTAACATACAAAACATTCCCTTATTATATTAAACACATAACCCTTTTATTGAATGATTATTGAATAAGGTAATTATTTGAGACACTTTAAGCCTTTACGAACGCATAGAGAAGATAGATTACTCCACCGTCAGACCAGAAGTTCACCGTTGAAAGATTCGGATTGAAATGAGGAAGAGACACATGTGCGCCGGGCGCAGCTAACCGGTAGCGAATTGTAAAGTTGTTGAATACAGCAGATATTGAATACTTTATTTCTTCGCTGTACCACAGCATCGATAGCACGCGCCGCGGCCAAGCGATGACCTTCAAACTCAATTCACACCGAGGGAATCAAACTTAATATTTGCCTCGGCACACCTTCACCCCAAAAGGGCAACATGGGTCCCCTCAAAAGAATGAACTACATTCACAGTCTCCTGGCTGCCTTGGGTAAATCTCAGGAAAAAAAATATCGCACTTAGGAAGACAGAGGCTCAGAGAGAAAACGAAACAAGAGGAAGTAAGAATTGGAGTGTGTGTGTGTGTGTGTGTCTGAGTGTGGATGTGCAGTAGGCGGTAGTGGATATTAACTTGATCAGGGTCAGCATCCAGCAACAAGAGACAGAAGAAGAAAAGACAAAAGGTAAGAATCGGGTACACCTTTCTCTGAGTTCTGAACTCCTAAGGCCCCAAACCTACAAACTGAGAACCCAAATCCATACCTAAACAGGACAACATCTATTCCCCCCCTTAGGACCAAATAACCATCAAACCCCCTACGACACTTCCACCACCACTGCATCACGGGGCCACCCCAAATGTCACCCGCACTGGTGACACCACCTACTGCCACTCACGTATTCATGCCCGAAGGCCAACAAGGTATTAAGAACCTTGATATGTGAGGGCTTACCTTCCCAATCACTGTCCACCTCTTGGACCGACCACTCATATACTACAGAACAAGGAACTTCAACCTCGATATATGAGTGATCAACTCCCCTACATTAGGGAGGCCAGCCCAGATAAACTAAGCAGCGGAAGACCGCACCTAGGGCACTCGAACATCAAACTCTAAATTTGCTTTATCTAAATGTAACCTTAATACTTTGTGGGAGGGGGGACTTCTCTACAGGGCGGCCAGAAATCGCCCCACCTCATTGCGACGGGAGATATCAACCCGAGAATGCGTCATGCATCGGACCAAACAATAACTCAACGTAACAACTGACCTACATTCAGCAACACCCGAACAGCTGATAGCAAGGAAAACAAACTAAGTCGGCCGTGAATTCGAAAGGTCGAATATACAATCATCACAGGAGACCATACAACGGTTTATCAGATAAAGCGGACAATGATAGAAAATCCACTACACATGCGGCTATCTGCTGGCCAAAGGTTGTCTCGCCTCAGTCTACATTACAGTCCAACATTATGTTGTTTCTGATTCAATAACCCTATGTAAATTTATTCAATTTCGAATTCAAATATAGCTATATAATAATCATTCAAATTCCACCTTCAAAAATAGGGCCATAACAAAATCCTACCCATCATAATTTTAATTTCTTTCCTCAATTGAACCAGTTCTGGAACAAGTCCTCACCAGAATTACTCCCTAAAAAAAATAACAAACAATGACTTACCCTGGGGACAATTAACCCACATTTCTGTTGCAGCTGACGTTCGGAAGTGGGGGGGGGGGGTTTCTACAATAGGCGGAATACTTCAAAGATTGAAATTCCTTAACACCGGCGGAGGCATGATTGCCTCCTTGGATGATTGGTCGAATGTGAATGCGCAAGTTTCGTGATTTGAATTGTGAAGGAAGCCGACTCCATTTCAAGAATATTACAAAGACATCCCCCCATACAATAGGCTTTCAATGAAGGGAGAGTTCCTCAAGTAGATGAGCAGTAGACGAACAAGAGAAAGCGGCGGGCGCATGCCCGGACAAAACAGCCAACACAGCAACAGAGTCCCCCACAACAGGAGCAACAACAAAAATGTCCTAGGGAACAACGTGGAGAACCACAGCAACAACGTGGCCCATCGTAACAACAACAGAAGCAATTCCTTAGAGTATTGATGCCGATAGAGTTTCCCAGCATAGTGGAAGAGGAGAAGGTGCAGTCATGTTACAACGGCGAGTACAGGCAATGAGTTTAGGAGAATGCATATGAGAACCAGGTAGGGGAGGTAACGGTATCCAGGTTCCCAAGCATGGAAGAGGTACGATCAGAGGTGCAAGTGAACCATACACCTCCAACCGGTTCCCGTTAACTCAGCTTACTAGACCAATGATCAAATTGGTATTGGCGTCAATTTCCCCATTTCGACAAACACTAACAGCAACAATTTAACACCACACATAACAGATAAGAGAAGAGGAAAGACTTGATTAGCCTCAAGCGGTCTCAGGGTCCTCTAGCGATGCGAGAGATCAGTAAAACACCAACGGCAGAGAGAGAGAGAGAGCTCCAGAAATTTACAGAAGACGGAAACACAATGACCATAATACAAGATATATATAAGAAATATAACACGACACCATTCAACACTCAAATAACTACCACATGACATACAACAAACAAGTATGTAATTTGTAAACTGGTGCATGAAAATGATTACTTCAACGAATTCTATAAATGAGAAATCGTCACAAAATCTCTAAATTCACCATAGGTGAGATGCCTGGTCCGACCATGACCGCATTCTTAAAAAAAATTAATCATCTATATATCCCAGGGTAACTCCTCAATCATGAGCGCATGATTACTTAATTACTCACAACCATCAGTGGAAACACGTCCGAACTGGAAAGTCATTGGATGACCCGACATGCTTCGAAAATTGAAGAGTATACTCAACAAGTTTAAACCAGATATGACCAACTTCAACAAGGTCTGACGGAACCTGGGCATACAGAATACAGAAATTTTTCAAAGTGCCTCCAACAGACATAAGACCCCACATAATTATAGTGGTTACTTCCAGCTTACATTAATAATATTCAATACAAAAGGTGATCATAATGACATATCTTGCACTAACTCTAACAATTAAAAACATACAACACAACATTAACATTTTATAAATTGATAGACACACTAACATCAATCAACACAAACATCAATAAAAATTCTCTTTCAAGGCTCATTTCATTTCAAGCACGGCATGCATATACTTACTGAATCACTCCAACACGCCCGTCTCCTGGGCTACATACAATAGTTTGTTCTCTTAACTTCTGGATTTATAAATTCGTTTAAATTGTTCTAAAACTCCCAAATTGCAAGTTCTGCCACAAGCCTGGTCAGCACACAGAGCTTAACCCCGCAGAGCCGTAACCACGCTCTGCTACAATTGAAACGTCCCCTTTTTGCGGGCGTCCCTTAATTTTTAAAACTAGACACTTGGTCTAGATGGAAGAAAAAATGTGTTGGGGCCCAGAGTGACAGAACTCGCAATAAAACGCTTGTTTAAACAAACAACAATTTTTTAATAGTGTTTCATAAAGAAATTTTTTTTACATTGTTCAACAACAGATTAATATATATATATATATATATATATATATATATATATATATATATATATATATATATATATTATAACGATTCATATAGTCGACCTATCAGATCGTTATATGAAAGTGACAAACTGTGCTAGTCTAGCGCCGTAAGCAAGAGAGAGAGGGAATAATCACTGCCATCTCTGTCTAACCTCGCCACTGCTACTACTGACGCGTGCATTGACATGAAATTTTATTCAATTAATTTTATTGATTAAAACTGCAATATCTTCAAAACTAATAAATATACGGCAATTCTGAAACCTGCATAGTGTTCCGCAATTAAAGCTCTATAAGTAGCCAAAATATCAACTAATATAATTAACATTTAAAGAAGTTATACAGAAGAAGAACGCCAAGAGATATAACTAGAGAATTAGGCTAGGTACGAATTAGGTGTTTTCACACACATACAGAGAAAGACCAAAGCAATAATATTCTGAGGTCAGATCTTTGAAAACACGTTTGCAAATACCTGTAATCAAACGATTTGCAAACAGAAGATGTATGAAATTAGCCAGAAATTCTCTACCATCTCAAACTTGTTAAGGAGAGTTTAACCGACCTGTTCGATATTGTTTCAAATGGAAAACACATGATTTATTTGGAACAACCAATCACAACCCTGTATTAAGAGTAGACGCTAACTCAGAATGAGGGAATTGGGAACTCTTCGTTCGGGCATTAAATAAGCAAGACGTGTGTTAAATACGGTCTCAATTGCACAAACAACGCAAAGTATTTATTTAAATAAACAGTTCGCGAAGTGGTCCGCAGTAGTAGAGGAACTAGTAAAGTCCAATAAGTAATCTCGCTGCGTAATAACTAACTAATTAATTAAATAATTAATTAATAAATAATTGATTAACAGTGAAGTGACCTGGGTACCAGAATAGCTACAGCATCTGTAATTGTCCAGGATCATCAGTCAACGTTATTGGTCAACATCATTTCTTCTGAGCCGAACCATCAAATGGAGTATCTCTACTGATTACTATCTACGGTCGACGAATCAATCAGATAAGAAATATATTCATTGATCAATGAACATAAAATAACAAAATAAATAATTAAATCAATAAACATTTTAAAAGACACTATATAAATTCAAATTTTGTATTTAATTATTAAGATTAGATATAAAGTAATATAGGAGTGTTGAATGGAGAGTGAGGTGTAGTATTGAACGTGCAAATTATTGCAGACCCGATCTTTAGCACTGGTTTGGGTGATATATAATCCCTAAATCAACCAGATAAGAGCAATTGGTCGTTTGGACGTTTTAATCTTCACTTTTCAGGCACACTCATTAACCAATAAGATTTATGTTAGCAAAAAGTCATTAGATTAACTTTTAAAGAAATTAATTCAATAACAAAGTCATTAATTAAGCAAATTTCAACATTATTTAAGAGTTATTTGTAACGATTCCCCTTAAATATTCCACTCACTGAACGAATCCTGAGATAGTGTGTCTCTGTGCTCTGAGCTAAGCTGAATCCGTGTCATTTGTATCTGGGATTTGTTCTGGCGCCCAGGTAAAGTAAAAGGTCACGGGTAAGTAAGATTTGTTCTATCATTGTATACACACAAAAAAATAGATAGACAAAAGGTCTTTATATAATTTGGCGCCGCAACTAATGGGCCCGATTAAACTCAATTAAACCGATGTTAACCCAAGTGATTAGTTTTAATTGTAATAATACTTAATTTGAAACGAAGTGGAGAATTTTAGGTTACAAATAACTGTTGAAGGGTTAGATATTAAAATAAACTTTTTTAAATAGTTATTGTAAAAAAAAAAAAAAAAAAAAAAAAAAAAAAAAAAGGCTAAATCACAAGCAATTGAACAGATGTTCAAGCAGTTGATCACGAAAATAATAGTAAAATTGTAAGTAAAATTGAAAATACAAATAGTCAATTAAATAGTAAAATTGAAGAAAATAATCAAAAATAGAAGAAAGTAATAAAAAATATATAAATGATGTTAATAATAAAGTAGAGCAAACTAATAAATACTTATCTAGCGAAATGAAACAAATAAACGAAAATTTAACTAGCCAAATAGAACAAAATAGTAAAGAAGTTACATATAAAATAGGTGAAGAAATAGCTAATTTAGCTAGTAAAATAGATAGTACCAATAGCAAAATAGATGAGAGTAATCTTAAGTTTGTTAAGCATACGGTTAGAACAGATAGTAACCCTTATTAACCAGTACTTCAGCGAAGTAACTGCTGAGTTAAAAATCCAAACGCTTCTAAATAAAGAAGAAATCCAGAGTGCTAGGGTAGAGTGAAAATATTAAGGAGGTTAAGAAACAAGTAGAGGGTAAGGCTGACCGAGACGAAGTACATCAAAAGGTAGAACAGCAATTAAAGGTAATGCGGGAAGATCTGACTAAGGCAATGAAGTCACAGCAAACCAAAGTCGTGAGGTGTGGCAGCTATAAGGAAGAACCGGAAAACCTTGTATTCTCAGGAAACCCACATGAGAATCCTGTGGAGTTTCTACGGCTGTTTGAGTCTTATGTAACTCGCGTAAACCCACTGATGTACGACGAGGACAAGAAGGACATGTTAAGCCAATTCCTCAAGAATTGGGCAGGTACGTGGTGGAAAGTCATCTCGGACCGAGTCCAAACCTACGCCGACTTCAGAGAGAAATTCCTTGCTCAATACTGGAACGTACAGATTCAAAGAAGGGTGCGTGATAATCTGGAATTTGGTAATTATCACCCGTCCATGAATATGACAACCACCAACTATGTGCTATAGTGTACAAGCTTGCACGTCATTTCTCGGAACGCACTAGAGTAGCAACCACTACTAGAGGAGTGGATACCCTAGAAAAGTTTATAATGGTCGTGGATGAATGTCAAGACCTAGAGAGGGACCTGAAGCGAGTAAATAATCAGCTGAGTAACCACCCTAGAGGCGATTATCAGGAATCAACTTTCGACCCAACGAGGAGAAGAGACAATGAGCGCCCAAAAGAAAAAAGGTTTACCCCATATCCGGGTAACAAACCCCAATATCGGCAGGAAGTGGAAGAGAAGGGTAGAAGTAGGAGCGTTGAAACCCGACCAAGTAAAGGGTTTAAGGTATGTAAGACAGCCATATCAACAACCGAGCCACAACCGTCTACTAGTAAAACGGATACGGGAAACGGGAAGCCACTGCAGGTAGAAAAGAAACAAAACTAAATCTAACATTACCTGGAGTGAAACAACCCATTAATACAGTTAAAAGGAAATTAACAAATAATATAAATTAATATTTTAATATTTTACCTTATTATCCATCTTGTGACTTCCCTTTTTCTAAAGAACACTACGCGTTTCAGAACGTATGTTCCATCATCAGGTGTAATTACTCTTGCGAGGTCGTCGAAACATTAGGAAATATCATAAACACATAAAACACTAAACATAAGTACGTATTCAGTACCTAACGCGCGCGATACGTTTTCACCCAGCCATCATAAACAATGTAATGCAAACCATTGATAAATATACCAGACACACACTACAACGTGTATATTTCAAACAGAATAGAAAGTTTATCTATCTATAACCTAATTCGTACCTAGCCTAATTCTCTAGTTATATCTCTTGGCGTTCTTCTTCTGTATAACTTCTTTAAATGTTAATTATATTAGTTGATATTTTGGCTACTTATAGAGCTTTAATTGCGGAACACTATGCAGGTTTCAGAATTGCCGTATATTTATTAGTTTTGAAGATATTGCAGTTTTAATAAATAACTTTAATTGAATAAAATTTCATGTCGTTGCACGCGTCAGTAGTAGCAGTGGCGAGGTTAGACAGAGATGGCTGTGATTATTCCCTCTCTCTCTTGCTTACGGCGCTAGACTAGCACAGTTTGTCACTTTCATATAACGATCTGATAGGTCGACTATATGAATCGTTATATATACCCCCACTCGGTAAAAAAAAAATTGGTTATTTAAGAAATACCTTATTTTTTTCCTTGTATACTTTTACACTAATTAAAATTGCACATATAAAATTTCTCACTTTTTAAATTTGCACTTTTGATTTTTCTGGAATAAAATTTGCACTAATACAATTTTGCTTATTTCTACCTTATACCTAATTATTATAATATTTTACTTAACCTAACATGGCATACACATATTAGATATTCATATGAACATTAATACTTTAATCATAATTTTGACTTAATTGACGTTAATAATCGAAACAACAATACTGACATTTATTCAAATACTTCTTATTAACATTGACATTGATTCAAAGACATTTATAAAATTTTATTTGACCACGTTTGATTCACATACCTCATTGGCTTAAACCATTGTTTCCTTATTGCTCTATATTGCGTCTATATTTCCTCAAACTATCCCCATGGTACTTTCCTATTATTTTGTTTTTTCCAACGTCTTTTAATATGTACGTGTACCTTGAAACCTGCTCTTCTATTCTATAAGGTCCCTCGAATATCGGGAAGAACTTGGCCGTGGTTTTATCTACGGCAGAGGATACAAGATTCGCTTTCACTAGCACTTCCTCTCCTTCCACAAACCTTACCAACTTGTGGGTGTGATTATTTCGTTCTATCCCCTTTTGGCCTTCTCTCTATATTCTTTCTCTTGCTATGCTAGTTTTTACCTCATATGGAATAGGTAGATTGTAGTTGGGTGGACTTTTTATGGTTTTGGTCCATACTTGTACTGGTTCTTTGTTGAGAAATAATTCTGAAGGTGTGTACCCCGTTGTTTCATTACATGTATTATAATACACTCAGAAATAAAGCTCAAACAATCTACCCATGCAGAATGGTTTTGATTGCACAATACCCTGAAATATCTACCTAATTCTCTATTTATTCGCTCAGCTAAATTCGCTTGAGGGTGACGTATTGATGTAAGAATTGGTTTTATATTGAGTTCCTCCAAGGTTTCTCTCCATAGGTTATGGGTGAACTGTTTTCCTTGGTCGGACAATATTTTTCTAGGTTTACCATACTGCGGGATGTACAACTTTGTTAGTGCTCTAAGGGTTGCTTTGGTCGTGGCTCTTTGGACTGGGTATAGTTTGACAAATTTAGAAAAGAAATCTACTGTTACTAGAATGTGCTTCACCCCTCTTTTGCTTTTGGTAGAGGCCCGTAATAATCTATAGCTAATAACTCTCATTTCTCTTTTGCTTGGATTGTTTGCATCTCTACTCTGGTAGATAAGTTCGGATGTTTACACTTCTGGCACAGGTCACAAGTAGACAATAATCTTTTCATGCGTTTTGCCAACCCCTTTCCAATGAAGCTTTCTGTTAAGGCTCGATGGCATTTCTTAAATCCAGCGTGACCCAACGACAAGTGGCATTCCCAAATAAGTTCCTCCATCATACAGCTTGGAAACAATAATTTCCACCTATGGGAACATAGCTTATATAGCTTACCGTCATACATGGAAAATCCTGGTTTGTTGTTGGTAACCGCACTTCTCCAAGCTACACTAATCCCAGGGTCTTCTTGTTGATGGGTCCCTATTTCCTTAAGTCGTCTAACAACTTCAGGTTTTGCTACATGCTTTACCGCGTTAATACCTATATCAGTGCTACTACTTTTAATGTTAACTGTACACATGTTGTTTTCTGATGGTGGATTTCTACTAAGTACATCTGCTACCAAGTTGTCTTTCGCTTTACAATATTGTATTTCAAACTGGTACTCTTGTATAGCCAAGATCCAGCCAGTCAGACGAGCACCAAGCAATTTACACTTTAGTAAAAATACTAACGCCTTATTGTCGGTGATTATAGTAAGTTTAGCACCCAGAATATAACTTCTAAACTTTGACAGGCTATGCACTATCGCTAATAGCTCTTTTTCTGTTGTAAAATAAGTTAATTCGCCCCTTTAATTGTGCGACTTACAAATCCTAATACCGCTTTCTGGCCCTTCTCATCTATCTGATATGTGTGCTCCTATAGCAATATTGCTGGCGTCAGTCTGTAAATAAAATCTTTCTCCTACCCTCGGATGATGTAATATAACAGTATTTATAAAAAGACTTTTCACTTGTTGTAGCGCTTCATCGTGGTCCTTTGTCCACTTCCATTTAATCCCTTTGTTTAACAACTTCAACAATGGAACAGTACTTTCCGCGTATTTACTTGTAAACCTCTGATAGTAGTTAGCTAAACCTAGAAATGACTTTAGCTGCTTGGAGTTCTTTGGAGTTGGAAATTCTTGTATGGCTTTTACCTTCTCTGGGTCCATGGTTATTCTTTCCACTGAGATTCGGTGACCTAAAAACTTAATTTCCTCCTTACCAAACTCTGATTTCCATAGATTCAGCTTCATGTTTGCTGATCTAAATTTTGCAAAAATATTTCTTAAATGTTGTAAGTGCTCCTCGAATGTTTGTGACACACATAGAATATCATCTACGAACACTAGTGTATACTTCTTTACCTCATTACCTAAGGCACTGTCTAAACACCTTACCATTGCAGCTAAGCTGGTGCTCAGGCCAAAAGGTACAACTTTAAATTGGTAGCACTTGTTTTTATACAAAAATGCCGTATACTGTCTATCACATTTGCCGATTGGATTTTGCCAAAATCCGGATGTTAAGTCCAGTTTGGTCATATACTTAACTCCATTACATTTTTGAAACAATCCTTCCACACTCCTTGCGCCCTCGTACTCAGGTATTAATAAAGAATTTAATTTCCTGGCATCAAGGCATAAGCGGATACTCCCGTTCGGCTTGGTGACAACCACTAAAGGGTTAATATAGGGACTACTTGCCCTCTCAATAACTCCATTCGCTAACATCTGTTGGACCTCCTTTTCCACTTCTTCTCTATAGTGTAAAGGGATTGGATAAGTCCTTTGCACAAATGATGCGTTTTCAGTAAGTGTTAACTGATGTTCATAGAACTTAGCTCTTCCAGGCTCTGTTCTAAAAACATCCCTATACTCAGACGAGTTGCTGAATTTGGTTCTGTTGCTTGTTGTTCAACTCAGTCCCGATGTCGATTTCTGGAGTATCTTCAATACAGTGCTGGTCACTCCTAATGTCAACTACCGGTTTCTCTCCATACCCTTTTATGACACTTACCGACTTCCAATGCTTAAATTCTTTAATGTGTACACTGATTTTCTTGGTATCTATTTCCATCGTGATGGTATTTCTTTTGAAATTTATTTCTGTCTTCCATTCAAGTAACGTATCTACCCCAATAATACAGTTATGAACGAGTTTCGGGACTATAAGAGCTACAATTTGGGTTTGGGTACCATTTATATTGATAGGTAAATAAATTTGTTCAGTTATCTTTTGCATTTTGGCTCCAGTGGCTCCCTGTACATTACAATTTTTTACGGGTAGTCTGGGACAATTATGCAACTGACTATTATTTTCTACAAACTTTGAGCTTACACAGGTTACCTCACTGCCGGTGTCTATTAACGCTCTTACTAGTAGATTACTGATTTCACAAATTATTTCCGGACATTCAGGATAATGGCTTCTACCCACTTCTTGCTCTTCTTTTAACAAGAACTCCCTATCGTTCACTTGATTTATATTATTTAAAATCCATGATACTCATATCCAAGTCACGCTTTGAATAAATTAATATTTTACCTTATTATCCGTCTTGTGACTTCCCTTTTTCGAAACAACACTACGCGTTTCAGAACGTATGTTCCATCATCAGGTGTAATTACTCTTGCGAGGTCGTCGAAACATTAAGAAATATCATAAACACATAAAACACTAAACATAAGTACGTATTCAGTACCTAACGCGCGCGATACGTTTTCGGTGCGCACCTTGACGAGACTGAACTAACGCTATCAATTCACCGCTATCACTGCTCGCGCATGATGTGTGACGTGGACCTTAGTTGTTCTGAGATTTGCATCGCAGTGTCATACAAAGAGTTAGAGTGAAAATTTAACTGATCATTTAATAAATAATCTGGACTGGTTTTAAAGGCCTTATATATTTCAAATTCTTCCTTAGCATTCATATTCCTACCTTTATTGCATATGTGTATCGGTTTAAAGTTTGTACTAAAATCTGTATAATTATGATTATTGTCAATCAAATGTCGTCCAAAATTGGATTTAGTTTTTTCAGAGTCTTTTTTGGGAAGATGTTCTTTGAATCTCTTTATGAAAGGTCTCCCTGTCTGGCCTATATAAAAACAGTTACAGTCATCACATATTATCTTGTAGACACCTGTTTTTTCTTCTAAAGGTCTGGCCGTTTTTGGACTAAGTATTTTATATATGTTATTGCTTGTTTGAAAGGCTGTCGCTATATTCATTTTCTTAAAGATATTTGTTAGAATTTTCGGAAGGACATTACCATACTCAGTTGATATGTGTGTTGCTCTTGTCTTGTTCTTCGGGGGCCTCATTTGTCTGTTTTGCTGTTTCTTGAGTAGTCTATTTAGATAGATAAACAGAATAGAATCTATCTCCAAAACAAACAATACCCCGACGATAGTATCAAATGTCAACATGAATTTTATGAGCGAGTTTCAAATTTAACGTCAATAGATTTAAATAACGAAGAAATAATTATTCTAAACAAAGGGTTAAAATACAATATCCCATATAACAATAGAAACCATATAATTCAAGAAATAGTTAATGCCGAGGCTGCTATAAAAATGGTGCTGGACCATAGTTTGCAGAACGAAACACGCATAATGGTAAACAGTAAACTGAACAAGAGATTAAAAACCCTGAATAATATCGGTAATATTGATCGTAAACACATTGCAGATTTTAAACTTTTAAAACCGATACATAATAAACTGACAGATAATAATGCTCTCATTACTTGAGCTGATAAGGGAAACACCATAGTTATAATGTACATGAACCAATATATATCGAAGGTTAATGAATTTATAAACAATAACAATATCCAAACGATGTCAGCTGATCCAACTAACGGTTTTGTTAAGAACTTGAATAACATGATTAACAGATGCACGAGTCTATTTGACGAGACCACACGACGCTTATTAAAGCCTATAAACGCCCGGGCTCCTCAATTCACAGGTTTACCCAAGATTCATAAAATTGATGTACCAATTAGACCACTTATAAATTTTACAACAGCCCTAGGGTACAAAATTGCCAAAAAACTAGCAAAAATAATAAAAGACAACATAAGATTAGAAAATAATCATAGTATCAAAAATAATATTGATTTTGTTAACAAATTAAAAGACATTAAATTGCAACCTAACTACAAAATTGCGTCGTTTGATATAGTTAACCTATACACAAACATACCTATTCAGGAAACAATAGCCATTTTAAGGGAACACCTCAACGAAGCAGAATTACTAAGTTCCCGAAAAATAAACGAATTAATTGATTTATTAGAAGTTATATTAAAGCAGAACTATTTCACGTTCAATAATAGTTATTTTATTCAAGAGGAGGGCCTCGCCATGGGCTCACCACTTTCTAGCCTATTAACCTGAATCATTACGAAAATACACATTTACTGTCCAATAAAAATAAACTTCACAGCAAAATAGTCTTTTACACGCGATATGTCGACGATACTTTTATAATTTTTGACGGTTCACTACGACAGATAGATACCTTGAGACATTATATGAATAGCATACATAAACGCATACAATTCACCCTCGAAACTGAAACCGACAATAAGCTGAATTTTCTTGACTTAACAGTCATAAAAACAAAAAATAGATTCCAATACCAAATCTATGGAAAACCAACCACAACAGATATCACTATACACGCAGACTCCCACCACCCTACATCTCAAAAAATGGCTGCATACAACAGTTTTATTCATAGGCTAATTACAATTCCACTTGAGACAATTGATTTTCAAAACGAGTTAAATACAATAAAATACATAGCCAGAGCTAACGGATATCAAAATTCAATGATAGATAGACTACTCAAGAAACAGCAAAACAGACAAATGAGGCCCCCGAAGAACAAGACAAGAGCAACACACATATCAACTGAGTATGGTAATGTCCTTCCGAAAATTCTAACAAATATCTTTAAGAAAATGAATATAGCGACAGCCTTTCAAACAAGCAATAACATATATAAAATACTTAGTCCAAAAACGGCCAGACCTTTAGAAGAAAAAACAGGTGTCTACAAGATAATATGTGATGACTGTAACTGTTTTTATATAGGCCCGACAGGGAGACCTTTCATAAAGAGATTCAAAGAACATCTTCCCAAAAAAGACTCTGAAAAAACTAAATCCAATTTTGGACGACATTTGATTGACAATAATCATAATTATACAGATTTTAGTACAAACTTTAAACCGATACACATATGCAATAAAGGTAGGAATATGAATGCTAAGGAAGAATTTGAAATATATAAGGCCTTTAAAACCAGTCCAGATTATTTATTAAATGATCAGTTAAATTTTCACTCTAACTCTTTGTATGACACTGCGATGCAAATCTCAGAACAACTAAGGTCCACGTCACACATCATGCGCGAGCAGTGATAGCGGTGAATTGATAGCGTTAGTTCAGTCTCGTCAAGGTGCGCACCGAAAACGTATCGCGCGCGTTAGGTACTGAATACGTACTTATGTTTAGTGTTTTATGTGTTTATGATATTTCTTAATGTTTCGACGACCTCGCAAGAGTAATTACACCTGATGATGGAACATACGTTCTGAAACGCGTAGTGTTGTTTCGAAAAAGGGAAGTCACAAGACGGATAATAAGGTAAAATATTAATTTATTCAAAGCGTGACTTGGATATGAGTATCATGGATTTTAAATAATATAAATCAAGTGAACGATAGGGAGTTCTTGTTAAAAGAAGAGCAAGAAGTGGGTAGAAGCCATTATCCTGAATGTCCGGAAATAATTTGTGAAATCAGTAATCTACTAGTAAGAGCGTTAATAGACACCGGCAGTGAGGTAACCTGTGTAAGCTCAAAGTTTGTAGAAAATAATAGTCAGTTGCATAATTGTCCCAGACTACCCGTAAAAAATTGTAATGTACAGGGAGCCACTGGAGCCAAAATGCAAAAGATAACTGAACAAATTTATTTACCTATCAATATAAATGGTACCCAAACCCAAATTGTAGCTCTTATAGTCCCGAAACTCGTTCATAACTGTATTATTGGGGTAGATACGTTACTTGAATGGAAGACAGAAATAAATTTCAAAAGAAATACCATCACGATGGAAATAGATACCAAGAAAATCAGTGTACACATTAAAGAATTTAAGCATTGGAAGTCGGTAAGTGTCATAAAAGGGTATGGAGAGAAACCGGTAGTTGACATTAGGAGTGACCAGCACTGTATTGAAGATACTCCAGAAATCGACATCGGGACTGAGTTGAACAACAAGCAACAGAACCAAATTCAGCAACTCGTCTATGAGTATAGGGATGTTTTTAGAACAGAGCCTGGAAGAGCTAAGTTCTATGAACATCAGTTAACACTTACTGAAAACGCATCATTTGTGCAAAGGACTTATCCAATCCCTTTACACTATAGAGAAGAAGTGGAAAAGGAGGTCCAACAGATGTTAGCGAATGGAGTTATTGAGAGGGCAAGTAGTCCCTATATTAACCCTTTAGTGGTTGTCACCAAGCCGAACGGGAGTATCCGCTTATGCCTTGATGCCAGGAAATTAAATTCTTTATTAATACCTGAGTACGAGGGCGCAAGGAGTGTGGAAGGATTGTTTCAAAAATGTAATGGAGTTAAGTATATGACCAAACTAGACTTAACATCCGGATTTTGGCAAAATCCAATCCGCAAATGTGATAGACAGTATACGGCATTTTTGTATAAAAACAAGTGCTACCAATTTAAAGTTGTACCTTTTGGACTGAGCACCAGCTTAGCTGCAATGGTAAGGTGTTTAGACAGTGCCTTAGGTAATGAGGTAAAGAAGTATACACTAGTGTTCGTAGATGATATTCTATGTGTGTCACAAACATTCGAGGAGCACTTACAACATTTAAGAAATATTTTTGCAAAATTTAGATCAGCAAACATGAAGCTGAATCTATGGAAATCAGAGTTTGGTAAGGAGGAAATTAAGTTTTTAGGTCACCGAATCTCAGTGGAAAGAATAACCATGGACCCAGAGAAGGTAAAAGCCATACAAGAATTTCCAACTCCAAAGAACTCCAAGCAGCTAAAGTCATTTCTAGGTTTAGCTAACTACTATCAGAGGTTTACAAGTAAATACGCGGAAAGTACTGTTCCATTGTTGAAGTTGTTAAACAAAGGGATTAAATGGAAGTGGACAAAGGACCACGATGAAGCGCTACAACAAGTGAAAAGTCTTTTTATAAATACTGTTATATTACATCATCCGAGGGTAGGAGAAAGATTTTATTTACAGACTGACGCCAGCAATATTGCTATAGGAGCACACATATCAGATAGATGAGAAGGGCCAAAAAGCGGTATTAGGATTTGTAAGTCGCACACTTAAAGGGGCGAATTAACTTATTTTACGACAGAAAAAGAGCTATTAGCGATAGTGCATAGCCTGTCAAAGTTTAGAAGTTATATTCTGGGTGCTAAACTTACTATAATCACCGACAATAAGGCGTTAGTATTTTTACTAAAGTGTAAATTGCTTGGTGCTCGTCTGACTCGCTGGATCTTGGTTATACAAGAGTACCAGTTTGAAATACAATATTGTAAAGCGAAAGACAACTTGGTAGCAGATGTACTTAGTAGAAATCCACCTCAGAAAACAACATGGATACAGTTAACAATAAAAGTAGTAGCACTGATATAGGTATTTACGCGGTAAAGCATGTAGCAAAACCTGAAGTTGTTAGACGACTTAAGGAAATAGGGACCCATCAACAAGAAGACCCTGGGATTAGTGTAGCTTGGAGAAGTGAGGTTACCAACACCAAACTAGGATTTTCCATGTATGACGGTATATAAGCTATGTTCCCATAGGTGGAAATTATTGTTAGGAACTAATTTGGGAATGCCACTTGTCGTTGGGCCATGCTGGATTTAAGAATTGCCATCGAGCCTTAACAGAAAGCTTCATTGGAAAGGGGTTGGCAAAACGCATGAAAAGATTATTGTCTACTTGTGACCTGTGCCAGAAGTGTAAACACCCGAACTTATCTACCAGAGTAGAGATGCAAACAATCCAAGCAAAAGAGAAAGGAGAGTTATTAGCTATAGATTATTACGGGCCTCTACCAAAAGCAAAAGGAGGGGTGAAGCACATTCTAGTAACAGTAGATTTCTTTTCTAAATTTGTCAAACTATACCCAGTCCAAAGAGCCACGACCAAAGCAACCTTTAGAGCACTAACAAAGTTCTACATCCCGCAGTATGGTAAACCTAGAAAAATATTGTCCGACCAAGGAAAACAGTTCACCCATAACCTATGGAGAGAAACCTTGGAGGAACTCAATATAAAACCAATTCTTACATCAATACGTCACCCTCAAGCGAATTTAGCTGAACGAATAAATAGAGAATTAGGTAGACATTTCAGGGTATTGTGCAATCAAAACCATTCTGCATGGGTAGATTGTTTGAGTTTTATTTCTGAGTGTATTATAACACATGTAATGAAACAACGGGGTACACACCTTCAGAATTATTTCTCAACAAAGAACCAGTACAAGTATGGACCAAAACCATAAAAAGTCCACCCAACTACAATCTACCTATTCCATATGAGGTAAAAACCAGCATAGCAGGAGAAAGAATACAGAGAGAAGGCCAAAAGAGGATAGAACGATATAATCACACCCACAAGTTGGTAAGGTTTGTGGAAGGAGAGGAAGTGCTAGTGAAAGCGAATCCTGTATCCTCTGCCATAGATAAAACCACGGCGAAGTTCTTCCCGATATTCGAGGGACCTTATAGAATAGAAGAGCAGGTTGCAAGGTACACGTACATATTAAAAGACGTTGGAAAAAACAAAATAATAGGAAAGTACCATGGGGATAGTTTGAGGAAATATAGACAAAATATAGAGCAATAAGGAAACAATGGTTTAAGCCAATGAGGTATGTGAATCAAACGTGGTCAAATAAAATTTTATAAATGTCTTTGAATCAATGTCAATGTTAATAAGAAGTATTTGAATAAATGTCAGTATTGTTGTTTTGATTATTGACGTCAATTAAGTCAAAATTATGATTAAAGTATTAATGTTCATATGAATATATAATATGTGTATGCCATGTTAGGTTAAGTAAAATATTATAATAATTAGGTATAAGGTAGAAATAAGCAAAATTGTATTAGTGCAAATTTTATTCCAGAAAAATCAAAAGTGCAAATTTAAAAAGTGCGAAATTTTATATGTGCAATTTTAATTAGTGTAAAAGTATACAAGGAAAAAAATAAGGTATTTCTTAAATAACCAATTTTTTTTTACCGAGTGGGGGTATATATAACGATTCATATAGTCGACCTATCAGATCGTTATATGAAAGTGACAAACTGTGCTAGTCTAGCGCCGTAAGCAAGAGAGAGAGGGAATAATCACAGCCATCTCTGTCTAACCTCGCCACTGCTACTACTGACGCGTGCACAGACATGAAATTTTATTCAATTAAAGTTATTTATTAAAACTGCAATATCTTCAAAACTAATAAATATACGGCAATTCTGAAACCTGCATAGTGTTCCGCAATTAAAGCTCTATAAGTAGCCAAAATATCAACTAATATAATTAACATTTAAAGAAGTTATACAGAAGAAGAACGCCAAGAGATATAACTAGAGAATTAGGCTAGGTACGAATTAGGTGTTTTCACACACATACAGAGAAAGACCAAAGCAATAATATTCTGAGGTCAGATCTTTGAAAACACGTTTGCAAATACCTGTAATCAAACGATTTGCAAACAGAAGATGTATGAAATTAGCCAGAAATTCTCTACCATCTCAAACTTGTTAAGGAGAGTTTAACCGACCTGTTCGATATTGTTTCAAATGGAAAACACATGATTTATTTGGAACAACCAATCACAACCCTGTATTAAGAGTAGACGCTAACTCAGAATGAGGGAATTGGGAACTCTTCGTTCGGGCATTAAATAAGCAAGACGTTTGTTAAATACGGTCTCAATTGCACAAACAACGCAAAGTATTTATTTAAATAAACAGTTCGCGAAGTGGTCCGCAGTAGTAGAGGAACTAGTAAAGTCCAATAAATAATCTCGCTGCGTAATAACTAACTAATTAATTAAATAATTAATTAATAAATAATTGATTAACAGTGAAGTGACCTGGGTACCAGAATAGCTACAGCATCTGTAATTGTCCAGGATCATCAGTCAACGTTATTGGTCAACATCATTTCTTCTGAGCCGAACCATCAAATGGAATATCTCTACTGATTACTATCTACGGTCGACGAATCAATCAGATAAGAAATATATTCATTGATCAATGAACATAAAATAACAAAATAAATAATTAAATCAATAAACATTTTAAACGACACTATATAAATTCAAATTTTGTATTTAATTATTAAGATTAGATATAAAGTAATATAGGAGTGTTGAATGGAGAGTGAGGTGTAGTATTGAACGTGCAAATTATTGCAGACCCGTTCTTTAGCACTGGTTTGGGTGATATATAATCCCTAAATCAACCAGATAAGAGCAATTGGTCGTTTGGACGTTTTAATCTTCACTTTTCAGGCACACTCATTAACCAATAAGATTTATGTTAGCAAAAAGTCATTAGATTAACTTTTAAAGAAATTAATTCAATAACAAAGTCATTAATTAAACAAATTTCAACATTATTTAAGAGTTATTTGTAACGATTCCCCTTAAATATTCCACTCACTGAACGAATCCTGAGATAGTGTGTCTCTGTGCTCTGAGCTAAGCTGAATCCGTGTCATTTGTATCTGGGATTTGTTCTGGCGCCCAGGTAAAGTTAAAGGTCACGGGTAAGTAAGATTTGTTCTATCATTATATACACACAAAAAAATAGATAGACAAAAGGTATTTATAATATATATATATATATATATATATATATATACATTGCGACAGTACAAATAACTGATGCACTGAGGATTGAATATAAAAATTTAAATATATCTAATAAACTGTAAATAATTAATAATGTATTAGAAATAAGCATGTCAGGGATTGCAAGCTTGGCTCAGACAAAAATATGAACAGGTGTTTCGACCTGAATCGACGTGCACACACACACAAATGTAACTGAAAGTGTGTACACCAGTATTTTGCTAGTGTGTGTGAACGCAGGTCTATGCAGGCGAGTTTACCACCCCAAGATGAATAATTGCATAATTACTGTTTTTCCGTAATTATTCATAAACTATAAATAAGGAGTAAAATCCAAAAACACAATAAAATGTAATAAAATTAAATAAATACTGTGTACAAAAACCACGTGAAAAGGACACACCGTACGAGTGTAGTGGTGAAATAACTGTGTACAGAGCGAAAGGGTTAAGTTGCAGTGTCCAAAAATACAGTGAACATGTGTAGTGAAAATAGTTGTAAGATGAGTATAAGAGTATACATATAGGACTCTGCAATTCGCAGAAATATAAGAAATAGCGAAATTGACAAGGAGTGGGGGGACTGAACCCAGAGACAATTTCAGACATGTCGATTTTGTACAACTGCAGGTGTTGACCAAGACGTGGGTATAAATATCACACACACGCTACAGTGGTTCTCTTTTTCGATCACACACAGTGCAGCGAGAGCTTCTGCCCGTCCGCACAAAATATTTAAATCTTTTGTAAATAGTTTCATCCTTCCAGTTACATACAGTTATAAAAACAAACAATTTTAATTAGTAACAGAATTATTCATAAAATCCACATAAGAAGATCAACTGACGTCCGAAACAGCACGAGAAGAAGTTCCAGAGAGAGGGAGAGCTGACGACATAGTTCCAGAGAGCAAGACGACGCTGGACAAGAGAGAGACGACGCTGGACTCTAGAGGAAACGGTGCTGGACAAAAGGAGCGACGCTGGACAAGAGGAATCGATGCTGAGTTCGAGATGAGGACGATTACAGATGGATCCAATGATTGAGTATGATTGACGACAATAAGGTGATAAACAACTTATTTATCTCTTAATCGAACAATTAACTCAAACACAATTAAAGATATTCTTGTCCTTTTTAAAAGTAAGAGCCAATGTTTATTATAAATATAGAGAGTTAGAATCATAGATGTTATTGAAGTAAGATTAACGTAAATAAGAGCTCAAATTAATATTGAAATGAAAATAATGCAAAGTACTTAAATAAAAATTAGCGTTTTATAAATCAGTACTGATAAAAGAAAGATAAATTCAGTGACTATTAATATTTTTGAGTTTCCATTACAATATCTAAAAAGATATTTAAACATTGATATTTCGAAGCACACTAATTGACTGAGTTGTCAGAAAATGATATTTTTTAATAAAATAATTAGTAGAATAGAATATTTAGTTAGTAAAGATGTATATAGCGTAAACCTTACGGCATAGTAACGTAGTAATAACGAATGTTTTAAGTCGAATCAAGTGCCATGCGCACAATTTTATTAATAACCAAATAAATATGAAATACCGTTACCAGTTACATCGAGTTCTTATTACAGATACACCTGAAACCCAAATTAAATTGTAGTTATGTAAAGTACTATTGTTACATAAGTTGTCGCTTCCAAAGTGGGGCATCACAAATTTAAATTATATTAAATTTACAAAGTTGTATTGTTGCATATTTGTCGCTCCAAGATTGTGGGGCTATTCAAATTAAATTACATGTAAATTTATACACATACAACATAAATTATACAATCTACGTACAGAGTTATATTGTTATATAATTTGTCGCCCTGGACGTGGGGCTCCACAAATTTAAATTATATAATAAATCTGTTGCATAAATTGGCGTCCAAGATCGTGGGGCTACGGAAACACAAATAAATTTATATTTGCAGTTGTAGTGTTGCATATAAATGTCGCCCTTGAACGTGAGGCCCGACACGCCTACATTTATGTATATGTATCGTTGTATAAAATTGGCGCCCAACGTGGGGCCACCCAAATGAATTTATATTAAACAAAGATAAAATTTCTTACATAAATTGGTGCCCTGGACGTGGGGCACGACATGCCTAAATTTATGTACAAAAAAATCTGTTACATAAATTGTAGCTCATGAACGTAAGGCCCGATCCCCACCATTTAACTATTAAATTTTTTTTGTAGCTAAATGGTTGCTCTAAAAATAAGAGTGTGTTAAAAAAAATATATATTATATGTAATAATAATTATTTATATTAAACATTAATGGAATGGTATGTTAATTGTTGTGTAATAACACACCTGGCGCCCACAAATAATATTGTTTGTCTATGTAACAGGTGTAACTGTAATGAGTATTAATAATAACTCTTAACAAAAATAAAGAAATAAATAAATAAGTAGGGAACGGTTATCAATAATAATTGTTAAAGAATAACTACTAAATATTTTAAATAATACTTCAACATGACGACTCCAGGAAATTTGGACGTAGATGCATTTCAAACGATGATGCGTGCCTGGATAGACGAAATAAGCAAAAAACAAACGGAAATTATAAATGCTAAAATAGACGAATTAAAAGAATCTAATAAGAAACAATTAGAAGAACAAACTGAAAATTTTAGACAAGACACCGTAAAAATCTCGGAGAGTCTAGAAGAGTTAAAAATTGATAATCTCCAGTTGAAACAAGACAACATAGAAATAAAACAAAGTATAATCGACAGTAATGCACAGTTAACCGAAAAAATTGGTGACACCAACATACGTATTGATACTTTAGAGAATAATTTTAAACAAGCCTTACATGAGCAAATTGTAAGATTTGAAAATAAACAAAAAGAATTACGTCTCGAGCGAAGAAAAGATTTAAAACAATCGCATAAACAAATAAATGATACTTTAACTATTATAACGCGAGAGCAGGATGATAAAATTCAAACTATTAATAATGTATCGCAAGCAAATACCAGTAAACTTAGAGAAATAGAAACACGTACTGTAGTCATTGAGTATAAAATTGAAGAAACTACGAAGGACCGTTCGGGAGACGTATCACATATGAAAGAAGAAATTCAAGAGGAAATGAACCAGCTACGAAGTGAGTTAAGAAGACGACAGAACCAAATGACCATATTTCCTACACCAACGGAAGAAAGGAGCAGGTTTAAGTTCTCAGGTGGTAAAGGGGAGAACAGTATGGAATTTCTAGCTAGAGTAGAGAAGGAAATAGAAAAAATTGGGAGTGCAATAAATGACGACGAGAAGATAGACTTCGTCACGCGATATCTTAGAGATTCAGCCAGCAAATGGTACTCTATTATTAGAGATAACGTCAGTACATATCAGCAGTTTCGTGAGGCATTCGAGAACCGATACTGGATTTACATACCCAACGAAAAGTAAGGGATCAACTCGAATATGGAAAGTTCAGTGCACAAGGACAGCAGAAAATTGAACAATACACAATTACGCAAATAGAACGTGTAAAGCATCTTAAACCTAAATTCTCAGAATACGAAATTGTTTCAAAGTTATCTTACCGTTTTCAGCGAGATATCCAGTTAGCAGTTTATACGCAGGTAATTAAAACCATAGAAGAATTTTTAATCCTTGTGACACAGTCGGAGAATATCCATAAAGGTAAGAAAACAATACTGGGAACAAAAACACGCAAATCACCACTATAATTATCACAGAGATGACAAGAAAGCAATACAAAACACTAAACCGCCCCGTGATAATTACAAAATAAATTATTCGTCACCACTGTACAACACTACAACACGCACAGCTACAGAGACTGAACGAATAAATACAGCTAAACGACAAGGAGACGTTGTATGGTCGTCCAATCCTAAACAGTTTTCAAAACAAGCTGACAAACGCGTTGCCGCAGTACGAGGGTACGATGAAAAAAAATTGAACAGAGATAGCCAGAAAATGAATGAGATGGAGACAGTAACATTCCACAATCGGCCGTCTACATCAAAAGCGTCACAATGACTAAATAAACGGAAGCAAAATTATAGAATAAACAACATATACCGCTGCGATATTAGGGAGAAATTACTAAGCACCGAACAGGATATTAAGCGAGACGCACAGCAAACACAATGCCCTATTGTGACTGTGAGCATAAACAGGTGTAAAATACGGATGCTAGTTGACACCGGCAGCCAACTATTAGTTCTTAACGCTGCATGGGTTCAACGCAATAAGAAATATTTTTAAAATACTGCAATTTTGCCCGTAAATAATTTAAATATTACAACAGCTACCAATAAAAAAGAAAGAGTTAAACAACAAGCATATGTAACTCTAACATATAAAAATCTAGAATTAGAACACCCCATGATAATTATGCATAAATTGATTTATGATGGAATTTTAGGTATCGATATACTAAATGCAATAAATGCTAAGATTAATGTTAATGATAATACAATTCTGTGTAATTATAAAAATGTTCAATATGAATTAAATATGAACAGCGAGGAAGAAGAGTGCAAGGTAAGTGAAACACCTATTACTTTGTACAAGCCACAAATACAGTATACCACACACAGCCACTCGAGTGTTTGTACAGTTGGACCACTCGACATATGAATGTGGCAGATGAAGGAATTACGACACAGGAAGAAGTCTATGAGAACGAAAAGAAAGAAGTACGATTGTTATCAATTAAATTTAAAGAGAATGATGAAGTAAAACAAATGCTGAAAAATTTAGCACAACAACAAGATTTGGACGTGACAATAAGGGAGATGAAGGACCAAGAACAGCTACCAAATCATTATAAGATACTTAATGGAATTCTTTTCAGGTTAGTAAGACAAGACTGGAAGATAGTACTAACGAACGACATGTTACAGAAATTAATTCAACCAGCACATGAGAGATTAGCACATGCTGCCGATCTCAAATGTTACCTGAGCCTACGAGAGGATTTTACGATTAATAATATGTATCGAAAAATAAAGAAGGAAGTGAAAAAATGTTATGAGTGTCAAACGGCGAAAGGACCGAATTTACACACATACGTAGAAATGCAGAGCATACAGAAAGAGAACAAGGGAGAGCTAATTGCAGTGGATTTTCTGGGACCACTACCACGATCAAGTCGAGATGTGAAGCACATATTGGTATATATCGATGTGTTTTCCAAGGCAGTCCGACTGTACCCAATTATGCGACCCACAACCAAAGTTGTTCTAAAGATACTACTGCAGAAATATATTCCGACATATGGAAAAATGAAGAAGGTGTACAATTCCAGAGTGAAAAATGGGAGAGGACGTTAAGGGAAAATGGAATACAACCTGTACTCACATCCACAAGACATCCTCAAGGAAACCTTGCTGAGAGAGTTAACAAAGAATTAGGTAAATATTTACGAATATACTGCCATGATCAACACAATAGATGGGCAGAATGTTTACCATTTCTTGAAAAAGCCATCAACGAAAATTATAGTGAAGCAACAGGATATACTCCAATGGAATTGGAAGACGATAAGAAACCAAACAGATTTTGGACCAAGTATAGGCTATACACAAACCTAATAACCAGAATGTACCTGTACCAATAAGTGTAAAAATTGAATACGTAAAGCAACGAATACTAGAAAGAGGTAACAAGAGAGTAGAGAGATTTAATCTAACTCACAAATTTCAACAATTTAATGTAGAAGAGAATGTACTACTCAAAGCAAATCCTGTTGGGAAAAGAAGCGAGAATACGGCAAAGAAATTCTTCAGACTGTATAATGGACCGTATACGTTGACAGCGAGTAGGACAACACACTTTCATCGTATATGATGAGACACAGAAGAAGGAAATTGGTAAATTCCACGCAACGTCATTTAGGAAGTTCTACACCACGGTAAGTAGAGAATACGGTAGGTGACACGCGCATGTTGCTGACAGCTGATGACGTCACATGCCCCACTCGACAGCGCACCACAGCAATGTATATTACGAGTATACGTTTAGAATATATTGCATTCTACATATAATTCAACTAAGAATGCTTCGACCACAGAATAAACTGATATTATAATTACTTGCTAGAAAGATAATTACACACATGAAAATAACACATCTTATAATGCATACAATATTAGTTTAAATATCGGCCTAGTGTCAACAAATAAACTTACCTTCTTCTATGTCCTCATTTGTAACTCTTTCATTTCGGATAACGTAAGTCTCTATCCTACAAGCTCACTAAGCTGTTTTTTAAAACAATATCACTACACAAATTTGTATATACACTTTTTATTTACAACAGAACTACACGCACTGTTTGCTATGTAACACGCCTATTTATTTATGTAACTACTTTTTTAAACTTTTTCGTTTGTTTTCTTGAAGTTTCATAACTACGTTTTTTATTTTGGGCTTTCTTATTTAACGCTTTCATTCTAATAAACGATCTTGTTCTTGCATAGCACCGCAAGGCAAATTCCTCAGAATGGGGATATTTCTTGATTATGAGATAGCAAAAATTTTTTATAACGTTTTTAGAGCGATTTAATGTTGTCCCATGAAACAACTGAAAGTCTGTTTCCAATTTTCTAATTTGTTCACGCCATTCCTCACTAGGTCTCATAAGTTTTCCTCTTGAAAGAACCGATAACCTGTCCGATTTCTGTATATCGTCTGCACATTTACCGTAACGCATATGTTCTTTATATTTTGGGAATTTTTTGTACAATCTGTAACATATGTATCCAGCAAGGATTTTTAGAAGTTCCTCATTTTCATTCAGCTCTGTGCCACAAGTAGGCCTAATTGTAGACTGATCTGATGTTAACGGTTCCCCTTTAGAAGAGTCGGATTTTTCTCCTTCTAAATTTGACTGTTTTAATGAACTAAAGAAGTCGATCACATCTGTCTCAGGAAAGCCACTGTTATTCGGAAGCAAATTATTGTCATAAGCCGTAGGAAAAGCTTTATTTATTACGTGTGCTGTTAACGGTATGTTCTCACCTGTGACATCATTTACAGTTTGTACGTTGCTGTTGTTTAAAACTATTGAGGTGTTTTTACCCAGTATTGAAGACTTAATTCTTGGAATAACTGCAACTGGATTTGGATGATCGTAAAACAAACCTAAGCCCCGAATTTCTGAAAAATAACTTTCAAGAACGTCTTGATTTAACCTTGACGTCATTATAAATAAATACCCGTTTTTTTTTCAGGTCGTTAAATAAACCTCTTAAACTTTCAGTTGAAATGTAAAAGCCTTTTTGAAACGGAAGTAGGCAGTTTTTCCCATAACCCGCATCTGTAAGCATAAGTTCAATAATTTTTCTAGAGCTTCGTCTTGTACTTGTAGATCGATTCCATAACCACTTTTTATCATGTTTTTTCATTCATACCGCATCTAGAATTTAATACATCGAAACCATCGTTTATTGTTTTCACAAATTCTCCTACATGAGACTGTTCAGGAAAATGATGTAAAATCACTTTCGAAACTGTTTCCGAGAGTAATTCTGCTGCCTTCCTGACGTTCTGCCGTTCACTTCCAGAAATAATCACATGCGAACTACTTAATTTATTTACTGAACTGAAGGTCAATGGGGTGAAGGGGGGTTTATGTACTGAAGGTCTGATCTATTATAATTCAGTTCAATTAACTTTTCAAATACTTCCTTTGTTCTTAATTTACCAGTGGGTAGAACAAAACCGTGGTCTATAAGATGATTCCTCAAGAGTTTTAGCAAATGAGGCACATCGCAAAAAGCCCAAACTTTTCTTTCGTCGCAAGTGGGATTAGTGATGTAGGATTTCGATGGTGTAATGAGCAGTTCAGAAAACCGCTTACGATTGGAAGGACCCATATCGCATACGAAACCACGCACTTTGAAACCAATTGAATCAACAGAAATTATTGTGTTTATCAATAAATCTTTAGTAATGGGCACATCAAAGTCATAAAACAAAGGTTGTTTCAATTTTCCCATAAGACTTCTGGCCATTATCACTTGTACATTTGTGTGAGGTCCAATGAAACAGTCGTCTACATTGTCATAACAAATAGTACTTTGTACTTTCATTTCGTCGAATGACAAAATTATGTCTTTTTCTCCGTCATTGAAAAAAGGAACCTGCTCTCGCATAATCCGCAGACTTAACTCAATAACACCAGGCTGACATTTCGCAACAGAAAGTCGACGTTGAATCGTACGTTCGCTCGGCAGAGGGTAATTTAAAACACGTGTTGTATAATGAAATGCTTTTTTCGACAGCGATCTAAGAGTTGCTGCTTTTGCAATATCTTCGGAATCCCAATTCAGGCATTTTCCGGATTTTAGATATGTTACCTGTCCACGTGTAAAAATATTTTCATACACATTTAAATATGCTTTGTCTTGACTTTTTAACAAAGCAATTTCTTCCTTGAGTGCAGTAATCTGTTCCTCTAATACTAAAATAGTTAATTTTAAATTCTTATTTTCATTTGTTAGTAAAGTCACTTCGTGTTCATACTGATTACTTAGGCCTAACTCACTGGTTTCGTTGACTACATTTTCAATCAATATATTTTTTTCTACACTATCGTTTAATAAATCGCTGATATCCTGCTTTCTTTTTCTAATTTCAAATCTGTTTTTACGGTCAGTTTCATTTAACAAAGACGTAGCACATTTTTCTGAAGATTGCGGAATATTTAGGTGAGGAATTGCCGTCTTCTTTAATCTTTTCTTAGAGGAAATGTTTAACAACTCGGCCTGTAAATCCCGTTCGCAATCGTTTGAATCAAAATGTTCAGAGCACAACACAGCTTTCTGCACGTTGAAGCTATCTTTACGTTTACACAAATGAACCCAGGCACGTTGCACGTTTAGTTCTTTCGGAAATCTGTGTAAGGTAATACCTCTCGCTTTACTGTTTTTATAATTATTTTTACACGTTGCAACAGCACAAGTGGAAGCCATTTTTCGCAGAACACTCAGTACAAAATTTAAACACTTGTAACATACACAAAAACACATAAAGGCACACAAAACACGATAATAAACACGGCATGTACTCTTAAGAAAGCAATGCGCTCTAAGACACTAGTGGGGCATGTGACGTCACACACTCAGTAATGCTACTGCGCACACAGCGTTGTCACCTACCGTGTTCTATAGTTTCCGTGTTCTACACATAAAATAACGAGGTCAATGAAACCAGTCAGATCAGCTGTTGTTGAAGCAACCCTGCAAGGTCACGAGCAGTGAGCGTGTGAAGAGGGGAGGTGAGACGTATATGTACACTCCAATTAAGGGTGAAATGACGAATACTATTCTTTATTATTTGTTATATTTTTTTTATTAAACCATTGTAATAATAAAAAAATTTAATAAATAAGTTTATTACATTTTTTCTTACCAAGCAGAAGGATAATGCGACAGTACAAATAAGTGATGTACTGAGCATTCAATATAAAATTTTAAATATACCAAATAAACTGTAAACAATTAATAATGTATTAGAAATAAGCATGTCAGGGATTGCAAGCTTGGCTCAGACAAAAATATGAACAGGTGTTTTGACCTGAATCGACGTGCACACACACACACACACAAATGTAACTGAAAGTGTGTACACCAGTATTTTGCTAGTGTGTGTGAACGCAGGTCTATGCAGGCGAGTTTACCACCCCAAGATGAATAATTGCATAATTACTGTTTTTCGGTAATTATTCAAAAACTATAAATAAGGAGTACAATCCAAAAACACAATAAAATGTAATAAAATTAAATAAATACTGTGTACAAAAACCACGTGAAAAGGACACACCGTACGAGTGTAGTGGTGAAATAACTGTGTACAGAGCGAAAGGGTTAAGTTGCAATGTCCAAAAATACAGTGAACAAGTCTAGTGAAAATAGTTGTAAGATGAGTATAAGAGTATACATATAGGACTCTGCAATTCGCAGAAATATAAGAAATAGCGAAATTGACAAGGAGTGGGGGGACTGAACCCAGAGACAATTTCAGACATGTCGATTTCGTACAACTGCAGGTGTTGACCAAGACGTGGGTATAAATAGGACACACACGCTACAGTTGTTCTCTTTTTCGATCACACACAGTGCAGCGGGAGCTTCTGCCCGTCCGCACAAAGTATTTAAATCTTTTGGAAATAGTTTCATCCTTCCAGTTACATACAGTTATGTAACTGGATTATAAAAACAAGCAAATTTTAATTAGTAACAGAATTATTCATAAAATCCACATAAGAAGATCAACTGACGTCCGAAACAGCACGAGAAGAAGTTCCAGAGAGAGAGCTGACGACTTAGTTCCAGAGAGAGACGACGCTGGACTCTAGAGGAAACGGCGCTGGACAAGAGGAGCGACGCTGGACAAGAGGAATCGATGCTGAGTTCGAGACGAGGACGATTACAGATGGATCCAAAGATTGAGTATGATTGACGACAATAAGGTGATAAACAACTTATTTATCTCTTAATCGAACAATTAACTCAAAGACAATTAAAGATATTCTTGTTCTATTTAAAAGTAAGAGCCAATGTTTATTATAAATATAGAGAGTTAGAATCATAGATGTTATTGAAGTAAGATTAACGTAAATAAGAGCTCAAATTAATATTGAAATGAAAATAATGCAAAGTACTTAAATAAAAATTAGCGTTTTATTAATCAGTACTGATAAAAGAAAGATAAATTCAGTAACTATTAATATTTTTGAGTTTCCATTACAATATCGAAAAAGATATTTAAACATTTATATTTCGAAGCACACTAATTGACTGAGTAGTCAGGAAATGATATTTTTTAATAAAATAATTAGTAGAATAGAATAGTTAGTCAGTAAGGATGTATATAGCGTAAACCTTACGGCATAGTAACAAAGTAATAACGAATGTTTTAATTCGAATCAAGTGCCATGCGCACAATTTTATTAGTAACCAAATAAATATGAAATACCGTTACCAGTTACATCGAGTTCTTATTACAGATACACCTGAAACCCAAATTAAATTGTAGTTATGTAAAGTACTATTGTTACATAAGTTGTCGCTTCCAAAGTGGGGCATCACAAATTTAAATTATATTAAATTTACAAAGTTATATTGTTGCACATTTGTCGCTCCAAGATTGTGGGGTTATTCAAATTAAATTACATGTAAATTTATACACATACAACATAAATTATACAACCTACGTACAGAGTTATATTGTTATATAATTTGTCGCCCTGGACGTGGGGCTCCACAAATTTAAATTATATAATAAATCTGTTGCATAAATTGGCGTCCAAGATCGTGGGGCTCCGGAAACACAAATAAATTTATATTTGCAGTTGTAGTGTTGCATATAAATGTCGCCCTTGAACATGAGGCCCGACACGCCTACATTTATGTATATGTATCGTTGTAATATATATATGTATATTATATTATATATGTATATATATATATTACAACGATACAAGTTGCATATATCTATATGTAATTAAATTTGTATAGCCCCACGTTCTTTGGGAGCCAAATTGTAACAAGTTATATATTCTGTGCAATTTAATTTGTACATTAATTGAACTCATACACTTTATATAACCTTACTAACAACTTTTATGTGTATTTGGGGTTCAGATGTAAATGTAATAAGAGTATTTTTATTATCAGTTTTAAAAACTCATATTTATTATTTTTTCATTATTAAAATTATTCATAAACATCATTAATTTCTCGATCAAGATATTGCTCATTATTTAATGTTTATATCTTACGATATGCAAGATTACACAGATTTAAAAAAAAATTCTTTTATCTAAACATGTTAATCTTATATCTAAATATGTTAAATAATTTTTATTAATTTATTATAAAATTAAAATATTCTTATATTGAAATAAATTGTCATATCTCAGATCTGACCTCTACTCGCTCAGTCTATACTAATGTTTTGACTTCAATTTAACTTTATATTAATTTCTTGTAGACTGGCTTTTGTTTTAATATTCAACTTTAAATTAATCTTTCTATACTTCAAATATCTAATCACTATACTATTTATTTTGATCATAAACTCTACTCTCTTTACTTTAAATTCTCTTTCATTTATTACTGCTTCTATATTTATTATGCGATCGCTCATTCTTACGACTAAACATTTATTTACATTTTAACATATTATTACTAAATAGAAATTTTCTTTGTTTCAATTTACTGTCTTTTGAAATCGTCTTTATGAGCTCTTTTGTTTTTATAAATCATTTAAAATGCATTAAGCATGTCACCTCGATTTCTGATGATCTTACGACTGTTGTCCGGGGTCCAGCATTGTCTAGATTTAATCTTCCATTCCTCTTGTCCTGGCGTGGTCCTGGATACGTCTAGGGTCCAGCGTCGATCTACAGCATGTGTTCCTGGGTACGTCTAGAGTCCCGCGTCGATCTACGGCAGCTTTCCTGGATACATCTAGAGTCTAGCGTCGATCCACAGCATATTTCCTGGATATACTCTTGGTAGACTAACTATTGCTGTATTTATTTTTCCCGTAATATTGTCGTGACTTTAACAAACGCCATTTCGTTTGTTACTGCGACTTGTAATAGAATAATAAAAATAAACTGTTTTGCCGACGGACAGCATGTCCGGCTGCAACTGAGTCTTGAAATGAAGAGAAGGGTTTTTGGTCGAACCCTTAATTTATACCCTCTCGAGATTCCGCGCTAGTCGGCTCCAAAATCGTCCTGTCGATATCTGCGTATCTCGTGACAGCCCCCACTACCGAACCTTTTCATCTATTTGGAATTATTAGCAAATAGCACTGTTTTGCACGGAATCGAGATAGCACAAATCGTAGCTACTTCGATTAATCACTCACTATATTAATTTGAGCGTCTTAGGGTAATTTGCATATATTTTAGCACGTTTATTTTATACTGTCTTCGCATAACGTGTTCTATTAACGTCATATTTTCACTGGGGATAACTATAATTTTTACCCACACTTTGGTGCCTTTGGTTTGATCATACATTAATTAGTTTTCTCACAGTGAATTAAAACAATTATTTTATTAATTACTTGGGGCGGGTTGCTGAGTTTCTTGTCTATGCCTGCTTCACTCACACACACAGGATACACGTGTAACACACATACAATTGAGCAGGTGTTCACTGCGTGTCGGAACAGGTTACTTGCTCCCCTAATTTAACAATGAAATATTTTTGCACTCTCAGACCTGTCCATTTACCCGTAACTTATACAAATTATACAAAATTTACATTTATTTAAATTAATGCCTAATACAGCTATGGCTGTATCGTTGCATTATTCCTCTGCCTGAGAGAAAAAATTTAATAAATATTTATTTATTAAATTTTTGTCTATTTGTTCTAGACAAATACAATCATGTTATATTAACTTAACTTAAGTTTACATTGTTAAACAAACACATAATAATGAGTAAGTCAGTCTAACGTTCCTGTGGTGGTATGTAATATTCACCCCCCCCATTATACAGCTGATCGGTGCGTTGACCTTGTCCTGCTTCAGTGGCCTTGTCCCACTTTTACTCTCTTCTCATTATTCATACGTAGAATTTCTTGAATGACGTCGCATGATATTTGCCAATGTCCTTATCCTTTCTCTCATCGTATACGATGAATGTGTGTCTTCCTACGCGTTGTTTTAACGTATAAGGTCCGTTGTACAACCGGAAGAATTTCTTTGCTGTGTTGTCACTGCGTTTTCCTACAGGATTAGCTTTCAACAGAATTTGTTCTCCTACATCAAATCGTTGTAATTTATGTGTTCTATTGTATTTTTCTATCCTCTTGTTACCTTGTTCTATGATGCGTTGTTTAGCATACTCCACCTTTACACTTAATGGAATAGGTACGTTTTGATTCTCTGGCTTGCTTACATATTTGGTCCAGAATCTGACAGGTTTCTTGTCTTCGTCTAGCTCGATTGGTGTATAACTCGTTGCTTCGCTATAATTCTCATTTATTGCTTTCTCAAAGAAAGATAAGTACTCTGCCCATTTGTTGTGTTGATCATGACAGTAGATTCGTAGATATTTACCTAACTCTTTATTTACTCTTTCCGCCAGATTTCCCTGTGGGTGTCGTACTGATGTGAGTACAGGTTGGATTCCATTTTCACGAAGAGTTCTCTCCCATACTTCGCTTTGGAACTGTACTCCTTGATCGCTAAGTACCTTCTTCATTTTACCATATGCAGGGATGTATTTCTGCAAGAGTATTTTTAAAACAAGTTTAGTTGTTGGTCGCATAATTGGATACAGATGGACGGCTTTGGAAAATACATCTATACAAACAAGTATGTGTTTCACCCCCCGACTTGATCTCGGGAGTGGTCCAAGAAAATCCACTGCAATTAGCTCTCCTTTTTGGTCCTTTTGAATACTCTGCATTTCCACATAGGTATGTAGATTCGGTCCTTTTGCTGTTTGACACTCATAACATTTCTTACATTCATTTTTAATCTTCCTGAACATATTATTAATGGTGAAATCTTCACGTAGGCTTAAGTAACATTTAAGTGCAGCAGCATGTGCTAAACGTTTGTGTGTTGGTCGAATTAATTTATGCAACATATCACTTGTTAATACTACCTTCCAATCTTGCCTCATTAGTTTATATAAGACTCCATTTTGTACCTTGTAATTGTCTGGTAGGTGATCTCGTAGCTTAAATTCCCTCGTAGCATCATCTAACTTTTGTTGTTGAGCTAGATTCTTCAACATGTGTTTAATATCATTATCAATAGTAAATTTAATAGGTAACAGTTGTAACTTATTATGGTTCTTTCCATAGACCTCTTCACACTTTTCTGTGACATATCTACTCAAAGTATCGGCTATAATATTATCTTTCCATTTACAATATTTTATAGTAAAGGAATACTCACCGATTGCTAGGATCCATCGTAACAATCGAGCATTGGTTACTTTACATTTTAATAGAAATGATAACGCTTGATGGTCCGTATGTATTTCGAAATGCGTTCCGTAAATATAGTATCGAAACCGTTTCAGAGCGTAGACTATAGGAAGTATCTTCTTCTCAGATGTAGAGTACTGCTTCTCTGCTCCTGTGAATACTCTACTAGCATATGCAATGACACGGTGTTCTCCTGTAGCATCCTGTTGATACAATACACTTCCACACGCGTAGTCACTAGCGTCTGCGTAGATAACGAATTTTCCATCTCGCTGTGGATGATGACGCATTATGTTTTCCATGAATAAATTCTTGACTTGGTCGAAGGCATCTTGATGTTTCTTCTCCCACTTCAATTTGTGATTTTTCCTTGTTAACTCCAGCAATGGTTGGGTTTTCTCTGCGTATAGTAGTGAGAATCTTCTATAATATCCTGTGAGTCCCAAAAATGCTCGTAAACCTTTAATGTTCTTAGGTATAGGAAATCGGTAATACTGGATATTTTCATGGGATCGGGTTGAATACCTGAGGATGAAATAATATGACCTAGGAATTGGATTAAGGATTTTATGAATTCACACTTGTCTAGGTTAAGGGATATATGGGCTTCCTTAAACTTGTGGAATATAATGTTAAGATGTTCAGTGTGTTCGTCAAATGTTTTTGATACTACCAGGATATCATCCACGAACACTATGGTGTACGGTTCCACTTCTGGTCCCAATGCTTTCTCCAGACATTTTACAATTGCAGCCAAACTCGTGCTCAAACCAAATGGAACTCCCTTGTGTTGATAGCATTTATTTTTATATAGGAAGGCGGTTTATTTTCTATCTTCTCTTCTAATTGGAATTTGCCAGAAACTTGACCTTAAATCCAACTTAGTCAAATATCGTGCTCCTTCACACTTGGAAAATAACTCGTCCGCAGGTGGTGCACAATCGAATTCACGTAGAATAACGCTATTCAAACTCCTCATGTCCAGGCATAAACGTACTTCTCCACTCTTCTTCTTTACTACAACTAGAGGATTAAGAAAGTTGCTGTTCGACCGCTCAATGACGTTATTTTCTATCATCCGTCGTATTTCCAGTTCAACTTCTCCCTCGTACTTCCTGGGTATTGGATACGTTCGTCTGACAAATTTTGTAGGGTCTGATACCATAATAGCGTGTTCATAGTCTGTGGTCTGCGTTGGTACCTCGCTGAATACTTCCTTATACACTTCTATTAATTTAAATAACTTCGCTTCTTCCTAAGATGACATTCCTTCTTCGGCTGAATTAGCATGCTGAGTAGGTGCATATCGTATACATGGCTTGGATATGACAATAGGATTTTCACTTACCTCACCATTTTCTTCATCTTCATTCATAATTAATTCATATAGAACATTCTTATAATTACATAACATCTTATTGTTATTGATATCAATTCTTGCACTTAAAGTATTTAATAAATCCATTCCAATAATTCCATCATAAATAAGTTTATTCATTATGATCATAGGATATATTATTTCTAAGTCCTTACAATTTAAAGTTACGTAAGCTTGCTGTCTAACTTTTTCTCTCTTATTCATGGCTGTAATAACGTTCATATTACTGATAGGTAAAATAGCCGTTTGTTTAAAATATTTTTTATTTTGTTGTATCCACTTATTACTTAGTACAGTTAATTGGCTACCTGTATCGATTAACATTTTAATTTTACTTCCGTTAATTTGTACATTAATTAGCAGACATTTTATTTCTGGTTGATTTGGTGTCACCCTTCTGTCGGTGTCTAATAATTCATTTCTCACATCACACGGAAATATATTGTTCATTGTGGACTCGTACGTCCTGTTTTTCAGTCATTGTTCTGTGTCAAGGGAACAGGATGCTTGCACAGAGCTGTGTCGCGGTTTCGCTTTGATTTCTCCCTCTGCACTCCCTCTCTTGCTCTGAACTGTAGACACGAAGCGATCATGGGTTTTCTTAAATCTCTGCTTCCAATTTGTATCACGCACGTTTTTCTCTGAGTGTGGTTCCTGCTGTACGTTTCGCGTGTTATTCACAGCTGTGTGTTGCTTTACACTGTGCGCTGGCGGTGTGAAATTTCGCCTATAATTATCACGATTTTGCGTACCATCACGTTCTTGTGCTTTATCACTATGTTCGTAATTATTGTGATAATTAATCCGTGTTTGTTGATAGTGTGGTGATGTGTTACTCTTGTTAATATTTTGTAATTGAGTGACAAGTATTAAGAATTGTTCAATCGTTTTGATGCCCTGCGTATATACAGCTAATTGGATATCTCTATGGAAATGGTAAAACAACTTAGACACTATCTCATATTCAGAAAATTTCTATTTTAAATGTTTTACGCGTTCGATTTGCGCAATTGCGTATTGTTCAATACTCTGTTGTCCTTGTGCATTGCATTTTCCATACTCGAGTTGATCCCTCACCTGTCGTTGGGTATGCACGTTCCAGTATCTGTTTTCGAATGCCTCACGAAACTGCTGATATGTACTGACGTTATCTCTAATAATAGAATACCATTGACTGGCTGAATCTTTAAGATATCGCGTGACGAAGTCTATCTTTTCGTCGTGATTTATTGCAATGCCAATCTTCTCTATTTCCTTCTCCACTCTAGCTAGGAATTCCATACTGTTCTCCCATTTTCCACCTGAGAATTTAAGTCTGGTCCTTTCTTCCATTGGTGTAGGAAACATGGTCATTTGGTTCTGTCGTCTTCTCAACTCACTTCGTAGCTGGTTCGTCTCCTCTTGGATTTCTTCTTTCATATGTGAGACGTCTCCCGAACGGTCCTTTGTAGTTTCTTCAATTCTGTTTTCAATTACTACAGTACGCGTTTCTATGTCTCTAAGTTTACTGGTATTTGCTTGCGACATATTACTAACAGTTTGAATTTTATCATCCTGCTCTCGCATCATAGTAGCTAAAGTATCATTTAAATTTTCATTTATTTGTTTATGCGATTCTTTTAGATCTTTCCTCCACTCGAGAAGTAATTCTTTTTGTTTATTTTCAATCCGTACAACTTGCTCATGTAAGGCTTGTTTAAAATTATTCTCTAGCGTGTCAATACGTAAGTTAATATCAACAATTTTTTCTGTTCATTCTTCTACTTTCCGTTATTTTTATGGGTCCTGTTTAAAATTTTCAGTCTGTTGTTCAAGTTTATTTTCTAAACTTTCTGTTTAGTTCTTATTAAATTCTTTTAATTTATCTATTCTTGCATTTAAATTTTCTGTCTGTTTATTTAAATTTTCTGTCTGTTTTGTGCTTAATTCATCGACCCAGGCACGCACCATTGTCTGAAATGCCTCCATGTCTAAATTTCCTGGAGTCGTCATGTTGAATTATTTTGTATTTAAATATTTATTTATAATTTATTATTATTAGTGAACCGTATGCAAGCTTTTATTTATTTATTGTTGAACTGTTATTATTTATTTATTTTTATATACTCATGTTACACTTACACCTGTTTATTTTGTTGAGCGCCAGTTGTGTTTTAGTACACAACAATTAACATAACATACAGTTAATGTTTACTATAAATAATTATTACATATAATATTAGTTATATCATATAACTCATCAAACATTGGTAATCATAGAGCATATATTAATTATAAAATGTAGGCGTTTCGTGCCACACGTCAAGGGCGCCAAATTTTTTTACAACTATACAAGTTACATATATCTATATGTAATTTAGTTTGTATAGCCCCACGTTCTTTGGGAGCCAAATTGTAACAAGTTGTATATTCTGTGCAATTTAATTTGTACATTAATTCAACTCATACACTTTATATAACATTACTAACAACTTGTATGTGTATTTGGGGTTCAGGTGTAAATGTAATAAGAGTATTTTTATTATCAGTTTTTAAAACTCATATTTACTATTTTTTCATTATTAAAATTATTCATAAACATCATTAATTTGTCGGTCAAGATATTGCTCATTATTTAATGTTTATATCTTACGATATGCAAGATTACACAGATTTAAAAAAAATTCTTATGTCTAAACATGTTAATCTTATATCTAAACATGTTAAATAATTTTTATTAATTTATTATAAAATTAAAATATTCTCATATTGAAATAAATTGTCTTATCTCACATCTGACCTCTACTCGCTCAGTCTATACCAATGTTTTGACTTCAATTTAACTTTATATTAATTTCTTGTAGACTGGCTTTTGTTTTAATATTCAACTTTAAATTAATCTTTCTATACTTCAAATATCTAATCACTTTACTATTTATTTTGATCATAAACTCTACTCTCTTTACTTTAAATTCTCTTTCATTTATTACTGCTTCTATATTTATTATGCGATCGCTCATTCTTACGACTAAACATTTATTTACATTTTAGCATATTGTTACTAAATATAAACTTTCTTTGTTTCAATTTACTGTCTTCTGAAATCACCTTTATGAGCTCTTTTGTTTTATAAATCATTTAAAATGCATTTAGCATGTCACCTCGATTTCTGATGATCTTACGACTGTTGTCCGGGGTCCAGCATTGTCTAGAGTTAATCTTCCATTCCTCTTGTCCTGGCGTGGTCCTGGATACGTCTAGGGTCCAGCGTCGATCTCCAGCAGCTTTCCTGGATACATCTAGAGTCCAGCGTCGATCCACAGCATATTTCCTGGATATACTCTTGGTAGACTAACTATTGCTGTATTTATTTTTCCCGTAATATTGTCGTGACTTTAACAAACGTCATTTCGTTTGTTACTGCGACTTGTAATAGAATAATAAAAATAAACTGTTTTGCCGACGGACAGCATGTCCGGCTGCAACTGAGTCTTGAAATGAAGAGAAGGGTTTTTGGTCGAACCCTTAATTTATACCCTCTCGAGATTCCGCGCTAGTCGGCTCCAAAATCGTCCTGTCGATACCTGTGTATCTCGTGACAGCCCCCACTACCGAACCTTTTCATCTATTTGCAATTATTAGCAAATAGCACTGTTTTGCACGGAATCGAGATAGCACAAATCGTAGCTACTTCGATTAATCACTCACTATATTAATTTGAGCGTCTTAGGGTAATTTGCGTATTTTTTAGCATGTTTATTTTGCACTGTCTTCGCATAACGTGGTTCTATTAACGTCATATTTCCACTGGGGATAACTATAATTGTTACCCACACTTTGGTGCCTTTGGTTTGATCATACATTAATTAGTTTTCTCACAGTGAATTAAAATAATTATTTTATTAATTACTTGGGGCGGGTTGCTGAGTTTCTTGTCTATGCCTGCTTCACTCACACACACAAGATACACGTGTAACACACATACAATTGAGCAGGTGTTCACTGCGTGTCGGAACAGGTTACTTGCTCCCCTAATTTAACAATGAAATATTTTTGCACTCTCAGACCTGTCCATTTACCCGTAACTTATACAAATTATACAAAATTTACATTTATTTAAATTAATGCATAATACAGCTATGGCTGTATCGTTGCAATATATATGTGTGTGTGTGTGTGTGTGTGTGTGTGTGTGTGCATAAGTACAGTTACATTAACAACCCACTCAATTACTTGAATTATCCAATTAATTTGTATCTTAATAGCTGCTCTGGATTTTTTTTATTGCATCACCAAAATATATAAAAATCCATAAATACACTCACATTAATAAATTATTCAATCAAATTCCATCATTCAATTATATTTCTAAACTTTTATGATAGCATTAGTAAATTATTATAAAAGTTAAAGAACAGAGTAAGCCTTGTGTGGACATGACTTTAGTTGCTAATATCATTCCTAAATGTGCGTGTATAAGACACTTTCTTGAATTTTAATTGCAGCTCACAATTGTTATTCAATCTACCACACATATATTCATTTATAATTTCATCATAGATCTATATATATGTTTACTATAAATTACATAAAGAAAATTACTACAGTTGTATGACTACAACCCAACTCATAATGTCAGTCCCGGACCTGCATGTGCAAAACATGTCTTAATTAAATTGTAATTAGTAAAGTGTGAACACCCTTTTACCAGTTATATATATATATATATATATATATATATTAATAATATGAATAACAGATCTGTGTCCAGAGAACTTGTCTAACAGAATTTCTTTTTCTTGAAACATCACAAATGTCCAATGCTTTCTACATGTTTATAGTTTGTTTTGTGGCTGACAACAGGTGAAGTGTGGTTGTTGTAGTTTTAATAAATGGTCTGATCCCACCTATGACTTAAAGATTGGTGATACATTCCAAGCATTCGAGGTGTGTGTGTGGTGATGTGTTGGAGGATTCCTTTTTAAACTGCTTTCTGGTGAATCTCACTTAGAAGTTATGTGAAATCTCTCTTGGCCTGTTGGCGATGGGGAGCGTAGTTATGCTGCTCTGCCGGTGAAGAAAAATCTTGGGTTCCACATTTTGGAACTCCGTCACTCTCGGCTTGTCCGAGGACCCTGCAATAGTTATTAAGTGCAGTATGCCATCAGTACCTTAACCACCCCTAAATATTTCTCACCTCGTAACACCTTAACCACTCATGCATACAATCACCATTCATACATGTTAATTCTTTGTTGCCCGCAATATAGTTCAGTATCATGAATGATCTTGCAAGTTTAAATTTAAGCTTTTCATTAATATGCGCAAGCATTTAGAATATCTACATCACTTACATTTACAATCATTTATTACTCTGGCTTTAGTTTTTTTTTTTACTTGACTAGTTGCCTTGTGAGTTATCAATTTTGCTTTAAATATCTTAAGTCCTGAGATACAAAAATTATTGGCACGTGTTCACACATCTGCCGGAAGTAACACACACATCCACGCTTAACAGGCACACAATTAAATTAACATACGAAACATTCCCTTATTATATTAAACACATAACCCTTTTGTTGAATGATTATTGAATAAGGTAATTACCTGAGACACTTTAAGCCTTTACGAACACATAGAGAAGATAGATTACCCCGCCATCAGACCAGAAGTTCACCGTTGAAAGATTTGGATTTAAATGAGGAAGAGACACATGTGCGACGGTCGCAGCTAGCCGGTAGCGAATTGTAACGTTGGTGAAAACAGCGGATATTGAATACTTTATTTCTTCGTTGTAACACAGCATCGACAGCCCGCACCACGGCCACACGATGACCTTGACCTGACTGATTTAGTAGGTGTAGCATGCAGACGACCGCCGAAGCAGCTATTCAAATTCAATTTATGCCGAGGGAATCAAATTTAATATTTGCCTCGGCACATGACTTCCTCTAGTTATGGTCCTTCTAGCAGTGGTTCTATAGTTATATACTTTTCATCACCATGCTCTTCATTACTTTCATTATTCAGTAACTCATATAAGTAATTTTGGCATCTCTCACATGTATCTGACTCATTAACTAATACGTTACCTTCCTTATCTTTACACAAATGCTCTCTAGGTTTAAATTCTTTGCATTGCTGTTGTTTATAACTTTTTTTTTAGTATGGTTATTATGCCACACGTTGGTTGCGGCAAATATAACTTTGTTTGAAAACTACTTGTTGGAACAACTACTGCACCACGTAATGGGCGACAAATATAACTTTTATATAATGTTCTCACTTTATGGGCGACAAATATTATAATATTTTTAATAACTAATAAGATTTTGTGAGAACTGCACCACTCAAATTTATATTATTAATTATTACTTGGGCGCCAGAGCAGGAGATCTCAGGTTTGTTTATGAAATAATAACAAACTGTTCAGATACTAATATATGTATTGTTAGATGCTTGTTACTGCATACATCATAGACTTAATCATTACTATCATCTTTATAGTTAATAACAACAAAAGAATTTATTAATATTTCTAGTTTACAGCTTCTTCGAAATCAGATTAATCAAGTATATTCAAAGGAGTACTAGTAGATACAATTTACTCCATTACTAAACTTAAATCACCGCTATTCATCAACCAAACATATATGTGTATATAAGTCTATCTATCATCAATTCTTAATTGCTACGGCTTCTATACTATTCAATCTATATTTAATTATTTAATTCATTTATCGTTTCAATAATTATTAGTATTGGTTTCTTACTTTGCTATATCATAAGTCACCCAAACATGTCGTTTAGCATAAATTGAATGTTTAGTATCTGAACATCGTGGGTCTTTGAAAATGAGATGAGTTTATTGAGATATGAAATTTATGTTAATCAATTATAGTGTAATTTATAAATGAAACATTGTTACTTGTTGCAGGATTCCTTATAGGCGAATGACGAATTGTATTCTTGCGTTAACTATCACACGACACTTTCACTAATCACGCTTTATTACTTTCTTTAAACACATCACACGCTCGCGTTATTACTGTACGTCACGCACAATTAAATAATATACTTTTGTTGCAAATTACGCGCACATATCTAAATAAACTTCTTGCTGACTGTCACTATTAAACCGAGCGAATATTGATTTGAACTTTGATTACTTTAATTTAATTTGCTCACATCGAGTGACGCAGGTTTCACGTGTTTTGCGTGAATTTTTAACTTAGACTTCCTCGTTGTGGGCTCCGCGTGTTATTTTTATAGTTTCCTCAATTCTACCCTCACTACATCTTCTGTTGATCGTTCCTTATTGGTCTTACATTCAAAATTTTGCCGGTATTTTTGAATGTATCCAGTCTGGTGTCGTCTCTTTTTCGCGCTCACTACTGACGCTATTTGTGATTGGTTCCCAAAGTGCGGGCGATAATTTTACGCGGGTGTTCGTTATACTCCCTAAAAAGTGACGCGACTTTCTAAAATCGTCATATTTACTGGCTTGGCCTCTTTTGTCTGTTGAAGGACACTGTACCGTTAGCCTAACGGTATCTAGGCGTTTTTTGCTAGTTTTACACTACAATACAATTTATGTGTTTACGACATGTAGGGTGTCTTAGGTCTATTATATATATTTTTGTCGGCGCCGGACTGTCGCACAGCCGAGCCTCTTTAGATTCACTATTCATTTATAACTTTACTTAAAACTACGTACATTTTAATAATTTAATTTATCATTAAATTTTGCTTACTTATTATAGCTATTTACATACATATTAAATTATGATACAGTGATACAGTATCGTTTCATGTTTAGCATCTCTGTAGAACTTCCTGTGCGTATGATTGTTATTACTTTCTTCAATTTCCTTTATGATGTTATTATAGTTCTCCCTTTTTTTCTGTCAACAAAGTTTAGTAGCCATTCTTCTTTTATTGCAATATTCAGTTCTGTTGCTTCTTGTATCCCATTGTAAGTACTTACTTCTGGCTTCATCCTTAATCCTTATCTCTCACTACCTTATTCAGAATTAGGTCACCTGATAACTTCACCACTGGTTCTGCTGATCTTAGCATACCATTTTTAATTTGTTTCCATTCCTGTTCTTACATCATCAACAATATCCCACTTGGACAATTCCAATTCTATTGCTTCTTGATACCTTCTTAGTTGATTCTCAATTTGCTAACTTACCGGTGTCCCATTTCTTTTGCTTATATCCTTTGACCTATTGGATATTACTAATCTTTTGTTTTACAAGAGCTACAACTAAGAAGTTATCAGAATCACAGTTCACTCCTCTATATGACTGAACATCATGTACAATGGAGGCCCACCGTTTGGATACCAACACATGATCAATTTGGTTACAATTTTGAGTTCCTGGTATCCTCCATGTACCATTGTATGGGAACAGCTAGGTGGCATACTCTTTCTCCATTTGGGCTTATATCAGGTGTTTAACACCAACTTTCTCAAAGTGCTCCTCTTGGCCTATTTTAGCATTAAAGTCACCAAGAACTATCAGCAGATTATGTTTGGATACTTTGTCATACATTTGCTGCAGGGTATCATAGAACATATCCACACTTTCTTCCTCAGTATCTTCATTGGGGGGCATATACATTAATTATTATTATTTTTGAAAATTTTCCTTGTAAGCAGATCATGAACATTTGGTCATTAACAGGTTCAAAGTGAATCATTGCCTGTCTAGCTCTTTTACTTAGAATAAAACCCATGTCTAGCTCCGCCACTATAGTACAATGAGTAGGAGGATTTTCGTACTTCTCCATGAACCTTTCACCTGATTTCTTCCAGTGCAGTGATGTCCAATCTGTGAGCAATCATTTTCTCTCCAATTTCTTGTATTTTCCCTGCCTTAAGTAACATTTGTACATTCCATATACTTATTCTCAATTTCCCACTCTTGTCCTGTAATCTTTACCGGGTCTGTATACGTGATATCAATCCAGTATAACATTGTTCAGTACTCTTAACAATAGTTTTTTACATGAGTAGGTTGTCAGCCTCCCTGCATAACCCCCAACCTGGAGGACCAGGAACTTTGATTTTGGGCTGTTCTTCCCCTAGACACAGTTGCTTCCACTACAGCTTAAAGCCCTGTCTTTTCTTGATTTTATATAGGAGTAACCATCTCCTAGTCTTTGGGAATCAAATCCCTTTTCCATACAAGGCACTATGGGGCAGTTCTTACTTGATGGCGGCACTTACTCACCATGTCACAGCGTTGTCATAGGAGTTATATGGATTTTAAATGGTGTGACCATGCCACCAGTCACCCCACCATACCCTGCTAATGCTGCCACCTCGGTTTGGGACTACTTATTTGACATAGCCTTATTCGCAGCTGTCCATCATATCTGATGGAACTATGGCCATCCACTACCTGCAACCTGCCCAGTAGCTGAAGTTTATCCTGGGCTCAACCTTCCATCCATATTTTAATTTTTGTAGAATCTTTGTAGTCACTGTCTCATCTGCTAAAATTGTCATATCATTAGTGGATCTGTCAATTTATGTTGTTTTCTTTCAGGTGAACATGATGTTATGAGATCATTAGCTTTAGAAAAAAATTATCAAAGGTTTTGCCTCTCTTAAAACAAAAAATGTTACTTTAAAATATTTGTACATTTTAACTTTGATACAAACTGCTTATTTCCAGCAATGTAATTGCTTCCAGTTTTCCTTAATGTTCAAGTACAACCGGTGTTCCCAGAATGTTATTTTAATTTGTCCTGCTAATATTGCTTTTGTTATTTAATGTTCTACATTTCGTTGTAATTATTTTTGCTACTTTAAATATAAATTTTGTCGAATCTTTAACACAATTGTTTTTACTGAAGATATATGATTGTATTTATCAAAATTATCATACATACAAAAACACTGTATTTTGACATTTTCAAAACAGGTGCCTTTGAGACTGTAACACACACACACACACACACACACGCTGTGCATGTGCATGTTTCTTACAAAAGAAGGGATCTTTTGATCAGCGTAGTCACTAATAGAAGTGGCAAACAGCCAAAACTTTAAACCAAATCGTATATACAACACTATTTTCAACACACACACACACACACACACAAAATCAAATAACAAAAATTCACTTACCTAGTAGTGAAGGTAATGGTCCTGGTCTCCTGGTACTGTCTTCCTCCTCAGTCCTGCGGTCTGTATTGCCACGAAGAGAGTTCTACATGGGAGGAAAGCTGTGCATGTTCCAGGCATTATTCTAAAAGCAAAATCTTTAAACACAAATTCCATGTGTCATAAAAATTGTTTTTTATAAGCATTTATTTGCCTGATTATTTAAATCAATGTATTTGGCAGACTGATGTAGTGATTGCAGTGTTCTTTACACGATCAACAGAGTGTAGCCTCCTAATACAGAACTACTGTTTGTTAGGTTGGTGATTAGTTTGTTTATATCACGCCAACTTTACCCCTCCCCTTTGTGTCTATATAGCAGTTAACCATATCACAGGCTAATTGATGGTAAAGTATCTATTCTAAGAATGAGTTCACCATTATATAGTTTTTTGCAAGTTTATCCATAAAATACATATACAGTGGGATGCTGATTAGGCTACCTCAAATGAACACTCCAAGTTTGAGTCCAGATAATCGGATATTTTATTATTTTATATCTTAAATATTTGATATCATTCTTTAATATGTAGTAGAAATAAATGTATTAAAGAATATGGAAATTTCAAAAAAATAAGTTTTTATTCCATATTTAGAAAACAGTGTAGTACAATTTCATACAGGAAGTAAGTACTACATAGAAATTACAAAATATTAGAAAAATCAAAAACAATTACAGTTTTAATTACAAAAACAATAGAGTTTTTATAATTACAAGTTTATGAATTTAAAAAATTGACACCACAATTGATTAAAAAAATAAACTTCACTGTCATAAAAAATTATAATTCATAAAAATTTTGGAAAATTAAAATTAACATTTATGTAATTTTAGTGATAAATTGTAACTTTCACTAGTGAACACTTACGTTTCTTAATGTCCTCATACGTTTCGGTGTGCTGTTCACCTTCTTCGGCAAGGTTTAAATACAGAATGTCTTGAAACAGTTGTAACGGATTTTTTCACAGGTTGGTGGTATGTGTGGGGGGGTTGTTGGTGGAAGGGGGTTGGTGTTGGGATTCAAAGTATAGTTTGGTTTCTGTATGATCGTGTCAAATAGTACATGTGATTTAAAGTGTAGTAATTTAGTCTAGATCATTATACGTCATGATACCTAAGTAATATGTTGGAAATTATCCACATAACATGCATGTCATATTATCTACTCAGGCTCTTTCTGTGTGACAAAATTTTAGAGCAAAATAAGAGAAATTATATAATTTCATAGAACTTATACATACATGTGTAACAAAAGCTTTGTTTATATTTTGGTCACACTTCCCCATACTACTACTAACCTACTTCTGTCTTTCATATCACCAGTTAATTTTATAAATTAGAAAATGAAGGCCTACTTGTGTACAGTACTATTGACTGAAAAACATTTTAAAATACTTAAATAGAATGGCAAATGTCAAAGAATGGAACTGTTATTTATTTTTAAACCTTCAAAATTGCTATCTTGCTAAAGTATATTAGTATCTCATATAAAGTATATGAGCAGTCATATAAATATCTCAGATTTTCTTGTATTTTTTTAATTTATCTAGGTAAATTTCAGTAGTCTGGATAACTTTTGCCTTACACATATGAAAAATAAAATATTTTATAATTTATTTTTAACTTACGTATATCATATGTCTACATACATTTTAAATATATTACTTATCTCTGTAAAATAAATGATTTATTAATTTTTTGTCCTTGTTATTTGTTTTTGTCACTTCTCTACGAATAATAACAATAGCTACTTCTTTAGTGATTTGTCAGTATATTCAAATTTTAAATGAACATTAATTTTTGTTACATATATGCAGCACAATCTCTTACTTTGTAGTGTTTAGTATTCTAAATCATGTGCTTCTTAATACAGAATGAATTTTTATGTTACTTCCTTTTTATGAAAATAACTGCTGCTCCCTCAGCATTTCCCTTCACCCTTGGTTTTCTTTTTCCACCTGATAACACTGGATATAAGGATCATCTCCTGCTTCTTCATTGGTCTGTATTACCCAGTATCCTGGTACTGTCTTCCTCCTAGGTCCTGCTGGTTTGTAAGCAGATAAGCAAAGGTTCCAACCCCCTACCCCTCAATTCTAAGAAATGGCTCCCCCTCTCAGCAATTTGGGGGGTATTGTGCTGATGTTTGCATAACCCGGCTATGGAATAACTCGGCTATTTCCTAGTTAATTATGTGACTGTCATTGCGGGGTATGTTAATTAATTATCTGAGCGGTGTCTACTCTGTTATCTGCATGCTTGTTTGCCGATCCGCACGCGCTCTGTGGGGAGCGATACGTAACGTTTTTTCTGTCACTGCGCTGGGCAGTATTCGTCAGGCAGCCGAACGCAACTCATCAACCATTCTCTCCCGGCGGCTACCAGTTTGAATTTTGTATTCTGATATCTACTATGCTTAGATAAACGACTACGCGACTCTCCGGTAAGTGTGTTCAAGGTACCTTACTTATTATGTAATAAAAAGAATTGTAATTTAACTTAAATCAACGCCGATGCAAGGCGATATATATACGTGAAGTCACCACGTGGCAAGCGCGGGTTAAATTCTGTTTATTCATGTCTTGAAAGTTAACACTGGCTGAGTTAAAGTATTTATGGCTGTGTATTTTTTCCTAATTATATCATAATTATATCATTATAATTAGGGGGGCGTAAGAGAATGTTTTATTAACTAAATGTAGATGTATATGAAAATGTATATGTATTATGAACCTGTTTAAGTTTGCAACTCATCTCGAAATTGTAATAAGGGATTATTAAGTTGACGAACAGTCTATAAATACTAGTCATTTAATTCTAAATTTTTTTTACTGAAGGTAATTTCTGTGCATTCTTAAATTTTCAAAATTTTCTTTTAATCTGAGCATGTGGTAGTGTGTGAATTATGCTGGAGTCTAGGGGGATTGTGAATTATGTAACATTTGAGTAATTGTCCATATATATAATTGTCCAGGGTTCCTGATCTAAGCCGAATTCCCGATTCACTTCAGCTGGTGGCCGATCATCTGCCACCAATGGCATTAAACGAGTGATTCTCCGTCTGTGCCGTCGGGAGGAAGAACTCGACAACACACCATGATTACCTCAGGTTTTGTGCCGGATTATACCAGGTGACATTTAACCCTTTTATAAATATTTTTGGCCTCTACAATGTAGAACATCTGATTCTATTCCTGGAACATCTCCAGTTAAAGTTGTTGGTGCACAAGTCCAGCAAGACAGTTGGTGCTTATAAATTTTGTCAGTTTTATTTTACAAACGCTTAAGCCCCCCAGAGTAAGTGTGAACCCAGACGGGGTCATGCGTCACCGAATTTTGCTGCTAAATTTTCTTTTATTGCAAAAGTGTGCGTTACTTAATAATACTAATTTGTAGGGATGTTAATTATGCTTGCATTACTTGATGGCATCCATAGATCTATGTGGGTTTTGTTTTTTTAAGATCATTTAAAGGTTTGGGGAGGTGCTTTAACCTGTGGACGTCACCTGTTGGTGCCGTTATCCACAGGTCCATAACATGTCATAGTTTGCTGGATCTGGTGTGGCGCATGGCCTTGCCTGGGGTCAAGCCAATTCTGTATGAACATCTCAAATGTGTTGTATTAGGGTCTGATGTTATAAAATTTTTTAATTAAAATGGTTATTGGATATTTGATAAAATTTATGTTAACCATGGAATAATTCAGTAATAAGTGAATTTTCATCATTTTCTTTTACTGCCATAGCCAGTGTATTAATTGTTGAGTTGTTAATATGAGCACACTATTGGTTCTTACTTTTCAATTATAAAACTTATTATATATTTTATAAAATTGATGTTAACCATGTAATAATTCAGTAATAAGTGAATTTTCATCATTTTCCTTTACTGCCATAGCCAGTGTATTAATTGTTGAGTTGTTAATATGAGCACACTATTGGTTCTTACTTTTCAATTATAAAGCTTATTATATATTCTATAAAATTTATGTTAACCATGTAATAATTCAGTAATAAGCGAATTTTCATCATTTTCTTTTACGGCCATAGCCAGTGTACTAATTGTTGAGTTGTTAATATGAGCACACTACCGAGTCTAACTTTCAATCATAAATTTTATTATACATTTTATAAGGCCGTGCAGCCATGTTGACCTGGCGATGGCACATTCCTATCTGGGGGGAACTTTTCTAAATCTTGCATACTTGTAATAATTTCTTTGGTCGTGACTCAGTCATAATCGGACGTGTTAATGGATTTGTTTTTTTTTTAATGAAAAGTTTTAAAGCAGGCTGGGCACCCGTTTACAGTAGTTTGGGATGGGGGTCTTGGTCACGGATACTGGGGGTTATATTCTTCTGAGGCATGGTGAAATATATATATAGGCTGCCTGCCAGGTGAACATGTGTGTAGTATATGTGTGTATATAGATATATGTGTGCTATGTGTATTTATGTAACTATATGGATTGATGTTGTATTTATGTATATTTAGGAGAAATTATTATGATGATGTTTATATATATTATAATTTTATATGATGTTACATGTGTATATTTTCAGAAGGTTGTAATGCCAGGGAGGGGAGTAAAAGTTTGTAATGAAATTTTTCAATTCTATGAAAGTATATTGTATACTGAGAGTTATACTTACAAAGTTACTTGAAATGGCTAAATAAAAAATTGTTATTGTTGTTTAACAACCGAGTTTAATTGCAAGTCCCGTCATACTGGACCCAGCGCATTTTTGGCTTCTCTAGGCTCTTGCCTAGTTTTAAATAACTAGTGGCCACTCTTTCAAAAAAAAAAAAAAAAAAAAAGTTTTTTTTATAAAGTTCAAAAAATAGAAAGAGGGGTTACAAATTTTTATTTCATATGAAATAAAAATACAATTTTTTATTAATAAATTCGATATTAGTTATCAATGTCGGTGGACGAAGCGTAATTGTTGGTGAACGCGATATCTGTATCACCGTGTTCTGGCTGTGGACGCTATCTAGCGGGCCGAATTTAGATCGCGGTTTTGTGCACATTGCGAAGTTGAGTTCCTGCCTCGCTTCCGCTGCGTAAACTAGTCTACTCCCCTCACGTCAGCAGAACATTTTCTTGTGCTTTCTTTCATCTATAATGGCAAGCTAAGCGCTTAAGACCTACCAGTAAGTGGCTTGTATATGTATATTAATAATTTGGTTGAGAAAGTTTTATATTCTACATTTATTTAATCTCGATGTGAACAGATTAAGAAAGCATGTCGTGTGATCAGATAGAGATTGCTTGGTGTGAAATGGTTAAGTAATTTTAACTTAATACTGCCTGTTAATTGTAATTATTAATTGATTATTTAGTTTTGAACGAGAGATACAAGAAAATTATGTGAATTGTGAAAACAGGGACCTAGTTAGATTGTCTATGAAAAACACGTGGCATGGACCGGAAGTGCCTTTTTTTTTAAGTAATTTGATGCATTAGTAAAATTCTAATACTAAAAGCCTACGCTTAGTATTTTGTATTTCACAATTGGCCCTAGTTAATGAGCGTAAAAGAATAATTATGTATTGGCAAAATTTGTGATTGACTGTGAGAACACGTGGTGGATAAACTGGTTGCCTGTTCTGATGTGTTACTTCTGTACATACCTTATATATGACAAGTGTGTAAGCTTTAGTGAACAGTGCATTAATCTTTCCGATTCTGCAGGGTTCTCGCCTTCGACGGAGATCTGACCAGAGCATGGTGTGCTGTGACCTTCATCATGCCATGAACCGATAAAACTTCGTTCTGCGACCGAGGAGAGGGACGTAACTGCTGCAAACAACCATGTAACCGCCCGCATATTATGAGGTGATGTTCACTCATTTATTTATACAAATCTGGCCTGCAGATAACACTATGTGAGGTGTATGTAACATTAACTTCAGATTAACTTTATACAGTGACACAGTTAATTGAGTGTATGTGCCGGCAAGACAATTTCAAAGTATCTTTAATCTAATAATCCGTTCAAATAAGTACAGTTGTAAACTGGCCTGTGGGAGGGTACCAGGGTTTTTATTCTGTTTAATGGGTGCAAAAGTTGGGGAGAGACCGTTTTATTAAATTAAGTATAGGGGTATGGTTTCCTTGATATACCGAACCGGCTGATTTGGATTCAGTTGCATTTTATTACAGGGTTTTGCATGTAAGTTTTTTTGGCATACAAGGACTGGGGTTTTTTTAAATTCTGTTTCCGGGTTGTTATTTTCTTACATTTTTCACTAACCAAAAGTGGGCACCTGTTGGTGCCATATCATGCAGGTTTTCAACAGGTCAGTCTTTGTCAAATCAAGCATGCCCTGGTGCACTCCTGCGGCCAGGTGAATTCAGTATCTCTTAAAATATATGTATATGTTTATAAAATTAATATTTTGTTTTTTTAAATAAAATTGTATAGGCAGTACTTAAATTTTAATTCACGGTTGCATATGTTGCTGTTATGGTAAAATTGAATTGTTTAAAAAAATTTTATTTCTTAATAAAATTGAAGCTTCTCTTTTTTCTAATGAACAGATACAGGCTGTTCACTGATATTTGTATTTTGTAAATTGTATTTTCGGGCCATTACGTGTCAAACCTGGCTTGCTCAGATCCATCAATGGTTTAATTTGTAAAATTCATGCAGGCTGTGTGTAGGCTTAATTTGCCATTATGTTTTGACTACGAGCCTGTCATTATTTTTAAATCTTTTAAATTTTATTAAACTCGTATGGCCAACCTTTTGAATGATCTATGTTTTATAAGAAACCAAACAGTTTTACTTTGCAGAAATAGACAAATGGTATCACTAATTTAAATTGTAATCATAATTGCTATTATGGACCATTAGAAGTACCCCTCAAGTTTATAATGTATAATTGAAATTGACATAGTATTGTTACCGTTCTTGGGTAATAATATTGGAGATTCTGAGTAAGCAATAAGCTAGTTGCAGACATTATAAAAATCTATAGTGGGATTTCTTAATGGGTGATATCTGTTCTCAATTACTAGATACTAGGGGGTTACAGGCATCTTATTTTTCTATATGATGGGGCGATGAAGGGATAATATACAAGTGAAACGTGGGGCGTTTGTGGGGATGATGCGATAGCGCGTTGTAATTGTGATTTTTGAATTATTTGTGATTTTACAGGTTGTTATGTGTTAGGTGGTTGAGTGAGATATGTATGTATATTTTTATAATGTCGAGATTCAAAATATTTGGGATACTAAAGTTTTGTTGAGTTATTATGATGAATTTAAATTGAGGGGAAGATATATATGTATGAATAGGTGTATTATGTCCAATTATGTGTTCTATGTCAACTTTATACAAGAAGGGGGATTTAAACAATTTATGGAATTATTGATATTCTGATAGTATGTGATATTTTAATTTGTATGTAATTTCAGACATAATAAATGTTGTTATTGTTGTTTAACAGCGAGTTTTAATTACAAGTCCCGTCTCACTGGACCCAGTGCATTTTATGCTTCTCCTAGGCCTTCTGCCTAGTTTTAAATATCTAGTGGCCCCTCTTTAAAAAAAAAAAAAAAAAATTATAAAGTACCAAAAATAAAGAGGGGTTACAGTATGAAAAGTTGGACTGTTCTTTAATGGTCTACAGTATAAATAATAGGAATGAGTGGAGATAAAAATACAATGCTTTATTATAACACAGTAAATTTATTAACGTACATGTATAAAATCATATCTGTGTTTGTCCGTTCATTGTTCTTTTAATAACATTCACTTACAGATTAAAGTACACACTACTCATTTAAGATATGTATCAAAATTTGTGATTGACTGTGAGAACACGTGGTGGATAAACTGGTTGCCTGTTCTGATGTGTTACTTCTGTACATACCTTATATATGACAAGTGTGTAAGCTTTAGTGAACAGTGCATTAATCTTTCCGATTCTGCAGGGTTCTTGCCTTCGACGGAGATCTGACCAGAGCATGGTGTGCCAATCAACATGGTGGTAAGATACAGTTACAATTTAAAGTAATTTTAGGGAAAAACTATGAACCTACATAACGTGATATAAATCCTGTATCATATTTGCAATAAGAAAACCATTCTATAATCAGATAACAACGAACAAAATTTTGTCTGATGTGACCATTTGGGGAAATCCTGCCAACATAGATCTGCGCCTTCCCCTCATGTTACAAGTATGTACTTAATAATACAGAATATATACAGGGTCTGCCAGTGAAGCAGGAAATTTTGAAAGTCCAATAGTTCATTTTCTGCTCACGAGAGGGCGTGGAGGTTTTCGATTGTTGTTTTACATTTAATGCCATTTGTTAAACATGGAGCAGTGGTCCGGTGCACAGTGTGCTTTCTGCGTAAAATCGTTTTATAAGAATGGTGACTGTGTGACTTCTGTACAATAATTGTTTCGTAATCATTTCAATATTCCACGACATGGAAGAGTGCCGTCCGCTCATGCAATTATGTCATGGGTGAAAAAGTTTGAAGAAACTGGTTCCACATTAAACTTAAAGCATAGAGGAGCAACAAGGTCTGTAAGAACAGAGGAAAACATTGAAAGAGTTCGAGTAGCATTGACGCGTAGTCCACAACGTTCTGCAATGAAACATGCATCCGCACTAAACATTAGTGACACATCATTACGACGAATTTTCCATAAAGACTTATCTTTTCTTCCTTACAAAGTTCAAGTAATCCAGGAATTGAAAGATGGCGATATGGTGGCTCACGGGATTTTCAGCGAAGAAATATTGCGACGTGTAAATGATGATGAAAACTTTATTCACCGCATGTTTATGTCAGATGAAGCACGTTTTCATTTGAATGGATATGTAAACAAAGAAAATAGTCAATATTGGAATGATGAAAACCCAGGTGAGTTGCATGAAAAGCCATTACATAGTCCGAAAGTTATGGTGTGGTGTGCAGTTTCATCATCTGGCATTATTGGGCCATATTTTTTCCAAGACGATAAAGGAAACACCACAACTGTCAATGCAGACCACTACACACACATGGTCAGAACATTTTTGATGCAACAGCTCCCTAGGTTTCAGGAAATTAATTTTTTCTAGCAGGATGGGGCCACAAGTCATACTGCTCATGTGTCCGTGGGTGCTTTAAGAGAACTCTTCCCGGACGGATTCATATCCAGATATGGCGACATCTCGTGGCCTGCAAGATCCCCAGATTTGTCCGCATGCGACTTTTTTCTTTGGGGATTTTTGAAGAGCAGGGTGTACATTGATAGACCGCACACCATACCGGAATTAAAAACGAATATCAGACAAGAAATTGCACGGATTCAACCTGACCTGCTTCGTCGAGTGATGGAAAATTTCCGGTCAAGATTAGAAGAATGTTTACACAGAAATGGCTCTCACTTGAGCGGCGTTATTTTTAAAAAGTAAAATAATGGCATACTTTACTCAACTCAAATCTGTAAAAAAAAATTCTGATAATAAACGTTTCATGAAAAAATTGGGTACTTTTAATTTTCCCGCTTCACTGGCGGACCCTGTATTATCAGGCTCACAATCATAGGTTAAAGTATTTGAAACACTTACTACATTTGTGGCTTTAAATTTAAAATTGATTCTAAGTAAATCAAATAAAATTAAGTCTCAAAAAAGGTAAAATACTCTTACCCATATTTTTACCAGTTATTCTGGAATAACCACTGTTACAATTGTTACCTACTTAAACATGTATTTGTCAGTACCTGCCTTTGATCATTAACAATGAAATGTTCTATTTCTCTTGAGCACTGAAACAGATTACAGAATGCAAGGGAAAAGTTTTGAAGACAAAATTATATTTCATTTTGTTTTTTCTTGAATATATGAAAAAGTAATATTATTGTATCAGTGACATAAAAGTGTAAGCTGAACATGCATACCTGACAAGCAAATAGCACATGAAAGTGACTTACTAAAGGTTATTTAAATTTTCAATAACAGTTTTTGTCTTTGTATGGTGGTAAAGCGAAACTTATTAATGATTTCATCATGAAGAATTTTATGCTACATATCATGCTTCACATAAGACCACATTAAAATAACGTTCTACTGAGTCATTTTAAAGTACTGTTAATCTAACACACATTGTCACTGTAGATAAGTACAGCGAGTACCATCTTATTTCAATGATAAACATATACTCTGCTCATAAGAACAGAGTACACCTCAAGCTCCGTATTGATCAATGCAATCCATTAAGATAAACAAACTAAAACCGACCAAATAAACAATGTTCACAATGGTTGTAATATAAGTTACTTAAGTAATTTTTAAGTGTTAATACTTGAAGTTATTCAGAATTATTTTACTTATTATTTTCATTTAAATCATGTGAAATTCTCCATATGTTCTTTAACTTATTTTTGTGAACAGTAAAGTTTATTTCTGCTGAACCCTTTTAAAATCTGTTAAAGCAATCTAGAAAATAGTGTATTCAATATATTAAGTGGAGTTGGTGAGGCTTATCTTTTCAATAAACTTTTCTTGTATCTCTATAGAACTTTTATAAAAACCTTAAGACAGTGATTATATAATATACTTACTGATAACATATACAGGATTTTTTCTATAACAATACTAAGCACTTCAAAAAGACACTGTACTGCATGCAAAAAATGCACCTATAGCTGTAGTTTTGGCATCTATACTACATAGATTTGGTCATCTATGACAAAAAGTGAAGTTTTCAGAAAACTCCGCATCCCACAGACTTTTGTACATGTCCAGAATCAATTTTAATAGCTGGAAATAAGATTCTGTTACGTATATACTTTGTGTGTGTGCACGTGTGTGTGTGTACACGCATTCACACACAGGCTCCTTGACATCACATAGCACTAGCATCATGTACACAGATAAACAAATACGGTACATTACAACCTAAATTTCTAACAACAATTTTTTTTGCCGTCACCAAGCTATAAAACGAATGTCCTATGAGCCATAATTTTCCATAGAATGTTTTAGAGCAAAAGAAAAAAAATAGAATTTTTTGACCCAAATAGAAATTTTTACCATGTTTGTGCAACAAACTAAGCTATTAGTAAAAAACTAAAGCAATTGCATATCTTTATGATTGTCTTAACGAACTGGCGGCATAAATGTCTCTACCAGTACAACTAGTAGTAAATTTTGTTTTGGAATTTGGAAAACTGACCCAGGCAGCCTGAACCAACATCCTGTCAATGAGACTTTTGGGGGGGATATGCGCATTGGGCCTTGGGGGGAATGAGCACCCCTGCACACCACGTACTTGACAAAGCAGCAAATAATTTGCTGTAGGGGAAATTAACTTTTATTTTATTGATAGAAAAGTCAAGTACAACAGACGTATTTATAGCCATTGTCTTGTGATCCAAGGTATTAATAATTCTAATTCAAACACATGCTATGCTTGAATAGAACACAGTACCTGTAATGTATTCTACTCTAGAATGTATGTTGACATGTTGAGTGTCAGCATATCAACCATGCTGACACTCAACTCAGTCTCATAGTTCATTTATTTATATACCATACATACACAAGATCATTAATTATGCACTTGAGGCATTCCACAATCTGTGAAAATTTCTTGAAAATTCTGTTCTTACTATAGGCTGCAAAGGCTCCACATATTCCATCTTACATGGATAAATATAGAAGTATTTCTTGGTTTACACATTTGCCCAACAAATGTTCTGAAGCTCAGGCTTTAGGTGTTGTGAGTTGCTTGTTAATGTATTCACTTATTTCCTTTAACACCTTATATGGAGCATAGAGCTGCAACAAAGGAAAATTCCATTCCACAAATTCAAAAAAAATTCTATTATGTGTAGCCCTATATGTATCTTTAATATTGTGATGTTATTCAGTGTTGTTTCTTCTGCAAGTAATGTATTGCGTTTTTGTTTCAATACCTAAAAAGGTGTTGAAAAGGTGTTATTACTTGCAGAAGAAACTACATTGGATAACATCACAATATTATATAATTGCTGCAAGAAACTTCGAGTTACCTATATAGAAAATGATATATGTATCTTTGTATACAATTGCATAATCTTATAATATCACATAGATTATATAATCTTATTTCCTACTGAGTGTGTTATATTCTTATCTATGTAATGACAGTGTTGGTTTATTATTAACAAAGCTTACATCAGTATTTACTGCTGGCTTGTTAAACTCAGGGTGGTATTGTAAAATCAAAGAATCTGTAAAATGAATATTCAATGGGCCAGCAAATTGTACATCATCGTTCTCAAAGAAAATTTGTTTGAGAGTCGGCTGGGACCTTACAATATCTATGGACAGCCATAGCATGCAACATGCAACCCACCATTTTCACAACTCACTTAGCTGCAACACTGAATGTGGCAAAACACATTTGGTTGTATGTTAAGTATTGGAATGGTTGGCATTTGATTGTCATGTTAGTCTATCTTTCACAAAATTTTATTTTCTTGTAGTAAAATGTTCTTAAACAAACGTAAATATCTTAAATGACTTGATTTGTGTTTTTAGTAAGATATGTCACAAGCTGAACTTAATTGGTACATTTCAAGTAATAAACTTCATAAGCTCCTAAAGCATATATTGGTACATACAATTGTAACTGGATAGACCACTGATGACAAAAGAGTAGTGTTCAAAGACTTCACTGTAAGTTGTTCAAAGGAAAGAGAAAAATGGGTGAGTAGAAAACACACAGAGACTCGTACGGTAAAAATATAATCAATATTAATAGTGAAATTGTATATTTTAAGGAAATAATATTGTGTACATTGTGTAAAGTACTAGATTATGCTAACGCCCATGAGGTAGACAACCAGCATGGCTGGAATTTTCCAGTGTTTTCTAGACGCCTTTGCTTAGTTTATTATTCCCGACACATCACCCAGAAAGCTCTACATTCATCTCTCAACCTCGGCAGAGTATAAATATAGGGTTTGGAAGCGGTCACAGTCAGTTTGGATTTGTGTGTGTTATTGTGACTTGCAGTTTAATGTAAAACGATTATTGAGTGCGGGCATTTGTAACTAGTGACTTGTGTTATTTATTGCAATTGTGATATCTATTGTTGTTTACGTTAATGTGTGTTGGTCAATCTTAAAGTTGAACAGTTGTTTTAGACAATTTTTTATTGTTATTTTGTTTTTAGAATAGCAAGTAAAGTGATAAATAATAATGAATCTTCGGGTGTTTAATTATTTTATTCCACTGTTCCAACAGTACAATGATGATTGCAATGACAGTCACAGTCATAACATGTGGTTTCAGAAGTGCCACATTAACACTGCAAACGACTAGAGAAAAGACATATCGTATGAAATTTTATTGTGCGTGATCAATTTTTTGTTTAAAGTGATTTGCAAGAATGTATACCGGTCAGATGATGGAAGCTTTCCAAGCACTGTTATTTGTTACAAACAGAGGAATGACAGAAAAATGCTATTGCTTGAAACAGGAGAACAACAGAAGACGCTTCTGCTCGAATCAGGGTGTCGTGGCTCGAGCAACAAATGCTAGGACACATATCCTGGTCCGGCTAGAGAGAGAGAGAGAGAGAGAGGGGGGACAGACAGACAGAGACAGACAGAAAGACAGAGACAGACAGATAGACAGAAAGACAGAGAGGTTGAATGATTAAGTAGACCTTTAAGTATTATGAAGTTACTCATTACATTTCAGTATTACTGTGTCATCAAAATTGTAAGTAGAGTTCTGCCTGATGATTCACCCATCGCTTACGCTGGTCTGTTTATGTTTTAGTCTGACTTCCCATTACAGAAACACATTCCTAGACCGGCCCAGTACACACTTTTACTCCCCACGGAACATATTAATGTTTCAACTTAGGTATGAATATGACGACAGGGTGAATATGCTAATTGAATGAAATGTTGCTCTAAAAGACTTCAAGAGACTTAGGGTTTTATAATTGCCCCCCTCCCCGGGCTGTAGACGGGTAATTCCTTCCAAAGAAATATGCGATTGGATGACAAGAAATAACATCTGATCACAATAAGCGAATTAGAGACAATTTCGTCTGTACTGAAGAAAGTGTCACCAACCTTCGAAAATTCCATTAAAAAAAAACAGGATGTTCACGGTTAATGTAGTCCAGGGAGTCGACGAAACTTAACTCGCGAAAATCTACCACAAAAAGTTAGTAAACAAATTTAGTTGTATAACAAAGGAAAAATTAGCCCATGCAATTACGCGATAAAATAACTGAAAGTGAAACTAATCCGCATACCTGGAATATGACAGGACCTGCTGCTTGAACCACAGAACCGACAATAGAAGAAAGTAAACAGGAAGCAGAGTAACGGAAGCGTGAAATGAAGGACATTAAAGGACGCCACTGATACAGGGGACTAAACAGGTACAAGAGCATATGACTGCGGAGTTAGGACTATGACGACGTGAGCTGAATAAACAAGTTACTAGGATATCTGATGTAGAAGAATCAATGGCGAATAAAACAGCCCAACTAGAAAGATCTGTCTTAAGTATGGAAGAATCGAATCGAAGGCGAAAAAACATCCGTTGCAGTGTGAAAGAGTTAATTAAAAATATAAGAGAAAAAATTAAAAGCAATGTGAAACAATTAATGAAATTATATCCACGTGCTTGAAAAACAAATAGCTGAACAAACAGTACCAGCAATAAAAACAAACCAAAAGCTAAGAAAGTAAAGATAATGAAGAAAGTGACTTTGCCTATAACAGTACCAGCTCATATTAAGGGCCAAGCATTTGATGGAAACACTCACTGGGCACGTATCTTCGGTAATTTGGAAGCCGCTGTTGCACTATTCATTGGATGGAGAAAGAGAAAGCAATTTTACTCTTTCTCTTTTTAAAAGGATCCGCCGCAGAGTTGCTACAGAAAATTCCAGTTGATAGTCAGAACATCTATGCTGAATTAATAAAAGCTCTGGAATTGCGTTACGGTGACCAGAATCTGTGGGATGTGACTGCATCAACTGAGACTAAGACAACAGAGTTCCGTAAAATCAGCTGGAGCCTGAAGCAAGTAATGGCAGACTGATTAGACTAGCCTATCCTGAAGCACTGGAGGATTTCCGAATGCGGTTGCCGTTCACATATTCACCGATAGGGTTAGAGACGGACAAGTAGAGAAATTGTTATTTCTCTATTTCGAAAGGAAGTACAATATTTGGACCATTTAGTCTCAGCAACCGGTGTTGGTACTGACCCCAATAAAGTAGACACCGTGAGAAACTCACTCGTTCTAGAAACTAAACACGATGTTCGGAGTTTCCTGGAATTATGGTCATATCACAAACGCTTTATAGACTTTTTGCTACATGAACTAATGGAAAATAAACGAACATTCCAGTAGTTAAGAGAGTGTGATCAAGCCTTCAGAACATTAAAAACTGCACATGTTCGCTCCAATTCTTGCTTTCTCAGGTTCCGAAGGGAAGTCCGTTGTAGACACAAACGCAAGCAGTGCTGGTCTAGGAGCAGTTTTATCCCAAATCAAAAGGGTTAAGAACAAGTAATGGATTATTACAGCAAAGGGTTTTCCAGAGCAGAGAGAAATTATCACTTGAAGAGAGTTGGTGGCTATCGTCCGAGCTTTGGAGGATTTCCATAAGTATCTGTATGGAAGGGGGTTTTCACTACTTACCAATCATACTACGCTTGCATGGCTTTTGAGGTTAAAAATTCTGGAAGGTCAGTTTTAAGGTGGCTTGAACGTTTGGAAGAATACACCTTCAAGATGAAAACGATGCTCGAAGGTATCTTGAAAACCATGCTCAGAAGATTGCCGTCATCAATGCTTAAAGGAAGAAAATGATGCGAGGCCTCAAGTTCAAGCTGTCACTGTAGACTTGACAGACGGTTGGATGACACAAGATTTCGGACAAGAGCAGATGGCTGACGAAGATATTGGAGGAACTTGACGACAAAAAAGGAGGATCGTCGCCCTGATTAGCAAGATATATCTGCCATAGTTCTGAAATGCTGAAACATTATTGGGCACAATATGAATCTCTAACCTGGGAGAACAGATTACTGAAAGCCCAGATTGACGAGACGTAGTCATACAGCTGATAGTTCCCAGACATAAGGGGATTATCTTTTGAAGAAAATGCATGATCGAGCGTCCGAAGATCATCTTGGTGCTAACAAACAATTGACCAAATACAAAAAAGGTTATATTGTTATGGTCCCGGATTACTTAGCCTAAGGGGTGGGTAGACAGTAACTCAAAATATTATCCTCAAGTCACTTCAATAGGTAATCATTTGAGGGCACCACCTTTTTTTCACACAGTGCTATATTACTACAACCATAACAAGGAAAAGGCTGACACTGCAAGATGATGACATGAGGAGAAAGTAAAGCCTGAGAACCATCCAAATAAAAGGAAAAAAAAGAAAGCTCTATGATGACCACTATTTATATTTAACACATTAGGGGTAGTGAGTAGAATTGGAAAATAATTATTAAATTGTAAACAACCAAACAAAATTCTTAAGATGTGAGTGAAAGTGTGCTAAATTTTGGTCTGAACTATTTGTGAACTTAATCCTAAAATAAAAGAAAATCCAGTTAAATTGATTACCTTATTGTACAACCACAGGTTTCGAATAACTGTACTCAACATTATAGAGAGCCTGATTTATTTCAAAATTATCAAACTGTATTAAAATATCAATTAGGCTTAACCATATAATAATTCAAGAACAAATATCTCAATAAAAGCAGGAAATATAATATAATACAATTTAGGTGTCAACCTCCAATATAGCCCTTAATAGGTTTCAATAGATTATAACCAAATAATTAATTAGTTGTAGGCCTACAACCAACGACTCACACCTCAGATAACTTCCCTAAATTATTCCAAAAATTCTAATTACCATACCCCTTATGGATCCTTATTCCCAACAAACCATTACTCATAATACATTGGGTGGCCACCACAACGCTGAAAGAATTAACATTAACAACACATACAAATACACTTAACATTTAATATACAGTTGGACAAATAAATTCATGAAGTCACAATATTTAACACATAAATAAATTAATGGAGTGGCAGTTAGATAGTTCCTCCACAAGCTGGTGTAGTCGAAATTAGGTTGCCGCACTAACAAGGTTGCTACTCTTTGTCGGACATAAGAACAGATCCCACACTCCAGTAGACCGAGTATCAATATGGGAGTTCAATAATTTGAAGTAAGATTAACTACCGAGTCCCGTTTAAGAGAATTTTAGATAAGTCACTGATACCAGATAACAATTCAGAAATGTTTTAGTAAAGATAAGATATAATGTCCGTTAGAATGATAATTTTCCACTTATCGATTTGGAGAGCACCAGCCGTTGGCAACCAGGAATGTAGGACAACCACCCGGAGCAGGCAGTCAGGCAGCAACTCCGGCAGTGAAGGTATAGGCACCAGGTAGATGTGATACCAAAGGACACAGCTCCCGGAGAAATCCCTGACCATTTTGAAAAAGCACTAAAATCTAGATAGGCTAATTTATGCTACACCAAATAATTGAAGGGGTGAGTTGATGAAGGGGCTATGTTACAAAAAGTAAGTTTTGAGATAACGAGGTTTACAGTCTTTTTGTTGGGGCTTTTTATGTATTTAAACCTTAATAATTATTGAAAAATATTCCTAGGTATTATAAAATTGTGTTAATATATGCCTTTGGCTGAAACGGACCTTTTATTAATTTTTTTTATTATTGTAATGTACATAGCCCCTTCTTCCACTACAGTTTAACTGTGGTTGAAAACTTCTAAAATGAATGAAGGGGTTGCATTGGGTCAAAATGAATCAAATTGAATCAGAAATAACACAAAACTTGTATTACAAATTAAGTAACAAAATTTGTAAGGAATTAAAATGAAAATGTGTCATTGCATAAAAACAACGGATGGTTGCTACAGTTTCACTTGGTATTTTTCTCAACAAATGTCTCTTTTAATAGTTCACTGAGCTAAAAAATCACTGTCTTTGCTGTGCTTATGCGTCATTAGCAGTTATGATATTTAGGTAGAACCACTGGTGTTCTTCAGGGATGTATTTCAGTTGTTCCCTCAAGTTGTCAATTTTTTCTTGTGTTATCTGATTTTTCTTGTTTGGCTCCCTTGCAATTGCTAAATTTTCCAGATCAGGAGTTTCCTTCAACATTTTATTAATGTTGACTTGTTTGAATGGAGTGTAGTAATCATAGCTTTCCTTATACATGTAGTAACCTAAGTGTCAATTCGGAACCATTTTATACCATCTCTAAACCTTACTTGTTCTTTTAAACAATCTTTCTTTCTGTTAAACAGTTTCATTTCTTTGTCCAAGCTGTCTGTCTTTCTAAAGTGGTTTGTCATGTCTATGACCACATTATTTTTTCCGCTTTTTGCAATAATGTGTCTGTATTGGTCTGGAGAAAACAGGGTTTCGTGTTTCCTTAGGTTCTTTTCTATTCTCCCAAAAGCCTGGTCGGAGTCCAGATACGTATGTCCGACTTCAGGGTACTTGTGATCAATCACTTTGAAAACATTTTTATGCAAAAGATACTGGTGAAGGCATATCATCAAAAAGTTTTTATTTTGTCCCCCACAAGAGTCCGACCATATAATCAAATGGTCTTTGCCCCTGAACACGTTATCAAACTCAAATACAGTCAATAATGAACTGAAGATCTCTGAACTTCCTTTGGAGCTCTGCTGTTCTGTCCAAGTACAAAATACTGTCTTTTCAACATCTTTTGCAATTATATGTATTCCAAAATTGTAAAACCAAAGTTGCCTCAGGTAGAACGCCTTTGATGTAGTCAGTCTAGGTAAAGGCATTGTTTGTTGTAAATCAATGGTGATATAAACAACTTTGTCTGATGTGCGTGCTAATTCTCTATCACCTTTCATTGAATCAAAAGCTGTATGGTAATTTTCTACATGTTCTTTGTTTGAATTGCCGGAGTCGCATGTGCTGCACGTGTCACTTCGAGGCTGATGGAAGGACAGATTAAATTCATTCAAAAAAATGGAACAATATGAACATTGTTTCAGACGGATTATTTCAGGTTTGTTTTCTCTTGCACATAAATCAAGATACAGTTGGTGCATTTTTGGCAATGTTAGTAAAGGTGAAAGATATTTTCTAAAGATGTTATGTGTTCTTGAATAGTGAGCATATTCTGCTGGAAAACTCGAGATATGTTCTTTCACACAATTTTTAACTTCATCTGGTATTTTATTCGGCCTGTTGTTATGCCGACCCCTTTTGTCAGGGCTACAAGTGACTGAACCTAACTTGATTTTGTTGTGTAAAATCTCAATTTTCTTCTTGCTAATTTGGTACACAGCCATGAGAGCTCTTACAAACTAATATCTGGTTTCCCTCTAAAGCAATGAAATACTTGTAACTTTTAGTCTTATGCTGCGTTGCCCCTTTTCTTTTTCTCTCTGGGAGACTAGCCTTTATTGTGTTAAATAAAATAGGATTTTTTCCATTAACATCCATTTTGTAAAATGATCACATAATTTTTCTTCTTTTCTCAAGATCAAATTTGTTTGAACATCCTAGTCTACAATTTTCAGGGCACAGATTGCCCTCCTCGACAGATTTAGAAGCGATTTCTTTACCCTTGAACGATTTGTAACTTTCTCCTTTTCCTCATGCAAGCACAGACTTTCGTCTTTTCCATTGATCTGGGAACCTCTGCCTCTTTCTTGAAATTTTGAGTTTAGGTGGAAAGTGCTTCTTTTTTGGTTTATTTTCAGTTAGAGGTTGATTGCTTACCTCTGCTATTTCACCGACGTGATTTCCATTTGTGCCATTACCTTCGGGCGGAATTTCGATCGTAGCACCGAATTCACCTTCATGAACAATTTCCATATCTTCATCATAATCAAATGATAAGTCATTTGACGAGTGACTTGATTCGTTTTCAGGCATGTAGTCATCACTAGATCTCTCAAACAAATCGCTGCTTTCGGAGTCACTTAGTGGCAGGTAAATATCTAAAAAAATCAAATGAAAATAATTTAATTTTTATTGTTAGTGCTTTAAAGTATTTTATATTATGGGCCAATAGGTTTTATCATCCATCGAGAGGTTAGATTACGTTAGGCTACAAAACCATAAAAACCAAAAAAAATATTCAGTCTTGAAATATAAAGGATTACAATGCTAATAATTTATGCCTGATTAATTAGGTACATAAATTATTATGCCTATTATTGATAGTGAATTTTCTCGTTATTACAATAGTTTAATAGCACAATTCTTCTCGTGCCACGCGTTGGGCTGCCATATACAATGCTAATATTTATGCGAATTATTTGCATAAATTGATTAATTATTAATTATAAATTTATTGATCTGTAATTATGAAATTGTTGCCGGTACGAACTTTGTCGTACTTACACGTATCTAACTCTGAGCTTGGGTTAGCATATACGATGTAATTAATGTCATGTGTTGATCTCCCATATGTAATGTTAACAAATTCATTTCTTTAAATAACGAATAATTGTATGAATTGAGTTAGAGTTAATTAATTATTCACACTCCAACTTGCTACATATGAATTTACTTTTGACTTTAACTGTCTTCGAAACTTCTATTTTGTGCATCTTTCTGATTAGTTGAATTGATAATCGTTACCTTGAATTATTAATATAGATACTGTTTAATGAAAGGTTAAGTTGTGAGTCAGGTTTGTTACATAAATCAATAGAATACTAACGAATCCATTCTAACTTTTATTTATTAAATCATATTCATTCTTCTTCATGTCATAACATCAATTTAAGAGCACTTACAATTCTTCAACAAAACAATTAAATTCTATTCCACATTTAACAACTCAATGAACAAATTTAAACAATTAGGTGAGCCATCAAATATTGACGCTTCTTCGTCTGCAATGACGTTACTAACTAAAATGTGGTGTGCTCATAATCCGTATTTAGTATTTACGTTAAAACACATTGAACATTTATATGCATGAAATAATCATAATTAATAATACACATATCAATCATATACATAGATAAAATCCTGCTCCTGCAACAAACACATCAAAATACATACATAGTACAAAATATATTAACAAGAAGACATGTATAATATTTTAGAACATAATATTCCCTACTTATGGATTCGTATCTATCTGACTCATATTTATATAACTTTCTCAGGTGGTTTTGGTTCTAAGTGTCAGGGCAGTGGTGTTTGATAAATTACTAATTATAAGAAGAGATTAGTTTTGTACTTTACTCGTTCTGCCGTGCTGTCTCCCTGCATTGATGAGTGAACTTAATCCATAGGACACTTGATCGTAAACACTCCCGCACCCCACGATAGTCACTTCGAGCTTTGAGTTTAATATTATACAAGTAGTAGCATTGTACTCGTAATCGGTCGGTTAAGTTCTACGCGCGCATGTGTCTATTTCGCGGTACACAGTTCGCTACCGTATGCTTCTAATAACTGTCTATGCCGCACGACAACTCTTTTCGGCGCCTAGGTCATTTTCGAGTTCATTAGGCACTTTTCACAATTCTATTTATTTGAGTTAATTACTAAACATTGTAGTATCACTACTTTTTCTGTAATTGTTCAAGAATATCACTTCACAATGTCCGTGTCTTTATGACGATGAATTACATAGAAATTATATAGATTGTTACTCGCGTTTCATCACGAAAACTACTGTTCCGTTTACGCTCTGAGTTTTATTCGCGCACTTCCATTTATTCGTAATAATGTCTTAATCGTCTCCACCGAAATGCATTTTAACTTACGCACTGCTTTAAGTTCTTATAACTGAATCATTATAAAATGAAATACAAGTTCAATAGACTGTTCGAGACTCTGAGTAAACCGAGTTAAGAATTATAATACAATTTGTAACAAACTGAGGTTAAAATTTGAATGAACTGGGCTTAAAAATTGAATGAACTGGCTTAAAAATTGAATGAACTGGGCTTAAAAATTGAATGAACTGGGCTCGCGTCTCCCCGTGTAAATGGTTTTTATTTCTTCTGCTGTTCCCACTCTTGGGACTCTGATGAACACTCAAACTTCCCACCAATTCATCTTTGATAGGTTCATTCCACGGACCTCCTTGTGTCCTTTCGTCTCCAGTCTGTATTTACAACGAATTCTCCACCCAGTGCCGTTTGGAGAGGGACGTTCATACACGAGATTCGCTCTCTGGTCTCAAGCTTATCTCTGAACCATCCCCTACGGACGTTCCCTCCGGAATTCTCGTTCCTCATTGGCTGGTTGGCTTTTTCGACTTGAATTTGACATAGTCCACGTGGACTAGATGAGTCGCTGTCTTACGTACGTTGTTCCGTTCCTGGAATCAGTGTTAAGGCTCTGTTTCAAAATCACATCTGCTACTTCTGGTGTAGCGTGTCGAATTCTCTTATTGTTGGTACGCTGACGATTTCCTCCGTCGACTTGCGGGTGGCATAACATCTGTGCTCTCCCTTAGCGTCACTTAGTCGCCTGTCCTATTGTCCTTGCATAAACCATTGTCTTTGAGAAGTCGCACACATGGTTTTGAACAATACTCTCGCCGTTGGTTCTGTGTTTTTCTCGCTACTGGACAGATGTAATGGTAGCCTCCTTTTGTCCTAATTGTGGAGTCGGGCATTCCCACGCATGGTCCAGCTGGCTGCAACATGTGCCGTACAGCTCATTGTTCGAGAATAGTTTTTACGACGTCTTAATGGAAAGGAAAGGTTTGTTCCCTTTCGCAGCCCACCCTCGAACAACGCTAACAAGTGTCACTTTTAACGGGCTCTAATTGCTGGCGTACTTCCCTCGCAATAACCCAAAAAATTAAAAAAAATATATGAAATATTAATTATATCACAGGATTTCGGAAACATTTTAACTTATGCCTACCTGATTCATTCTTATTTTTGGTAGGAGTTGATGGTTCTCGAAGATTATATCTAACCAATCCATTACTCTTGCTTTGACAGTCTTCAATCTGAATATTATTCTTCTCACATTGGTCGTGATCGACATCTAAAAAAATAACATAAGATCAGGCTAAAGGGCTTTATTTTCCTGTAAGTAATGATTTATACCCTTAATACCTAGGATCTAACTAATTTAACAAGTGTTTGTTGACATCTAGCCTAGAGAGAAATACCATTAAATAAAACCCCGAATAATAGGCTACAACCATTATTATCAAAAAAAAGAGTCTACATACAACCTTATTATTAATTAAACTGTGTATTATTTTTTAATAATATATAAAAAAGCTTACTTGTATTGTTGTTAGTAGAAGTTGATGGTTGTTGTTGTAGGTTATGCACATCCAATGTATCATCATCCTCTCTTATGTCTTTTTTTTTCACTTCTAGCTATTCCTAAAGCCAAATCACTAATATTTTTGTTCTAGCATTCATTTCAATATTTTATTACCAACAACTTAATGTATTTCAACAAATAATAACAGTAAAAATGTTAAATTGATTCTCAGATACATCAACACATTGTTCACTAAGTTCACATAAACAACAGCTGTTTAATGCATAAAGGGGTTATGTTACTTCAAATGGGACAGTATGAATGGAAGAAGGGGCCATGTGACACATGACTCCTTCTTCCATTTGACTTTTCTCTTTGAGGTGTCACATGACTCTTTCTTCCATTTGTTTTTTTTCTCTTTGCAGTTTACATAGTCCCTTCTGCATCTGGGTATCTAGCTTATTATAGACTTTTAGACTTATTGGGACATAGCACAAGTTCGATAGGCACATACCCCCTTCATCCACACTAATAACTCCAAAAATGCAAAAATGTTACATAGCCCCTTCATCAACTCACCCCTTCAATTACAATAGTAATTAACTTGAAAACAAGAAAAATATTGCTTAAAGATGGATTAATGACATTCATTTTAGGATACACATACAATATATTAAAAGTGTAGAGGCTATACACCCCTAGTATAGTCTAATAACTGACAATGTTGCCAAAAAGATGATGTTCTTCCTTTGGTTTAAAATATAGATTCCAAATAAATATTTTTCCTCCTTTTATTAATTGTAAATATATATTAATTGTATATAAATGTATATATATATTTAACAAAGATGGCAGCTATCAAGAAATAATTTTACACCAATTATCAGGCTAAACAATCAGTTACATATATGAACATATAAAACAATTTATCCCAACACATCTAACACGTAATACATTTGTAGGCAATTACCTTACTACATAAAACTCATACAAATGGCTTGATGGCTTCAAAGTATGTTGGTATAAAGTATCAAAATGATTGCTATGCCCTTTACTATCAGTTAAAATAATTATTTTCCAAAGCATACTGGGACTAACTTGTCTGGTTGGTAGACTTGAAATAACAGGTGTACTGACAAAATAATTTAGTTATCTACTCACATGAATATATTCTATGGATATTATTATTATTATGAAGTTACATAATCTGTGAAATTCGATTTGAGAAATTTATGAACAAATAAAATATCTCACCTTAACCAACTGGAACATTGGATTAGGAGGGAGCAGTGCAAAAGTCAGGGTCTGGTGTGGTGATTTCCATGGGCAGCTAACTCACACTGAACTATCCAGAACATCTAGGCAGCAGTGGGGTTGAACAGGTGTTCAGCCGATCAGGCCTCACTTGGCTTGCAGTGATGAACAATAAGCGACAGGAAAAGTAAAGCAAAATTCTTGTTTGGCCAGTTGGAGCTGAAGCATTGTTATCCCAATGATAAGCTTATCAACAGGTTGATGATCAGGCCTGTGTGCCGTCTCGAGTTGGATTCAACTTACTTCTCAGTCTTAATTGTTAGTTATTAAAATTAAAAACATTACAACACCCCCTTTCCTCAGCAGAAAATTTCCCAAATTTTCTTCTGGAAGGCTAGACCAGGTAAGGTCTCAAGTCCGCTGTGTGCCAGGTTCCAGAAATGCTCTTCCCCTCTTCCGATTGCGGAGTGTAAGTGACAGGAGACAGCTTCTTCTTGATCACAAACGGCCCAATGAACTTAGGGAACACCTTCGCTGACTTGAAGTTGGCAGCATTTGCTTGGGCAAACTTCCTTTTCCAAACTCATTGTCCTTCATGAAATTGCTGTTCTCGTCGCCGCCGATTGTATCTCACTGTATTCTTCTCATAAGCCTTTTTCATCCTTTCCTTCACTTCCTTGGAAATCTCTTCTAGACGCATCAGCTTCTGGTGGTGACAATCAAAATCAGTGCATTGAGGCAAATCCTCTCCATGAAGATTTCCTGATCCCTCTCCTGCTAATCTGATCTCCCGACCAAAAACTAGGAAGGTTGGAGAAAACCCTGTGGTTTCATTCACTTCTGTCCACAAGGCACAGCCAATCTGATGCAGCTTTGTATCCCAGTGTTGATGGTTTTGACCAACATAAGCTCTCAACATATTTCCAATGGTGCGATTGGCCCTCTCAGTAGGGTTCGCCTGAGGATGATGGCTAGGTGTGAATATAGTCTTAACTTTGTACTCCTGAGTTAAGCTGCGGACTGGCCGGCCAATAAATTCTGAACCATTATCAAAGACAATGAAGTCTGGAACGCCATAAACTAAAAAAACGTCTTCTTCAAGGTGCCTTGCCACCGACTTTGCTGTGGCAGCTCTCAAGGGAAATAGCAGTGTGTATTTGCTAAAAGAGTCAACCACAACCATAAGATACTTATTACCTTTAAAGGATCTAGCAAGAGGTCCTATTAAATCTACGCTCAGCATCTTCCATGGTCAGTCCACAACTCGCTGTTGGCCCATATACCAGCAGGTTTAGATGAGTCAGTCTTTGTTTGTTGACAAACCTTGCATCTGGCAACATAGGCCGATGTGTCCTTACGCATCTTTGCCCAATAGTAGAGTTGCTGAAGCCTACAATAAGTTTTGTATACACCCATGTGTCCAGAAGTAGGGGTATCATGGCATTCTCGAAAAGCCTCAAGCCGCTTCTCCTTAGGTAAAACCAGCTTCCAATCCTCTTCACCATCGCCAACCGAAAAAGAAGGTGGGACATGCTTCCAGAGCTTATCATCCTCCACTTTCCAAGATGAAAATTGACCAGGTTTCTGCTTGGTCGACTCAACCATCCTCAGGTACCATCTGTCCTTTGTCTTGACGTCATTCTTCAGGTTGATAGAGTCGATAACTGCCAAAGGCTCAGCAGTCTTGAGGGGGTTTCTTGACAAGAGGTCAGGGACGAAATGTTCCCTCCCCTTCTGGTGTATTAAGGTAAAGTTGAATGGCTGAAGGCGCAAAGACCAACGAGCCAGTTGGCATTGTGGGTCCTTTAAGTTGTGCAGCCATAGAAGGCTATCATGATCGGTAATAATAATAAAGTGGGTTCCTTCTATGTAGGGCCGGAATTTCTCTATTGACCATATTACAGCCAGACACTCCCTTTCTGTAGCGGAAAACTTTTGCTCGGTTCTTCTTAAGGTTCTGCTTGCATATGCTATCACATTTTCGCCACCATCAGAGGACTGTGACAATACAGCTCCCATCCCGACACCTGAAGCGTCACAAGAGATAGTGAATTGCTTTCCAAAATCCGGGCACGACAAGATAGGTAATTGTACTAGACTTCCACGGATGACGTCAAATGCTTCCTGAGCTTCCTTGGTCCATTTGAAGAGTTTATTCTTCCTGAGCATTGATGTTAAGGGGTGAAGGCGCGAAGCAAAGTTAGGTATAAACCTACGATACCAACTCGCAGTTCCACAAAATTGCCGCACTTCTTTAGTACTGCTAGGGACAGGAATTTCCAAGATGACGTTGACCTTTTCTGGGTCTACTTTTAACCCTTTTGCATCAACAACATAGCCAAGGTAACGCAGCTCTGATTTGCAAAAATGGCATTTTTCTTTATTGAGGTAAGGTTGGCCGCAGCAAGGCGTTTGGAAATTTCTTCCAATACTTCTACATGTTTCTCAAAGGTCTGAGCCACCAAAATAACATCATCTAAGTAGACGAATACATATGGCTCCATGTCCATACCCAGCACATTGTCTACTAGGCGCTGCCATGTCGCTGGCGCATTATACAACCCAAAAGGCAATACATTAAAATGGAGTAGACCTCTCCACTGTATCGTAAATGCTGTCTTCTCTTTGTTTGACTCTTCTAGAGATATTTTCCAGTAAGCACTTTTTATGTCTAAGGCCGAGAGAAAGCGAGCATCCCTTAAGCGATCGAGAATCGAGGTAACATGATATGCATCTCTCTGAGTCACTAAGTTTAGTTTGCGGAAGTCAACACAGAATCTTTTGCCTCCATCCGGCTTGTCAACCAAGATAATGGGTGAAGACCAGGCACTCTTTGATGGTTCCACTATGCCTTGTTCTAGCATCTTGTCGAGTTACTTGTACACCAGTTTCAATCTAGCAAGATACATCGGATAGTATCGTTGTTTTATCGGGGCAGCATCCCCTGTTTCTATCTTGTGCTCCACCAAGTGAGTTCTTCCTAGTGCAGTTGTTGTTTGATCGCTAAGATAAGTCTCTAGGAGGGCATCCAAGGTCTTCTTTTGAGATTCAATTAAGTTGGTCTCGTTTAAAAGTCCAACGGAGAAGATACAGCTAGTTGACTTGCAATTATCGGAAAAACCCAACTCTTGTTGTAGGCATCCATGACAATGTGCATCTTATTCCAAAAATCCATTCCTAAAATTATTCCTTGGGCCAAGGAGGGTACGACCAAAACAGACAAACACTTAGTTTTATAGGAAAGAGTAAGGGGTAGCTTTTCCTATAACCTTATGCTTTTTATGATCTGCAGTTAACATATATTGATCAGAGAGGCGTTCTAACTTGGCTGGAAATTTATCAAAAACTCCCTTGAGTTCTCCACCCATAACGGTGTGCGAAGCACCAGAATCTAACAATGCTTTGTAAGGAGTTCCAAAAATGCGAATAGTTAGATAGGGTCGCGCGTCATTCTCTCGTGAATCAACAAGAAAATCTAAAGCAAATGGTTGAGTGACTGACTTAGGGGTAAACTCATGGTTTCTAAACTTATCTGTAGGTCTTCCAGGGAGCACTCCAGAGTTGTCTAAGGAGGGCTCCGACTCTACAAGTTTTTTGAGAGGCACTTGGCACAGGCCGTCTTCTTAACCCTTGCTTCCCCGCATCCAAAGCAGAATGTCTTCTTCTCTCTCTTGCAGTTTCTGTGTGTATGATTTCCTTCTCTGCAGTTCCAACACTTTAATGGTCGAGACGATCGATAAGTAGATGACGAAGAGTCCCTGGTGGTGTTCAGGTAGGCCACATTTCCCTGGGCTGGCCTCCGACGATTTGAAGAACAAGCGAGGTCCGGTTCCAGGACACCAGTCGGTCGAGGCGGAGGCTGAAACGTCGATGAACGCAGCCTTCCAACTTCAGCTCTTCGGTCGAGGCGACGAAGTTCCTTAAGGGATGTAATATTAAACATTCAGAGTTTATCTTGTAGAAAGGTAGTCACATTCTTCAAGATGCGTTGAAGTTTAGTCTCTTCAGGTACAGGTTTTGAAAGGCGGCCAAACAAATCATCCATTGCAGCGAGATACAGATCCAAACTCTCCATCTCCCCTTGAGTTCGATGCAAAATCTCTAATAATTGTAGACGATCATCATAGTCAGCACTTTGGAAGACAACTTTCAGCTCCTCTTAAGCTCTTCCCAAGTAAATATCCTTCGACAAGCTGAGCGATACCAGATAAGTGCAATTCCACTAAAAAGATCTACCGCACTTTCATAAAGTTCTTGACAGGAGACACCCCTAGCCTTTCCTAGCTCCTCTGCCCTCTCAAGAAATGCTGCTACGCTTTGACTTCCCTCGCCATCGTACTTAAGTCCCCATTTGTAGACCGGCACCATCTTGGGCTTAGAACCAACTTCCAATGCGTGGAGTGTCCCCGAGCGCTCCCGCTTAGTTGATGTAGGTTGAACAGTAGATAAGGGTGTGCCAACTGGTTTTACTGATGATTCCCGAAGAGTATGGTCCTGTCGAGAAACCGAGTCACCACCAAGATGTGACAGCGATGTTGTCCGTGTGGAAGGAAGTTCTAATGCAGCATTTTGAGGCTCCGAGACAATAGGTTTTCCTGGCTTTCCGGTTTTAGGTTCCAATTCTTCCTCATTGCCTTGTAACTGTTCCCTGGAGTCTTTAAGGTCGGTAGACGCATCCACAAGCCGCTTCATCTTCCCCAGAAGGTCACTTTTCCTATCTTCCAAGTCGGTTTCAAAAGTCGCAGGTTTTGGAATCCTCTCCACGCGCAAGAGCCAGTGCCATAACCTCGCTTGAATGCGCTTATACACATTATCTTTAGCATCCCCTTCATAGTCGGTTACCAAGTTATTGAGATCAGAGAATTTCTCCTCACAACTGTCTAATTCTTCCGAAGGGTCTAGCTGTGCGATAAGTTTTCCATCAACCGGTATGTTGTTTGAAAAACAGTGTGATAATTTCTTCCTTAAATCATCCGCATTTCCCTCAATAGCAACGCCTCTAATTCTCAGTTCATACTCGATTTCCGAGCGACGCAAGTAATTCATGTTAATTGTAGATATCAAGTTCCAAACAGAATTAGAAAAGTGCATAAATCCTCCGAATTTTCTTATTTTGCCAGAAAAATTAAAGTCAAAACATCAATAACAAAATGTAAACAAAGACAGCACAAGACAGACAACAAAAATTTAATAATAAATAAATTCTCTAAGTGCAACTCCTTAACAAGGTAAATTTCCACCAAAATTCAAATATTTGTTTTAAAACACAAGTCAAATCAAGGAGGAATATCAGACAGGCCCCACGTTGGACACCAAATGTAACGGTCCCGGATTACTCAGCCTAGGGGGTGGGTAGACAATAACTCAAAATATTATCCTCATGTCACTTCAATAGATAATCATTTGAGGGCGCCACCTTGTTTTCACACGGTGCTATATTACTACGACCATAACAAGGAAAAGGCTGACACTGCAAGATGATGACATGAGGAGAAAGTAAAGTCTGAGGGCCATCCAAATAAAAGGAAAAAAATAAAGAAAGCTCTTTGATGACCACTATTTATATTTAACACCTTAGGGGTAGTGAGTAGAATTGGAAAATAATTATTAAATTGTAAACAACCAAACAAAATTCTTAAGATGTGAGTGAAAGTGAGCTAAATTTTGGTCTGTACTACTTGTGAACTTAATTCTAAAATAAAAGAAAATCCAGTTAAATTGATTAGTAACGCAGCCAGGAATTTCTCCTGGAGGGGGGGTTTGGGATTAACTCTACTATTTTTAGGGTGGGCAGATGCGGTCTTCCGGGGCCTAATATATGTCTTGCGCACATCAGATGTATTTTGCGGACCATATGTCATATTGAGAAAACTTAAATTATGCATGTACATAATTTATAACTGTGATAAATAGGGAAAGGGTAGTATTAAGGTACACAGGGTTGTAGGTTGGTAACAAATAGAAACGTTTTCCAAAAGTAAATTTTAAATTTGTTTATTCATCGTTACAAAGAAATATTGAGTCTTCGTGACTTTCGAGAAAGTTCGTCAAGTACTTCATCCTCAGTTACACAGATTCTCTCGTGTATATAAGCCATAGCTAGTCCATTTAGGCGCTCTTCGGAAGTTCTGTTCCTCAAATAGGTCTTAAGCAACTTCAATGAAGAAAATGACCTTTCAGGTGTACAAGTAGTGACTGGGATTGTTGCCAAAATAGAAAGTAAAGAATTTACCACGGGCAGGAGGTCAGCGTTGCAATGCTGCAAAGCCTCTATAGCATTTTTCGGCTTTTTTTTCTTTCAAAAACTCTTGCCACAGAATAATCTCACCATAGACCCCTGAAGTTTCAAGTTCGTAAAACTGCTAGTTTGGTAATGCTAGAAGTGTTTTGATAATTACTTTCTTCTAGGCTGGTTTGTATCAAACGCTGGAAAGGTGTTAGCATGTTCTGGTGAGATTCAAACTTTTGGTCAAAAGCCTGGATAGTATTTTCGAGGAAAGGGATAAATAGTGATCTTCTGAAGTATTCCTCAACTGAGTCGGCCGGAACATTGTGTCTCATTGTCTGCCGCCCTATCGTCCTTGGTCTCGAAACAGGGAAAGGCTTATTCTACACGAGCGGGTGTACAGCCGCGGTTTGCCTGCTACAAACTGAATAAAAATTGCGCATTCTATACGTAAAGCGGTTGAACCACTGCGAGTGAAAGGCGAGTAAAACGCGCATCATTCTACACATAGGCCTAGCGGTCTTGCCTGCCATGGTAATGGCGGCAAACACTCACCGAGTGGATTTGCAGAGAGTCGCAGTTTACGGTCATGGAATTGAATATTAACACCCCTCAGTCCACTGTCAGCATGTTTTGATATGAGAACTTTTTAAACTGTTTTAAAACTTCTTTATTATGTAGCCCACTCAACATAAAAAAATATATTTTTTAATCTCTCTGGGTGGGGGGGTTAACCCCCAAAAAACCCCCTCGCTGCGCCCCTGAAATTGATTACCTTAATGTACAACCACAGGTTTCGAATAACTGTACTCAACATTATAGAGAGCCTGATTTATTACAAAATTATCAAACTGTATTAAAATATCAATTAGGCTTAACCATATAATAATTCAGGATCAAATATCTCAATAAAAGCAGGAAATATAATATAATACAATTTAGGTGTCAACATCCAATATAGCCCTTAATAGGTATTAATAGATTATAACCAAATAATTAATTAGTTGTAGGCCTACAACCAACGACTCACACCTCAGATAACTTCCCTAAATTATTCCAAAAATTCTAATTACCATACCCCTTATGGATCCTTATTCCCGACAGACGATTACTCATAATACATTGGGTGGCCGCTGAAAGAATTAACATTAACAACACATACAAATACACTTAACATTTAATATACAGTTGGACAAATAAATTCATGAAGTCACAATATTTAACATATAAATAAATTAATGGAGTGGCAGTTAGACAGTTCCTCCACAAGCCGGTGTAGCTGAAATTAGGTTGCCGCACTAACAAGGTTGCTACTCTTTGTCGGACATAAGAACAGATCCCGCACTCCAGTAGACCGAGTATCAATATGGGAGTTCAATAATTCGAAGTAAGATTAACTACTGAGTCCCGTTTAAGAGAATTTTTAGATAAGTCACTGATACCAGACAACAATTCAGAAATGTTTTAGTAAAGATAAGATATAATGTCCGTTAGAATGATAATTTTCCATTTATCGGTTTGGAGAGCACCAGCCGTTGGCAACCAGGAATGTAGGACAACCACCCGGAGCAGGCAGTCAGGCAGCAACTCCGGCAGTGAAGGTATAGGCACCAGGTAGATGTGATACCAAAGGACACAGCTCCCGGAAAAATTCCTGGGCATTTTGAAAAAGCACTAAAATCTAGATAGGCTAATTTATGCTACACCAAATAATTACAATAGTAATTAAATTGAAAACAAGAAAAATATTGTTTAAAGATGGATTACTGACATTCGTTTTAGGATACACATACAATATATTAAAAGTGTAGAGGCTATACATCCCTAGTATAGTCTAATAACTGACAATGTTGCCAAAAAGATGATGTTCTTCCTTTGGTTTAAAATATAGATTCCAAATAAATATTTTTCCTCCTTTTATTAATTGTAAATATATATTAATTGTATATAAATGTATATATATATTTAACAAAGATGGCAGCTATCAAGAAATAATTTTACACCAATTATCAGGCTAAACAATCAGTTACATATATGAACATATAAAACAATTTATCCCAACACATCTAACACGTAATACATTTGTAGGCAATTACCTTACTACATAAAACTCATACAAATGGCTTGATGGCTTCAAAGTATGTTGGTATAAAGTATCAAAATGATTGCTATGCCCTTTACTATCAGTTAAAATAATTATTTTCCAAAGCATACTGGGACTAACTTGTCTGGTTGGTAGACTTGAAATAACAGGTGTACTGACAAAATAATTTAGTTATCTACTCACATGAATATATTCTATGGATATTATTATTATTATGAAGTTACATAATCTGTGAAATTCGATTTGAGAAATTTATGAACAAATAAAATATCTCACCTTAACCAACTGGAACATTGGATTAGGAGGGAGCAGTGCAAAAGTCAGGGTCTGGTGTGGTGATTTCCATGGGCAGCTAACTCACACTGAACTATCCAGAACATCTAGGCAGCAGTGGGGTTGAACAGGTGTTCAGCCGATCAGGCCTCACTTGGCTTGCAGTGATGAACAATAAGCGACAGGAAAAGTAAAGCAAAATTCTTGTTTGGCCAGTTGGAGCTGAAGCATTGTTATCCCAACTGATAAGCTTATCAACAGGTTGATCAGGCCTGTGTGCCGTCTCGAATTGAATTCAACTTACTTCTCAGTCTTAATTGTTAGTTATTAAAATTAAAAACATTACAATATTTGTTTCAACTTTGCCATCGTGTGGAGTAATGGTGTCGGACCTGTAAAATATGCGTGCAAGCACGAAACCACAAACCAGAAACAGGAGGAATGTGGACAGTATGATGATGGATTTTAGTTCAAGAGAATTGCCATAGACATTGATGAACCATTTCCAGTTACAGACGTCGGAAACCTGTATATAATTGTTATTAGTGACTACTTTACCAAGTGGATAGAAGCGGATAGAATTATGTCACCTGCTTGGTATTCGAAAGACCTGGACGACGCCTCTCCATCCTCAGCCTGACGGAATGGTTGAGAAATTTAACAGCACACTTGAACAGCATCTATCGGAGGTTACCAACGAGGACCAAACAAACTGGAAGCAACATATACCATTATTTCTAGTGTCCTAGAAGTCGTCAGCATATAACACAGTTGGTGTGACTAGTGTTTGGGCGAATGATTCGTCTTCTTGGAGGGATTTAATGCTCGGATCACCTGAGACTCATTCAATGAACCGACTCAGATTCATTTTCCTTCGCAACTGGAGAACCAATTGGGAGAAATGAATCGGTATTTTTGAAGAGGACGGCTGAAGGTAGCCAGTGACAAAATGAAAACGCAGTACGATATCCGCAGTGATCATATGGGTTTTGAAGGTGACCAGGTTTGGCTGTGTAACCTAAAACCCTGTCGTGGTCGCTCTCCGAAAATTTAATGTAAGTGGGAAGTCTCTTAGACTGTGAGGAAGAGAATCAGTTATATTATTTTTCGCATACAACGAGAAGGGCTACTGACATTCAAGGTCGCCCGTCTAGACTGCCTGGCGAAGTACTGATGCAGAGACGATTTCAGGTTCGGGATGAACAGACTTAAGGAGGGCGCATTTACGCTTATGAGATCAGTAACTTGCCTGGCATGTTAGTCACACGGATGTAGTATGGAATTTTCCAGCGTTTTATAGGCGTCTTCGCTTACTCGATTATTCTTGACGCAACACCTAGAATCATTGGCGGGGCCAGGAAGAGGCCAGCAGCCACTTTCGATTTGCGAATTAGCGTGCGTTGTCAGACTTGTGACTTGCGGTTTAATGTAAAGTCATTATTTTGAATTATTGTGTGGACGTCTACAATTAGTGACTTGTATTATTAAATTTATGACTGTGTTAATTAGGTGAAGAGTCTATTGTTGTTTACATTAACTTAATCTGTGATGGTCAACTGTAAACTGTAGACGAATGTTTATTGGAACTGCAATTAAAGTGGCGAGTAACGAATCAACTGGTGTCCAATTATTTTATTACATTGTTTCAACACAACGATCCGCGTGACAAAATTTTTTTGTTATTTAAGACTTTTTGCATGTGGTAATTGTGGTATTACTAGACACACGTGTCTATCATTGACTCATTTGTATATCTGTAAAAATTCACTATTAATTACAAATAAACATTTGTTATATAATATTTACAATTTTGCTAAGGAACATTAAGTAAAATCAGGCTAACAGATTTTTGCACTATTCCAAGGATTATGCATTTCTAGGACACTAATTAAGGAAAAGGAGAAATTAAAACAGAAAATGAAAACAAACAAGTCCACATAGAATTATAAGGAATTAAATAAACTTTGTTAAAACTAAACAAAACAGAATTATAAAAGATGTGTTACTGATTAAAAAATTCAATAAACCTAGTGATCACAGACTTAGAAAAGATACAGTCAATATAAAAAATTGTATAAAATGATTTAACAAGAAACAAAAAGCAACTAAATGTTACTGAACATCAGCACATTAAACTGCGAAGTGAATTGCGAAATAAAACTGAAAAGCAAATACAATCAGTATAGAAGATTGTATTTAACATATACAATATATATAGAAGATTATAAAATGATTTAACAAGAAACAAAAAGAAACTAAATGTTACTGAACATCAGCACATTAAACTGCGAAGTGAATTGCGAAATAAAACTGAAAAGCAAATACAATCAGTATAGAAGATTGTATTTAACATATACAATATATATAGAAGATTATAAAATGATTTAACAAGAAACAAAAAGCAACTAAATGTTACTGAACATCAGCACATTAAACTGCGAAGTGAATTGCGAAATAAAACTGAAAAGCAAATACAATCAGTATAGAAGATTGTATTTAACATATACAATATATATAGAAGATTATAAAATGATTTAACAAGAAACAAAAAGCAACTAAATGTTACTGAACATCAGCACATTAAACTGCGAAGTGAATTGCGAAATAAAACTGAAAAGCAAATACAATCAGTATAGAAGATTGTATTTAACATATACAATATATATAGAAGATTATAAAATGATTTAACAAGAAACAAAAAGAAACTAAATGTTACTGAACATCAGCACATTAAACTGCGAAGTGAATTGCGAAATAAAACTGAAAAGCAAATACAATCAGTATAGAAGATTGTATTTAACATATACAATATATATAGAAGATTATAAAATGATTTAACAAGAAACAAAAAGAAACTAAATGTTACTGAACATCAGCACATTAAACTGCGAAGTGAATTGCGAAATAAAACTGAAAAGCAAATACAATCAGTATAGAAGATTGTATTTAACATATACAATATATATAGAAGATTATAAAATGATTTAACAAGAAACAAAAAGCAACTAAATGTTACTGAACATCAGCACATTAAACTGCGAAGTGAATTGCGAAATAAAACTGAAAAGCAAATACAATCAGTATAGAAGATTGTATTTAACATATACAATATATATAGAAGATTATAAAATGATTTAACAAGAAACAAAAAGAAACTAAATGTTACTGAACATCAGCACATTAAACTGCGAAGTGAATTGCGAAATAAAACTGAAAAGCAAATACAATCAGTATAGAAGATTGTATTTAACATATACAATATATATAGAAGATTATAAAATGATTTAACAAGAAACAAAAAGAAACTAAATGTTACTGAACATCAGCACATTAAACTGCGAAGTGAATTGCGAAATAAAACTGAAAAGCAAATACAATCAGTATAGAAGATTTCAACTCCATCATAACTGAATCAATATTTTTAATAACCAAATAACTAGCTGAAGTACCAACAGAAGACAACTGAAAAATATCATTACAGGAAAAAGTCATGAAGGGGAAAAATATGTTGGCAAAAGCAAATTTTAACACACACAGAACTCTGCAAAACAAAAATGAAAATCTGAAATAGTACAAAGGAAATGAGCACCAATGGCAGAAAAAGGAATGACAATAAATTAAGTAAGTACTGATATCAGAACTGAGTAAAATACTATAAAAAAGTATAACAGTATAAAATGTGTGAAAAGGAAAATTTTATGTTGGTAACAAATTATATCCATTGGAGAGAAAATGCTATTAGAAAGAAAAATAAGTATAATAATTAAAAAAAAAACAATAAGGTGGTAAAATGTGCGGAAGAGTTCTATAAAGTTTCTTCTTGAGTCATCTTCTTTTTGACTGGTTTGTACAACCCCCTCCCCCGCATATACCCGTGGTGCATGTGTTACAGATTCTCTCACAAACCATATGGGACCTACAGTTTAACGATGGATCCGAATGGTTTAGTTGGGGAGAGTTTGTACTAGGCAGGATACCTCTCACGGGTTTGCCATCGCCTTGCGAGAATCAGACGACCACGGAGCGCCGACAGCGTATCAGCGCTACACACAAGCCACTAGCGACCACGGAGCGCCGACAGCGTATCAGCGCTACACACAAGCCACTACGCCACGGCCGCTACCATTCTACAGTATAAAGAGTAATATACGATTAGAAACAGGGCAAAAGATAATTCATACATATACACTGATTTATCAAACGAAGTAATACAGATTGATGAAATTCCAGAAATTTTACGGAATGAAGTTATTGAAATATGAAGCCGCGTAAGTCTCCTCAGTGGCTGACAAGGGGGCGCCGCCCGGACCTCCAATAGGAGGAGGGACGCGTATAGGTTTTAAGAAAGTTTCACTAGAACTCTTTATCTCCATTTTATAGGCTATCTTTTAACTGACAATTTTCTTTGTTTCCGATTTTGAGAACTCTGCAGAAGCTGTTAGAGACAACATAGAACGACTAATAAAAACATAAGAAGGAATGTGTGATCCCTCGAAGAAAATCTGGACACCAGATCAGCATGGAGCGTAATAATTGCCTCAATATGCAACTTCACATTTTCAAGTCATTTGGGATGTTGGAATGCAATTTTGGAAGAAGTCAATATTACTCAAAAATATTTGCCAACGTCGAAAATAACGCTGGATATGGGTTTGAAGGACAACACTTGTCGCAAGTACCAGTTGCCTTTGGAACTCAAAAGTGTCACGTGACGAGAATTGGAAGAAAAGACTACTAGGTGAATTATCAGACGATGCCTTAATTCTAAAACATAAAGTTCATAGATCGATATTTTAATGTCGATAGATTTATTCACGAATTTTCACAGATTTCCTAGCCCATGCAGGAGAAATCAAATACATTTACTATCGTACAATCAAAATTCGTGATAGAAGCCTCAGATAATGATTTAGAATCGATCACTGAAAAACTCAGCTTTGTATACGGTGACTTTGATAAATAATGAACTGTAACAAGTAATGCGATTTCGACACGTATGCGCCACTAATGCCATCGCAGAGGCAGAAGTTAATTGGACGGACAAGGAAGTCCTTCAGTTTATTGTCAAATGGGACTTCATTGAATCCACTCCTAAGTTGTCTCATCCTACAGTACATTTTAACAATTTGTGTGTCTGTGGACTCATTTGAAAGACGTTTCTCAAAACTGAAATTAATAAAAAACTTTCTTAAGTCAACGATGAGTGACGAAAGAAAGAAAACCTTCCCCACTTCGTCTATAAAAAGAAAAACTGAATCTTCTTTGGAATTTGAAGACGTAATAGAAATAAACATCGGAAAACCTAATTTAATTTCTCTGCAAATTAATTGTAAGTGAATAAAACTTGGACTTTTCTCGTTTTATGTCTTGTTTTATCTGTTTCGTTAAAATCTATAAATAATTATGAAAATATTGAAGTACATATTAATACAAACTACAAAATGTGTATCTATACAAAAAAAAACTGTAGTTGGGTCCTCAAAATGAAGGGCCGCCTAGGGGGTTGGTTAACATTTGTCCGCTGCTGAGTCTCTTAGTAACAAAGAGTGTCAGGGGGGGAATTAGGCAGATAAACGAAATGAAATCATCCTTGTTAAGGATGGCAGGAGGTCTGGTGGAGGCCGGTAAAATGTCCATAAAGGAAGTCCCGAATGACTGTCCAGTGAGTAGAGTCCGAGACACCAGTATGAACTGTGAACTGATGGTGTCGTTTGCAGTCGGAAAAGATGTCGTTTCTGCCGTATACATGACTCGGTGCGGGGTTTCCAGGGAGTTGTGAATCCTCTTCTCGCGGGTCAGTCTACTCGCCTTCTTCCAGACAGAGGCGTGATCTTATGGATTCTCGAGGTACGAGTCACACTGACTAGAGTTTATGTTCAGCAGCAGTTGTTGGATATAAGTAGACCGGGACCCCAGAGAGTCGAAAAAAGTTGACAAGGAATTATGTTAGTTTCTTAATTTTTAGGCTGCTTTATTATTGTTTCATCTGTGTACGCTAATGTAGTCATAACTCTATTTTAAATATAAAATCAGGTTTGTTACATTGTAGTTTCGTATGTTTGGAATATCCAATATAAGAAAATAAATTTACTCAATAAGTAAGCCTACCTTGTAAACAAGTTTCAACACCGGGTATTTTTATTATGTCATTACCGTTTACGTTAATAGGATTGATTTCAGGATGTTAGTACACATTTCCAGCCACTTTAAAGATAGTAATATTGATTAGTCTTAAGTTGTCTTTCCTTCTGCATAAAGCCGACTCCACCAGACCCCCCCCCCAGACCAAATTCTAGATACGCCACTGTAGAGTATCACCAGAAACACTACTGTATGAAACCGTTCAAAATGTGGAAATGCTAAAGAAGTACGTCGCTTGCAAAAAATATCTGCAGAATGCAAAATAGGTTTCGAGGACCCCACGAACTACGATATTTAAACAATGTAATAAATTATTAAAAGACGAGAAATGGCTACTTGAAAATTTTATTTATACTTCTAGAAATAAAACACTCTAATTACAGTGGTGGTATCCTAGTTATACAGTTACCCAAAACGTACATACTCAAGCATAAAAGGTCACAAAAATTAAATAATTTCAACAGTTTGCAACTCAAATAAACAGTTAAAGCGTTTGTCACTAAATACCACACTGATAAACTGCACAATTATTTAATCGAAATCATGGATTCAACTGACTGAATGTTGCGTTGCGTTGCCCGTGTCTTGATTGCAGCGTCCGGGTCGGGCCCGATGACTGCTAGACAAAAACTGCTTATCAGTTGACAGGTGCCTATTGCTGGATTGTATGCTGCCAACGCGATTATTCGCTAGATGGCGGAGATTAGGTCTTTGTGTATTGGCACCGGCTCTGTTGCAGGTGCCGCCCGTCTCAGGTACACTTGACAGATGCCTTGTGGTATGTCAGCACACTGATCAGACTGCAGCTTTGTACCAGCAAATCTCGGGGACATAGAACTGCAGTGATAAATAGGGTCGTTAGCGAAGAGGGAAACGTGACTACGGGATAAACTGGTAGAATATCCATGTAATTGCTGCAATTAACACAGAACGGACCGAGGATATCGGCGGCGGCGGTCGGACTCGGAGAACAGAACAAGTCGACACTCGGTCTGAAGTTTCGGTCGCTAAGATACGACAGCAGCAACTCAATTGTGGGCGGAGGGCCAATTTAAGAGAGACGTCATTTACGCTAGAGTCTGTCAAAGACCTTGTTCACGTTCAATATGACTGCACCCGTACACTCTTTCTTGTTGGCGGTGTCAGAAGTGCGTAGTAACGAGGACCAACCGTGGGTAGTCGCGTGGTCTTTGCGAAACCCGAACTGTTCGTTGAGAATGAAACCAACCAGCAGCGGTGGGGTATCAGCCAGTAGAAGACGGCCGAACACTTTTTAGATGTCTGGCAAAAGAGAAATGAGGCGATGTCTTTCTGGAAGCATTCGCAACATTCTGGGTTTTGGAATCATCGTAAAATTGGCTCTTTTACATTGGCAGGGTCGAATGCAAGACTTGAACAGCTGAAAGACATATTCAACAACTGCAGGCAGGAATTGCTGTAAAGCAGCGGCAGGACCCGGTCCATTAGGCAGATAAACGAAATGAAATCATCCTTGTTAAGGATGGCAGGAGGTCTGGTGGAGGCCGGTAAAATGTCCATAAAGGAAGTCCCGAATGACTGTCCAGTGAGTAGAGTCCGAGACACCAGTATGAACTGTGAACTGATGGTGTCGTTTGCGGACGGAAAAGATGTCGTTTCTGCCGTATACATGACTCGGTGCGGGGTTTCCAGGGAGTTGTGAATCCTCTTCTCGCGGGTCAGTCTACTCGCCTTCTTCCAGACAGAGGCGTGATCTTATGGATACTCGAGGTACGAGTCCCACTGATCAGAGTTTATGTTCAGCAGCAGTTGTTGGATGTAAGGGAACCGGGCTTGAAAGCGCCGCTTTGACGCAGGGGCTCGTGTCCTTTGCCACATGCGACGGACCAGATGGCGTGGAGAGCTTAAGGTGGAAGGGTCAAGGGTCATTTTTCGATGGTTCACTTGATACTACATGTAAGTGTCGATACATGACCATGACATCTTTGACGAATTCCTGGAGATGTGTGGTACGGAGATCCAGATCTTCACGAGTAACATCGGGGCCGCTGAAATAGATAAAACCCGCTGGGACAATTTGTCATCATAGGAGCGCCAACTGATCCCTCTAACAAGAAGACCAGGAAGTCGGGGTGAAGCCGACAGCTCTCGGATGGTTGTAACAAGTGGATTTTAATCAGACAAGAGGTCCGAAGCAGACGAGACCTGGATGTGACAGGCGGCGTTCTTTGAAATACAATGTCAGGAATGTCCAATCGGAGACCGAAGTATGGGAAGTGTGTGGGATCTATTGGGCCAATGACGTGAATGTCCAGGTCGTCAAGAACAAACCGGTGTAGGGAGTTGCCGTAGTCTTTGCTAATCTTGCTGTTCCAGGTCGCCGGCTACAAGGGTAGAGGACAGCGTCCCACTTCTTGGACGGAGGCCCCGAAGATTGACCGGGCCGAAGATGCACCGAAACAATCTCTGATCCGCATTCAGTGCCATCGTGCAGCTTTCAATGACAGATGAGTCAAGTGGAGTCAACGTTCTATGGGAAATCCGCCTGTGGACCAGAGACGCAGTTCCTCCAGACGACGGACCTTGCTTAGGTTTTGGGGACGATCCTGACGATAACAGACGTATGCTGGAAGACAAAATCGGGTTTATGGAGCCAGATAAGTCTTGGAGAGGGAAGCACGACATAGGCGTTGTACTCCGCTACGAAAGTCGCTAGCTCACATCGACAAGGAAAAACGCTATTGGCGTTCCAAGCGAAGATCCGCAAGTTCCTAGCCGTTGAGAGGGAGAAGAGGGAAAAAAGCAGACAGGAATTGGAATACTACCATCGGTACAGTGGTAGTGCCCGGAGCAGACATGATGCTCCGTAGTAAGTTTTCGCCAAGATTCACAGGTTTCTCGCGGACAAATCTGTGTGGCCTTGGCTGCGGGGTAACTAATTAGGACTGGCGGACTGACTGGTGAGCTGCTCACTAGGAGTAGTTTTGGAAATGCTGGTGGCGGGATTATCCATGGAATTTAAGTGGCGGGGTTGCGAAGCACGTCGGCCAGCGGACTTCCTGCGGCGACGGTTGTAGATTTTAGTGCTCGCTCAAGCGGAAGGTTGAGGTGGAGTCATAGTGCGGCCACATTAGGACGGATCGGATGCTGGCGACCAGAGTCACTGTCGGGACCGTTGGAGAAGGCGGGAAAGCCATTCGCCGGTTGGGGGGAGGGGCACCTACATTGCCTTGGGCGGTGGGCCGTTGCTTTCTCTCAGCCTCAATTAATTTAATACACCATCTTAGTTAGTCAAATGCGTGCCCTTGGAATTGCAGCAATATGTTGTTACGTCTCTTCTGTTTACACATCCTCTGTGGGCCCCGTCACATCGCACGCAACGTGGATGCTGGTAGTTGATGGTAAACGAGTGGGTCGGACTCGTAGTAGTTAAGGTAAACGAGTGGGTCGAACCCCTGGTAATTAAAACACTGCGAGGGAGCAGGCCATGGGTCGAAGGTTCGGGCCCCTACGTGCATAAAAATTTTAAGGTACAGATCTCGAATCGGCCTACTTTCTGCAGCTTGTGGATAATGAATTTACAGCTTTTTTGTCATGCCCTTTGCCAATCGATGGTCGGTGCATGTCCGAGAGCTCGCTGTTTCTGTCTGACGGTATCTTGGAAGGTGAGAGACGGAATACCTTGAATAACAATCTTATTTTATTGCTCCTTAGGGAGAAAGAAAGTGTGTAAGGAGATGTTTCGCTCCGACAAGAAGTCACGGACATGCACGTTCAGTCACGCTCAGTCGCTCCGACGGAGCGGAAGTCACAAGCTTCAGTCAAGGGCGTTGACACTTTGCTCCGACTTTGAACAATGGAAGGGAAGTTCTGAGGGAAATGATAATTTGAGCATAATTTTGATTGTCAGGGCTGACAATGGATGGAAGTTTACGTTGGGATACGTATTTAGGTAGACATACAGAAATAGCGCGGAGCGTCTTGTGTTTGTTGTCCTAATGAACGCCGGTTCCTCCATACGTTCACATCACAAGTTAAGATGTATACAAGTTAAGTAGGTTTTGTCTTTTAAAGCACAAAAATACCTCTCATTGGGTGTGGTCAATAAAGGAATAGTAATGACTACTTGTGCCATCTTGTACATCTCTTTTAATACTGATTTGTACCTTTCCAGTAGCTAAAGAAGAACAGATACATTTTGAAGTATTGTACTATTTTTCTCGTTATGGTGTAAATCAGATTTTTATTAGATATTAATTTCCACATCCAAAGGATCTGTATCACAAATATAAATCTTGCAACTTCGTTTTTTTTTGCGTTTCTACTTGCACCAAGTACAATTTTGCTTGTCCATAGTTTTTGACAATTAGTCCACGTACTTTTTTGTAAACTACAGTTTTTCTAAAGATTTGTCTAAAATTCTGAATAATTACGTCTAGGCCTACGTATGTACTTATCTAACATATAATTATTTCTACACAGTTTTCGTAAATGAATTTCTCGAAATCAGTAGGAAATTTTCGTAACTATGTGCACACTATTTTGCACAATTTTATAGACACAATAACCTTACGTAATCGTTTTGGTTTCTTCAACATATTCATTTTTAATGTTAAAGTACGAGATTTAATCAATAAGTTCTTGCAATTTTTGTTTATTTGAAAAATTGTGCCTTTATTGATCAACATTTAATTGCCCCCTTCAGAAAGTCGCAATCGGATATAACACGATTATGCCAACGTTTTTTCAGTCTTCAAATCGTTCTCAAATGCATTTTGTGGTGTAGGTTGAGCTCGCTCAGCGATTTTGTTTTACGTCTTCAACAGTCACGAAACGTTGTCCTTTCATTATTGGGAAGAGGAAAGATGCCACTGGTATATATTTGGCGAATACGGTGGTTGCTGTGTCATTTTCACGATGTTTGTTTTTCTGAAAGACTTTCACAAAGATTTGCAATGACGTGCATCCTAGTGGAGTATCGAGGTGAAATATCCAAAAATCTGATCTTTCCATAAATCTGAGCGTTTTCTATAAATAGCGTGTCACAAATGGCGTAAAAAAAAGAATAGTAATAGTACTTTTATTTACCGTTGCACCTAGTGATGAAAATTCATGGAACACGAAACCACGATTTCATTTTACTATCACGATCTTCTAATTCAGGCAGCCTGAACTAGTTTTCTCACATTAAAAGTTTCATTAATTAAATTGTAAATTAAAGCTGAAATCCCTTTCAGCTCAATACACTTAGATCATCGGTACTCTAACTGTACCATCAGTATAATACAGTGCCTCTAACTCTCCAAAATAAGCGATTGTCCCAGCGATGACCTCCGTATTTGAAGCGAATCATTTTCCATGTAAGTCATTTTTTAGATTTATGACAGGAAAGGTTAAATGTAATAAGCACGGTACATGTGGCAGCTGTTTGAACACAATTCATAGAGTGTTGTGACTGCAACTGAAGAACTGTAAACGGATATATTGTCGTAATGAAGAGTATACGCGTATTTTTATTTGCCAAATGCGAGCATTTTGCTCGAATAACGTCGTTAAGCTCTTTCAGCGACCCTGCATAATATCCTGTGCTATTGATTTCGTATTTTTCTAGTTAGTATAATATGAGCCCCCCCCCCCCCCGTTGCCTACCATCTTACCGGTAAATGGAACAGTGTTTCTGCCGTCTTCGAATTACTTTCGCCCATTGTTTGGACTGTCGTTATCTGTGGAGTGATGAATCAGCAATGATGAGAATCGTTGCAGAAACTCTGATGGATTACGTTTAAACATCTCCAACAGCTCTTGAGAAACGTTCATTTGACCATTAAAATAAAACTTTCTTATCGAATGTTGCACCCCTCCTACTTTTGTGGAGACTATATCTTTAGATGTTCGCAACGTCGGCAACCTCAGATGTCGATCGTTCTTTGATAATCCTGGCGCCATCTTTGTGTTAAGTAATTTTCTATCGTAGTAGGCAGATAGTGTAGAGGGACAGTCAGTTAGTCCATAAACTAGTTTTAAGAAAACGTGTTTACGTATGCCTTTAGAAAACAGACGAAAACATTAACCGATAAACACTATTTTAGACAAGTTTAAAATTTATGTACTACCCTAGTGTTTAAGGTTTTTTTTTATAAATGTATGCAATCAGTAGAATATGCATATAAATTAGTATTTGGACTCTGAGCATGTTGAAATGAAAATTTGTATAAGTAAAGACTATTTGTTTGGACACTATATACTAGGCAATAATGGGCATCTTTAATTTGTTAGTTTTAAGTAATTTTTAGGCAGTAAAAAAACAGTTAGTGTTGTATAATGGTGCGGAAAAGTGCGTAGGCGTGTGGCGAATACACGTGTCCGAAAATATGTGATTATTTTACGGGATAATAATAAAAAAAGTATTAAATTAAATAACTTTCGTTAAAACAAAAATGTTGACATTAGAGTTTTACCAGAATATGCTTAATTAAAAGACCTATCGAGTGGTATTTGTTTGTAATTTAAAGGACCGAATATATGAGTTTTTTAATAAAGAAAGTTTTATGGCCCTGCAAATAAATAATAAAATTATACTAGTTTTTTGGACAAGCTGGAATTTGCTTTCAGAAAGTTTAATACAAGAATAATTTTATCTTGGCTTCAGACGCAGAGAAAGGTAATGAATAGCCAATCAGCATGCGAGAAATAGGACAAATTTTCAGTCAATTTCTTATTTCTGCTCTGTCAATATAGTATCTTTCTGAACTTAAAAACGTGCGGACGTACTGCTGGAGTCTAGACGTTAGGTCTACGAAAGCATACGAACACAAGGTGAGAAAGTTCGCCAGTTGATATCGTAAACTTTTAAATAGTACTATCCGGGAAAGTAAAAGATTGTCCGTATAGGGGTTAAAATACACTTGAAGTTTACCAGATCTATTGTGTAAGCTCAATACACAAAATAAATAACGGTGAAAAAATTAATTAACTATAATTTACAGAATTGCACAACCCGGGAACGACCCTGAATGCCAGACACATGTACAACGACATGACACAGAGTGAACGACCCACAACTGTATTCCAGACTGGATCATCACCATCTCAATCTACAGTCATCATAAAGAGAAGTGACTTTTATTTTTTGTTACAAACTTAAGTAAACTTGTAAACTAAGGAGACAAAAGAACTCATAAAAAATATATGTATTAGATTATATGAGAAAAAATTATTTTAAATTTGGTCAACAGGGACATAATAATTAGTTTTTTTTTCATAAACAGTATTAAATCAACATAGTGCAATTTGTAATTATATCATTAATAAATCCGATAGCATTCAATATATGTTTAACCAACTACTTATTCTATGTGACACCTGTGCATCGGAGTATATGCTATATTAATATGAGAATCGTATAATGCTGTAGACCTACTAACATTATTTTTGTTTAAGTCATTTCAGTATAAGTGTATTAGTTTAATAATTATTACTCTAAACGTTTGAAAGGTTTTTGTATTAGTGAGTGAGTAGAGGGAAACTGACAGTTCTGAGCCACAAAGGAATGCCGCCTTTATTAAAAAACAATAAAAAACACTAAAAAACATGATCTAAGAGATGACGCCGCCACCGCTGGACCCGCAGCATCCCAATGGACCACAGCATCCGCGAATTTCCGCGAATAAATTTTTTTATTTTTTTTATTTGGTTTTTTATTTTTTTAATTAAATTGATTGCATATCAATGGGGGTGGGATGAGGTTCAATGGACCACCAGCATCCGTGAATATAATTTTTTATTTTTTTAAGAAAGCTGATTTGCATATCAAGGGGTGGTGTTGGGTGGGTGGTTTTTTATTTCATATCAGTGGGTGGGGAGGTGGTTCCAACTCGATGCATTATAGTGTATATTAAAATATATGATCATGTGTACCAACCTTGCATGAGTTCAAATTTGTCATGTGTTATAATGTATATTAAATCTATATGATCAGCTCTCACTCTCACTTGTTTCAACTGTGTCAACAAATAGTAACGTCCTCTCTCTCTCTCTCTCTCTCTCTCTCTCTCTCTCTCTCTCTCTCTCTCTCTCTCTCTCTCTCACTCACTCTCACGCGTTTCAACTATGCAAGGTTTCATACCCTTTCTCCTGTCTCTCTCTCTCGTACATTGAGTAGTCGGTGTGATGAGTAAATAATTTTAGCTCTCTCTCTCTCTCGTTGTCAAAACGTCGTCTTCATTTTTCATGTATCAAATAATTAATTAATAGTTTTATAATGCAGTCAGTGTGATTGATCCTTGTTAGAAATATTAACTATGTGTGTGTGTTGTTGTCAATGAACTACTTACCTGTGTGCTGTTACAGATGACAAATCTATACGTTAACGGCGTATCAATCTGGTACAATACTTCTGTTTAATGGGTACAGTTTACACACGCACATAGGTTCAGTAGTGTATAGCGAAATAAATTAAAATTATACACACACATGAAAACGGTGGTTGAAATTCATACAAATCTTCTGATGTAACAGTTCACAAAAATAAATTAATTGTACACATGTTCAGAGGTGTAGAGTGAAATAAAATAAAGTCAGTTGACACAGTTGACCTGAGTGAGAGTGAGAGAGAGAGAGAGAGAGCGAGAGAGAGAGAGAGAGAGAGAGAGAGAGAGAGAGAGAGAGAGAGAGATAGAGGACGTTAATATTTGTCGAATAAATATAAACTTTCTAATTTCATATACATGTGCGCAATGTACACAGTGAGAGAGAGAGAGATAGAGAGAAAGAGAGAGAGAGAGGGAGAGGAGAAAACGGTTTGAACATAGCGTTTGACAACAAGAGAGAGATAGTTTTACTTACATTCAAATGTGAGAGAGAGAGAGAGAGAGAGAGAGAGAGAGAGAGAGAGAGAGAGAGAGAGAGAGAGAGAGAGAGAGAGAGAGAGAGAGAGAGAGAGAGAGAGAGAGAGAGAGAGAGAGAAACAATTATGATCATATAGTTTTTCCCACTACAGAAGAGAAAAAAATGTTGGCAGATCTGCTCTATACACACACACAATAATGTAAGATTGGTACCCCTGATCATATATTTTAATATATACACTATATAACACATATTTGAATTTCCCTCCCCCCGCCACAGAAAATGTTGACAACCCTGCTCATATAAAATATCTATACACTATAATAATAATACAAAGGCTGGTACACCTGATCATATAGATTTAATATACATTATAACACACGACAAATTTGAACTCATGCAAAGGTTGGTACACCTGATCATATATTTTAATATACACTATAATGCATCGAGTTGGAACCACCCAACACCCACCACCACCCACTGATATGAAATAAAAAAAACCTCCCACCCAACACCACCCCTTGATATGCAAATCAGCTTTCTTAAAAAAATAAAAAAGTATATTCACGGATGCTGGTGGTCCATTGAACCTCATCCCACCCCCTTGATATGCAAATCAATTTAATTAAAAAAATAAAAAAACCAAATAAAAAAAATAAAAAAATTTATTCGCGGAAATTCGCGGATGCTGTGGTCCATCGGGATGCTGCGGGTCCAGCGGTGGCGGCGTCATCTCTTAGATCATGTTTTTTAGTGTTTTTTATTGTTTTTTAAGAAAGGCGGCATTCCTTTGTGGCTCAGAACCCCCATTATCCCTCTACTAAAAGTAGTTTGTTACCTTAACAAGTACTGTTATCCTACGCCGTTGGAGGTCCTCATGTCTCGAAACACGAGATGTAGGTCGCTGGGGTTTTATAAATTGTTTATCAAGTCTTTTAGAAATGGTCTTATTGTCGATCTTGGCCTGTTGACTATTGCTTTTAATTTCATAATTTCTACAGGTGTTAAACGTTTCGGAGAAAAAAACCATTTATGGAGAAGGTCCTCCTCTTCCTGTTTTGATGTGGTGTTTAGTCTATGATCCATCCTTCTTGTTCCTATAATAATAATAATAATAATAATAACAGTACCTGCTTCATTATCATATACATTATGTGCTATATATAAATATATACATAAGGCTTTCAACACACACACACACACACACACACACACACACACACACACACACACACACACACACACACAGCACATACCATAAATCCAGAACAGGAAAGGTATTATAACAAACATTACGAAAACAAGTACGTATGGTCACGTACGTAGATCAACGTTTAAACAAACAGATTAATACATGAATAAATTTTTTTTTAAAAACAGGACAGCGTATTATCTATATAACGTTCTGTTTCAGATAAGAATAGTTTGAATATAAAATGAAAGGGTACGTTGTATTTTGTTATGAGAAAATGCATTTCTAAATTTCGTTACATTTATCAAAAGATCTTATTGATCAGACGTATGAGTAATTATATTAATCCTTATGTAGCAAATACGCACGGATTCGTAAAATACAGCACTCAGGTGTAGGGCAATTAATCCTTTTTGTATTGAACGTATTTAAGTAGGCCTACTCGTGATATCAGTAAATTCTATCTAAACGTCATCTCAACGGAATCATTAAGTTTTACAAAAGATCTTATTGATCAGACGTATGAGTATAAAATTGGAAATCTACAAACACATCAAAAAATCTGTCAAACAAAAACACCGTTCTTATCGAGAGACAACAGTAACTGACCTAAGCACATGTGCTTCATTAGGCAACAGACCAAAAAATCAAATAGACGACTATAAGCTCAATTTAAATAAAATCTGAATATTCAATAAAATTATGTTTTTTTTACTTAGTAACATATGCAAATCTTTTACTTACCTCTTAAATGTTATTGTTGTTATACACACAATAGACGATTGTACGATGAGTGTCTCATACAAATGAGAAATAGTGACATGTCGTCTTGTGTGTATATATATCATACGACGGTAGCGTACACGTTTGAAAGTTGATGCACATTAAATTGTCTCTCTCTCTCTCTCTCTCTCTCTCTCTCTCTCTCTCTCTCTCTCTCTCTCTCTCTCACACACACACACACATTACAGATATTGATATTAATTGCATGTATGTTCAGAGGTTTGGTGTCTAAATCGATACATTTTACTTTCACCTTCTAATTTGACACATGGCTTACTTTCATACAGAAATAGCTATCGCCCATGTCCGTCTACGAGTGTTGCTAAACGAAATTAAAAAAATGCTGTAATACATAACGTCCTGTGAAATAGATATGGTATGTTTTTAGGACAGCCAAAAGCATGAAAGTATTATTATTTAAATCTGTTATCTGTATTGGAAGTCATCTATAAATATCGGGTCAGTGCGACACAACGTAATGGGCCTAACATGTGCACGTCGTATGTATGTGTGTGCGTGTGCGTCTGTGTGTTCGTGTGTGCGCGTGTTTGGTTACGTTGCGTATGCGTCTGTGTGTGTGCACGTCGGATGTGTGATTACGTGTGCGTATGTGTGTGTGTGTTCGTGTGTGCGCGCGTCGGATCATGACATAGTATTCGTAATGACCGAGGCACGTCCTTTATTGCATGAGGATAATCAGGTAGAGCAGAGCAGACACGTTTACGCAATATCAAGTGCACACACACACAAGAATCAGATGTTTTGTATACGTTCTAGGTGAAAAACTACTGGGGGTGTCTCTGACTTTAGTTGGAAATAAATAACATTACAGATATTGATATTAATTGCATGTATGTTCAGAGGTTTGGTGTCTAAATCGATGCATTTTACTTTCACCTTCTAATTTGACACATGGCTTACTTTCATACAGAAATAGCTATCTCTCATATCCGTCTACGAGTGTTGCTAAACGAAATTTAAAAAAATGCTGTAATACATAACGTCCTATGAAATAGATATGGTATGTTTTTAGGACAGCCAAAAGCATGAAAGTATTATTATTTAAATCTGTTATCTGTATTGGAAGTCATCTATAAATATCAGGTCAGTGCGACACAACGTAATTGGACCTAACATGTGCACGTCGTATGTATGTGTGTGCGTGTGCGTCTGTGTGTTCGTGTGTGCGCGTGTTTGGTTACGTTGCGTATGCGTCTGTGTGTGTGCACGTCGGATGTGTGATTACGTGTGCGTATGTGTGTGTGTGTTCGTGTGTGCGCGCGTCGGATCATGACATAGTATTCGTAATGACCGAGGCACGTCCTTTATTGCATGAGAATATTCAGGTAGAGCAGAGCAGACACGTTTACGCAATATCAAGTGCACACACATACACAAGAATCAGATGTTTTGTATACGTTCTAGGTGAAAAACTACTGGGGGTGTCTCTGACTTTAGTTGGAAATAAATAACATTACAGGTATTGATATGGTACTATGAGTAGCCTATACGTGAATACTATACATCAGACTGCCTGTATCTGTCATTAGCAATCTAACGTTACGACGGCAGCATAACGATAATGAAAGTCATACATTATCGTTATTTTGTCTAAGCTATGTTAACTTCACGCAGACATTGGATTTTCGCCCCGCCTGCTACAGTCGTTGCGAATTCGAAATACACTAGAACCAACTGTTGGTTAACGACAAACTATCATGGGCTGAGATGGGGTGAAGGAGAGACACCGTACGACAATCTTGTTTCAGTGTTAACAACGTATACGAACATATATAAATATGTGTTTGTGAAGGGTCTTGAGAAAAAACGTTTTTTAGAATCGAAAATAATTCATAATCATATAATAAATCTTGATGACATTGGTTGCCCAAAAGACATACCATATCTATTTCCCGGTACGGTATGTCTTACACATTGCAATTCTTCTTCTTCTACACTATGTACAAATCATAAGGTGTACGCACTTAGAGAGTGGATAATTAATGATTTTTCTGTTATACGAACATTTTTAATGTGAGTGTCTCATAGCATTGTTAATTTCGTTAGGTAAACTTGTATATGCCTGCAGGCGATAACTATTTCTATGGACTTTCCTAATATATATATTATGTAACAACCATAATTCTGCATGTATGTACATGCAAAGCTTCAGGGGATGAAAAACACCACCTGTTAAAAACAACAACAACAACAAAAATTCTTGCTGCAGGCGATAACTATTTCTGTGGGCTTTCCTAATATATATTATGTAACAGCCATAATTCTGCATGTATGTACATGCAAAGCTTCAGGGGATGAAAAACATCACCTGCTAAAAACAACAACAACAACAAAAATTCTTACTGTGATATCTATAGTTATTGCCTCTCCATACTTCAGTTCGGACGACAGTAAACGTAAGTTTATGTATTATTATTATTATTATTAATATTGTAACGATTATTGTGTTTATACATATTAGTTCGTAATGTGCGGTTTCTTTTTTTCAGACGATAACTATTTCTAGTAGTCTGTGGGCTTGACTTTCCTAATATATATATATATATAATTTGTAACAGCGCTAATTCTGCCTGTGTGTATGTACATGCAAAGCTTCAGGCGATGAAAGTGAACTTTCCTGATGACCACACCACCGCCACCATTACTTTCACTAGTCTTCTTTGTAGTCATTGTTTGGTTCCACCTCGTTTGATACAGACGTCTTCACTTCTAATAAATAATGTCGTTTATCACAAAATTCAACGCAGTTTCTGCTATTGAGTACAAACGGTGTGCAGAATTAACAGTGGACAAGCAGTATCCGATCGTTAACATGTTGCATGTGGACACGAGATATGGGAAGTCTGTGCTTGTAACGTTGGAAGATTGTGAGCGTCGCTATCGTGTATATCTACCTAAGAGGTATGCTGACGTCTTTACAGATGAAGAACTCCGTCATATAAGTACCAGCGACCTACATCTTGTGTTTCGAGGGATGAAGAACCAGACAGCACATGTGGAAATAGTACCTCGTTAAGGTGACAAACTACTTTTAATAAACAATTTTTTATCACTGTGTGTGCATGTGTTTGAATGTAGTGCAGATTCTAATTTACAAAGTTTGATGAAAGGACATTAACTTATGAGGAAATTAATTTCTATTTTTAATTTATTTCACTATACGTTTCTGAACCTATATGTAATTATTTGTAAACTGCGTTACCTGTTGCAGCAAACGATAACACTAGAACGATTATATTATTATTATTCAGTGATATATACATACATACAATTTACTTATTAAACACTTCAAGGATTGTAACGTCTTACAATGACTATAGCATATTTACATCTGTTATCTGTTTTATTGGACCTACATGTACATGATTCAACCCAAACGTGTGCACGTTGTATGTATGTGTGTGATTACGTTGCGTATGCGTCTGTGTGTGTGTGTGTGTGTGTGTGTGTGTGTGTGTGTGTGTGTGTGTGTGTGTGTGCGTTGCGTGTGTGGTGTAATCCAAACGTGTGCACGTCGTATGTATGTATGTGTGTGATTACGTTGCGTATGCGTCTGTGTGTGCGCGCGTTGCGTGTGCATCTGTGCGTGTGTGTGATATTTAACTTGATTTTAATGTTGTTGTATTGTTATGTTGCAGGTTGCTTCTCCTACAAGTACGACACAATTATATATAAACTTTCGAAAAAAATATCAATTTTATAATGTATTTATTTAATTATGACTTGTGAATTTTATATTGTGAATGTTAAAATATATTTAATCATTTAAACAAATTATGACTTTATTTTATTTCACTCTACACCTCTGAACATGTGTACAATTAATTTATTTTTGTGAACTGTATTACTTGTGGGAACTGTTACATCAGAAGATTTGTATGAATTTCAACCACCGTTTTCATGTGTGTGTATAATTTTAATTTATTTCGCTATACACTACTGAACCTATGTGTGTGTAAACTGCAACCTTAAAACAGAAATATTGTACCATATGAAGAAGAGCGTATTGAAGATTGCTAAGCCGTTAACGTATGGATTTGTCATCTGTAACAGCACACAGGTAAGTAGTTCATTGACAACAACACACATACAAAGTTAATATTTGCCAAATATATATATTTCTAACAAGGATCAATCACACTGACTGCATTATAAACTATTAATTATTTAATACATGAAAAATGAAGACGGCGTATTGACAACGAGAGAGAGAGAGCTAAAATTATTTATTCATCACATCGGCTACTCCATGTACACGGTAAGAGAGAGAGAGAGAGAGAGAGAGAGAGAGAGAGGGCGTTACTATTTGTTGACACAGTTGAAACGCGTGAGAGTGAGAGAGAGAGAGAGAGAGAGAGAGAGAGAGAGAGAGAGAGAGAGAAAGAGAGAGAGAGAGGGCATTAATATTTGTCGAATAAATATAAACTTTCTAATTTCATATACATGCGCGCGGTACTGACCACAGAGAGAGAGAAACATACACAACGTGTGTGAGAGAGAGAGAGAGCTAAAATACATTATAACACACGACAAATTTGAACTCATGCAAAGGTTGGTACACCTGATCATATATTTTAATATACACTATAATGCATCGAGTTGGAACCACCCCCACCCACTGATATGAAATAAAAAAACCACCCACCCAACACCACCCCTTGATATGCAAATCAGCTTTCTTAAAAAATAAAAAATTATATTCACGGATGCTGGTGGTCCATTGAACCTCATCCCACCCTCTTGATATGCAAATCAATTTAATTAAAAAAATAAAAACATCAAATAAAAAAAATAAAAAAATAAAAAAATAAAAAAATCAATTTAAAAAAATAAAAAAATTTTATTCGCGGAAATTCGCGGATGCTGTGGTCCATTGGGATGCTGCGGGTCCAGCGGTGGCGGCGTAATCTCTTAGATCATGTTTTTTAGTGTTTTTTATTGTTTTTTAAGAAAGGCGGCATTCCTTTGTGGCTCAGGACTGTCAGTTTCCCTCTACTTGAGTGATTTACAGTAAATAATATCGTCATAGGTATCGTCAATGTAATGTTAACGTGTTTATTAATACAGTACAGGTATAACCAGTAGCGCATGGGTTTGGCGGATTCTAGGGAGGGGTAATTTATAATTTTTTGTGAATAAAAGTACAAAAATTAAAATAAAAAGAACTCTTTATTTGCTATTTATTTTGTTGTAATCAAGGTGAGTGTGGAAACATAAGTTTTACATTAATAGGTATCTAAAATTTAAGAAAGTCAAGAAAAAATAAAGATAACAGCTTAAATTACAGTGTAAATAAGACGGCATTATAGAAAACTGTCACAACTGTTATTCCATTTTCTGCAGACGCTAATAACGTTAAGTGTTTTGTACGATTTTTTTTTACACTTCACCCTAGTGAGTACGTGTCTGTAAATATTTGCAACACGTGAAATCGATCAATTCGTTTTGCCACAGAAACGGAACAAAAAAACATTGGTCCTCAAAAACAAACATTTCAAAACAGAGGTACGGGGCGCAAAAAAACGTGGTTAGCCTCCAATTTTGTTGAATTTACCACACGCATACGTTCATTGGTAGCGATTGTAAGCGGAGTTCCAAATGCCTCCATCTGTCTTATGTTTACGTATGTACAGAATAACAGAGACACGTTTCAACATTTTAATTGTTGATTTGTTTTCGAAATGGTTATAAACCAGTAAATTAAACGGATCATTTCGGTTAAGTGGGAGCATGGAGTGAGCAATTACTCTACGTAGCAATCGCCAGTAGCAACGCATTTCCCCCTCCACACGTAGCTATAACCAGCGACAGTTTGTATTTTGACATATTTTTTTACATTTATATTTTTATATTTATTTTTATATTGTATTTTTATATTTATATAAAATGGTGCTCACACACTTCTCGCATGTATGAATTCCAATCCATGCATGTGAAGTGATTCATTTCCTACTCATCTTGACAGTATTGCCCGGTTGTGTACGCCTTACTCCAACAGTAAATGAAGTATACGATTGTGACGATATCTAATCGAGAATTATTTAGTAATGTATCCTGTCGAACTTGTTTGGATTTCCGACAGTGTTTTGTAGAACATACCCAACGGTCTTTACCTGTCGTATACAGTTTCATTTGATCGCCGTTCGTACAAATTCTTGGGTTATGTAAAATATTTTTGTCTCTTAGAAACTGTATCGGTGAATCTTTGTCGGGAATCTGTGCTGTTAACTGAAGGAAATTCATGATACGCAACGATACTACTACACTTGCGATTGCGGCATACAGAGTTGCAGGGCACGCTGTCACCATGGAATAGTTGCAAAATGCGTTGGAGGGGGAAATGCGTTGTTACTGGCGATTGCTACGTAGAGTAATTGCTCACTGCATGCTGCCACTTAACCGAAAAGATCCCATTAAACAATACAAATTACTGAATACGGATGGAAAAATGTGTACTGCAATAAGTACATCTGTGTAAAGTTCGAATAGTAAACAAAAAACTTGTTTCATATAGAAATATTCTAAGTCGCTGTAGAGTAAGGTACAACACTATAAATATCGTTAACTTTGATATACTGATAAACATTTGAAGGCCACTTACTCCCGGGTCGCTAAGCTACATAACCTAAAGAATTATGATAATAATTTTAACCAGGGCCGTCCCTAGGGGGTGGGCAGGTGGGGCAAGCTGCCCCGGGCGCCGCGTCAGGGGGGGCGCCACGAGTCGGAGAAATTTGTATTTCGCATATATCGTCGTTATGCCCTATAATATACTGGCTTGTAATAGTACCAGTACCAAACGCTTCCAATTACTAGAATCGAATGTTAATCTCTGCTGCCCGCCGCGGTCCCAACTACTAGAGGTGGGCTAAACTGTTATTTTAAAATACTAGGTATGAAAATACCGTTCCAAAAAAAATAACAGGTACAAATACCCGTTATTATATACTATATATACATAACCTATATTATCCTTTGTAAGTAACTCGTTTTGAGTTTCCTGCAGGTCTCCTATGTACTATCTTCAAATAAATACACTCCAAGTACGTTTATTTTCACCTAGATAAACCTATTAATATATTAATAAACCTACTTGCTGTGTATTTATTTGAAGATATTATATAACCTATACTATATAATTTGTTATAAGAAATAAATTGAAACTAAAAGTATTAACAGTGTTACTTTAAACTGTGACTTTATTAAACTATTACTGTTTAAATGAAAATAAGAAACAAGAGAATTTATAGGCCTATCTCCCTTTGGGAATACCAATTTAAGTTTTCACTAGTAGTAAACAAACTACCATTTGTTAGACAAATCAGTTGCGAAACTCGGGGCAATTAAATAATTTAGAGTAGGCCTACACGTAATACCACGAAAAATAATGTGAAAAACATCAGAAACGTATAATAAAAACATAACAGTAAGCCACAAGAGTGAATGAGAATAAACAAAATTTTATAAATAAAAATAAAAAAACAAATTGTAATAAAATAAATATAAATACATAAATAAAAACTTATAAATAATAAGCAACAACAAAAGTAAATTAAATGCATTACAGATATTTAAGGAACAGAACTAGATAAAGTGCATAAATGTCCATTACAACAATCTCATCATTTACGTGAGATGTGTAGTGAAGTTAAAATCACATTAATAAAAAGTATATAATATAGCTTATCAACATCAGCCACTCTATAGGTTATAACTCAATATAATTAAGTTCAACTATTTCACTAACGATCGGAACATAAAGTTTTTTTCGAGTAAAAACATAAAGTTTTACCAACCGATTTTAGTTACAAGTTGGTGACTAGTATAATATATAATTATTAGCATATAATCTGTATTATATATCTGCATATCACATGAGAATAAATGTAACAGCAGGATAAATTATTTCCTTTATTAAAAACAGCTCCGTCTCTTTGCGCAGAATGAAGTATACAGGACGAAAAAGTGGCTCATACTAATTCTTACTCGAAATATGCTTGATACTACCTGTTCCTGAAATACTAGGTGTTCCTGAAATATTAGGTGTTACTAAAATACTACTGTTACTCTGGAACGCGTTGTTCCTTGTGTATCGGTGATACCACTAGTATTTGAAATACCTAGTATTTTAAATACGCGTTACTGGCTGTTCCTTGCGTTCCAGCGATATTTTTGTACGCCTAGCATTTGGCCTTGGTTTACGTGATCTTGCGTACATTTTGTGTGTGTGTGTGTGTCTGTGTGGGTGCGTAGGGGGTGTGCCTCGACTTGGAACAGCGAGGGCGGCGTGTCTCGACTCGGAACAGCGTCGCCGCGAGTAACAGGTATTTCAACTTTTCAGTCACTGTTACATCCGTTCCACAAAAATATCGTTCCAAAATACCTATTACAGGTATATCGGCCTACCTCTACCAACTACGTTTGCACGACGCTTCGTCTATTCACGCACCGCGGCCGATTTTACACTGTTTTCTTTGTGAAATTTTGGTAGGTAGACAGCTGACAGTACTCGATGTTGTTTACGTCAAATTTTCAGTAAATCTTTCGTGTTTTGAAGTTTATAAAATTTATTTATTCTATCCAGTTTGTATAAATATTGTTTATTACTTTGTATTTTGTTAGTGTATTATAGTGAATATTAATGTTTATAGTGTGTATAATGTGGATGTTTATAGTGTGTATACATAACCTAGAAAGGTAAGTTAGGCCTACGTGATACATTTAGGCCTACTAAATATTTTTCTCATTAATATAATTATGCATATTGACTTATGAATATTGCATATTCCTAAGCATTTCTAGAATAAAAATATGTCCTAGTAAATAAACAGAAGGAAACCAATGAGTTTCCAGTTATTACATTAGCCTACATTTTTTATTTTATATTATTATATATTTCTAAGAAATGCTTTCTTTACTGTCGTCTTATATTAGATGATCATCACTCTACACTATAGGTTTTAGTAAAATTTCGCGTATATAGTGTATGTTATAAAAACGAGCGTGTAGTGTATATTGTTTTTGTGTTCGTGTGTGTACATAATATAATGTGTATTTATATAATAATTTTAATGTGCGAGATGCTGGTGAAATAATAGTGAATGCTCAATATCCTCTTTTTAATCGAGTATTTTAAAAATTATTGATCTACATATGCAATTAATTGATCTAAACATGCAATTAATCATTTTTAAAGTGCGCTCTGATAAAGTAATGATTAAAAAAGTGCGCATCGATAAAATAATTGTAAAAAAGAATTAAACGTGAAATTAATACTTTTTTAAAAGTGCGTTTCGATTTAAATTTAAAAAGAATTAAACGTAGATTTAATACTTTTCAAAAGTATTAAATAGAAGGTTAAATCTTTTTTGCGTAATTTGCGCTCTTTTGGGTTGAGAGCTCATTTTGGAAATTGTATCATTGTTTAACTATAAATAAGAATTAACTCTGTTTTTTTTAACTGAAAATTATTATGTTAGGCCTAATTATTTTTTGTACTGCCAACTGTGAAAGTCCTTAACCTATTCAATGAGGATTGTGACATTTTTTTCTTTTCCAGTTATTAAAATAAAATGAAGATCTTACACTTTTGACTGAATTTTGGTTGAACAATATATCCCAAGATTTCAAAAAATAAAAATGTCCTCAAAGCAATCAGGGGCTCAAAGGCGGAAAATGGGAAAGGAAGCTGAAGCAGCTCATGAAGTACTGCTTAGTAAAGTTCCTAAATTAACAAGTTTTTTTATGCCCACCTCGTCTTCATCTGTAGCTCTGCGAAATGACGAACTGCATTGTAATTCAACTAATAATGTAGAATCTCACCATTCAAAAAATTTCAGTACAAACAAACAAGACACTCAAGATAATCCACTGACAGCTAAACATGAAACTACCCATACTTTTGAGGTAGACGATGTTCTCACTGATTGTGAATCTGAATCTATTACTTCTGAACGTCAATTATCCAATGACCCATCAACTTGGCCTGAGCACCTATCAGTGAGAGAAAGAGACATTATTGCAATGATGGAGCCAATACCTTTTGTGGCAAATGATAAAGCGTACCCACGGATTGACAAACGCCATTTTTCCAATGAATTTCAATACAGAATTGCAGAAAATGATGAAAGAATTAAACGTAGGTGGCTTGTGTACTCTCGAACGGCAGACGCAGCTTTTTGCTTGCCTTGTCGTTTATTTGAACCTTCCATTCAATCTTTTTTTGGAAAGAAAGAGGGATTTAACAAATGGAGAAAATTTTGTGAACGAGCAAAATCGCACGAGACATCACCTAGACTTTCTTAACACTCAAAAGTGGATTGATGCCGAGAAAAGGTTGAAGGGAGATAAAGCTATTGACCAACAGCTAATAGACCAAATAAATGTTGAAACAGAAAGATGGAAAAGTATTTTAAAACGAGTTATATCAGTAATAATGTTTCTGGCCGAAAATAATATAGCTTTTAGAGGATCTTCAACAAAGCTTTTCACAAAGAATAATGGCAATTTTCTTGGCCTCATCCAGTTGCTGGGGCAGTTTGACCCGACAATGAAAGAACACTTACGACAGATCGAAGCTAAAGAACAGCGGGTCCAAATGTTAAGCGTTAAAATCCAAAATGAAATTATTAACCTACTTGCTCAGCATGTCAAGGAAGACATCATCAAAAAAATACATTCTGCAAAATACTTTTCTGTGATCATGGATTGTACGCCAGATGTCAGTCAAAAGGAACAAACGTCACTAACAATTCGTTATGTTCATGAAGAAAATGAAACTAATGGTGAAATAGTCGTCCAAGAAAGCTTCATAGGTTATACTGTTGCTGAAGAATCGACAGGTGAAGCTCTCTCAAATCTTTTGAATCAAGAAACTGAATCTTGTGGACTTGATCTCAAAAACTGGCGAGGACAAGGGTACGATAATGGGGCCAACATGGCTGGAATACAAAAAGGTGTTCAAGCTAGGATATTGTCAAACTACCCGTTAGCCTTCTATACGCCTTGCGGCTGTCATAGTCTCAACTTAGTTGTCTCTGATGGAGCAAAGACATCGGTAAAATCTACACTACTATTCGGTGTTTTGAAACGAATATACACAATATTTGCAGGATCCCCAAAGCGTTGGTGTATAGTAAGCGAGCATGTTCAAGGCTTCACGCTGAAGCAAGTATGTGAAACCAGATGGGAAGCACGGATTAATTCTGTCTCTGCCGTTCTTTACCAGTATGGCAGTGTTATAAAATCACTAGAACAGCTAAGTGAAGACTCAAATGACGCTACAATATCATCAGAAGGAAAGTCTTTGCAGATTCACATGGAAGACTTTTCTTTTCTGGTGTGCTTAGTCATATGGCACGATTTACTGTTTCAAATAAACATCGTGAGCAAAACACTCCAGAACAAAAGTGCTGACATTGCTTTGGCCACAAACCAGTTAAAGGCTTGCACGGATTTTGTAAAGCAGTTCCGAGAAAGTGGATTGAATGATTCTATAGGAAAAGCAAAAGAAATAGCCAAAGACCTTGACATTGATTCTACATTTCAGACAAAACGACCAAGGATGAAGAAAAACATGTTTTCTTATGAAAGTAAAGATGAATACAACCCAACCCCTGAGGATATGTTTAAAAGAGATGTTTTTTTGCCACTGGTAGACACAATGCTGACGTCTTTAAAAGATAGGATGGATAAGTTTTCTATCCACAAATCAAAATGGGGATTTTTATTTGATTTGAAGTATTTGCCAGAAAAGAAAGAACTTGAAGAACTTTGCATCAGCTTGCAAGATCACCTTACTGTAAATAACGTTTCTGACGTAAATGGCAAGGACCTTTACAATGAACTTTCACATGTAAACGCTCTGACAAATGAAAAGCAAATGTCTCCTCTGGAAGCCTTAAGAATTATAAAGAAAACTGATCGAAGAGACCTATTCACTAACCTGTGGATTTCCCTCCGTATTCTCCTCACTATTCCAGTTTCAGTGGCAACCTGTGAGCGTAGCTTCAGCAAATTAAAACTAATAAAAACTTACTTGCGTTTATCAATAATGCAAGAAAGATTATCCTCGCTCGCAATACTTGCCATCGAGAATGAAGTCACCAAACAACTCAACATGGATGACATTATTGCCAATTTTGCAAAAATGAAAGCAAGAATTCCAATTTAAAGTATATAGCAATACTAGCAAAGGCGGACCCGTAATATTGTTCTCGTACTAATTTAAAATGCTTTGATTTAATCTCCATAATCTCCATTTTGAATGTAATTTTGTTTTAAATTGCAATTTGACACGTAACACAATATACTATATCTTTTAAGCCCTTTCTGTGTATATAGACCTACTCAATAATTAACAAATCATAAAAAACTCAATTTCTTTACTTTTAGCTATAAATAATTAAATACAATCACGTTCTATGAAATATCTTTTATTGTTTCTGTTCTTATTTACCTAACATTCATGACTACTAGTCAGTATATTTTAATAAAAACTAATCTAGATTGGCATGGTCAGGACACAGACAAGAGAACTTCTCTTCTCTGTGGTCAGGACGATTTTACCGTGGCGGGAGGGGGGCGCCCAACGTAAGCTTGCCCCGGGCGCCTAGACCCCTAGGGACGGCCCTGATTTTAACCATTCTTCAACTACCGGACAACTAAGGACGTTTATTCGCAGCGATATCGTACTCGCACGACTGTTATGCCGTACCTCAATTTATAACTTTCGTTCTCACGTAACTTAACGTAACGTAAACTTAGTTATTAAATACAATTTACTAGATTATTTTTTATCGGCATACGTCTTTATAACTTTTGACATTTTAATTTTCTCGGGGGGGGGGGTTAATCCCTAAAACTCCTCCTCAGTGCGTCACTTATATAACTTTTACTCCCAGTCAGGTTAGCACAATTCGTAATTAACAATTTGCAGAACTGTTACTGGCTTCGCACTGTACGTTCCTTCAGTGTCTCTACTATTGAATCGATGACCGTGATAATGTTCGTTGTTTAGGACTAGACAATTGTAGAGACGCCAGTGCAAAGCAAGTAGTAGGTAAAGATCCGAACGTTTGTGGATTATCCGTTGTTTTTGGATTTCGTCCCGACGGATCGTCATACTGCCTATTCAAATGCCCTCGGCTGTTGACATTTCAATCGAAGAAGGCAATAATAGATTAGGTGAACGGCGGCTTTGAAGTTAAACGACAGTAAACGTACGCCAACAATAACTCCCGCTGACGACTCAACGACTGTAGGTACAGAGGAAGCTGACGTTGAGGAAACATAAATATATTAGGCCGCAGAATTCTGGCTAAGTACGTTGAAGTACAAACACTTCATACTACTATGGAAATAATAAATAATTTTCTTTAGAAGAGTAGTTAATGTCTCCGGAAGAAGGATAGAGTGCATCAGGTTTCCAGACAATATGGTGTTGCTTGCCGAGGGTGAAGGGGCACTAAACGGAATGCTGAGCGATTTTAACAGAAATTGTGAAGAGTTTGAAACGAAAATCAATATAAAGAAGACAAACAGCATGGTCATATACAAAATGAGCAGAACTGCACAGACTAAAATAGGAAATGAGGAAATTGAACAAGTGACAGTTTTTAAATATCTGGGATGTTTCGTTAAAGAGGATGTGCGTTGTAATCAGGAGGTGAAATGCAGAATTGTCTTAGTCTAAGAATCTCTAATAGAAAGAAAATATTACTGTGCGGGCCACTAGACATAAAGCTGAGAAAGAGGATGGCGAAGTATTTTGTTTGGAGTGTGTTCCTATACAGAGCAGAAACTTGGACATTGAGGAAAGAAGAGGAGAGGAGGTTAGAGGCCTTCAAGATGTGAACATAGAAAAGGATTTCCTGGAAGGATAGAGTGATAAATGAGGAAATGCTTGGAAGAGTAGGAGAGAAAGCAAGAGTGTTGGAATTCATTAAGGGCAAGAAGAGAAACCGGTTGGGACACTGTATGTGGCAAACACGTAGTAATGTGGTCGTAGAAACACTGGAGTGGCTGGCAAATGGAAAGCGGAGTAGAGGACGGAGGAGAGACCAGATATACGGATGTGATATCAGGAAATGAAGAGACTAGTCCAGTATAGGAAAACAAGAAGGGGGGATGTCCTTGGGCGGAAAACACATGATGATACTACTACAGACTTTATAAACACGCTATATCCAATCTAAACATTAAGCTAATATTATTATTTTTTAATGAAGAATTTTGTGTTAGTGGTTGAAATCACAATCAGAATGATCACAGTTGCACACCACTATATAAAAATTATCCCGATTAGCGCTTTCAAGCCTCACAGCCCATCGTCAGATCGGAATAGGCAGAAATTATTTTAAAAACAAACCCTTCACCCCTCTCCACCACCCTGCTCACACACAACAAGCTATAATATAAATGACCCTTCCCCACCCCCTAAACCCTGTCCACACCATCTGTACAGTTACATATTTTTCTAGCAAATTCCTTGTGTTTCAGTGTGTGTGTGTGTGTGTGTGTGTGTGTGTGTGTGTGTGTGCATCCTTTTAAACTTACCCTACTTTAACCATCCAATTAGTACTATGCAAATAATTCTTAATCTTATCTATCTGTCCTCTATCATTTACTTCTTAATCATGTTATAAAATATTTCTTCATTATCAAATTTAATTTTAATATTAATTAAATTGTCTAACCCTTTTTCTCTTTCTTTTAATATTTCTAACTCCTCTCTAAGCTTCCTTTCAACTGTGTTATTTACTACTTTTACAATTTCGTATTCTTCCAAAGGATTAACAAACTTATGGTTGTCTTCTATGAAATGTCTTGCATATAACGAATTGGTTGTTCTATTACCTTCTCCACGTTTGTGGTCAGACAACCTGCATACCAATTTCCGTCCTGTCTCACCTAGGTACACTTTGTTGCAGTCTTTACATTTTAATTTATAAATTCCGCTTTTCTGTAATACTGGAATTTTTTCTATATTCTTATTCCTTATCTTATCAAATACCGTTTCACATTTTTTAATAGCTATATCTACTCCATATTTATTAAAACATTTTATAATTTTTCTAGTATGTGAACCTATGTATGTCAATGACCCTGCATAATTCTTTTGTTCTGGTTCTATTTTAGCTTTTTGTATGTTAACCCTTTTCATAACTTTATCCACTATGTTGGTGTTATAATTATTATTCCTTACAATTCAATTTATCGTTTTTAACTCCCTAACTTTTGAATCGGTCTCTTTTAAACACTTCTGAGCTCTGTAACAAAATGTATTGATTGCCGCCATTTTATATCTATATGGGTGGTAAGACTCTGTTGGTATAATTATATCAGAATACGACTCTTTCCTAAATATCCCAAACTGTAGTTTCTCATTATCCTTAATTTCTATGTTCAAATCTAAGTAATTTATTTTCTTACCTCCTATCTCTTCTTTAAATTGTAAGTTTTTATCCTTATTATTTACCTCATTTATAAACTCATGCACTTCTTCTATGCTTCCTTCCCAAATTACTAATACATCATCAACGTACCTAGACCATAATTTTATATTGTCTTTATACTTAGTGGAAGTTATTAATTGCTTTTCAAAATCATTCATGTATATTTCAGCAAGAATAGGGGATAATGAAGACCCCATAGGTAAATCTTTTTTCTGTATATAAAACTTGTTATTAAACCTAAAATAGTTCTGATTTACACATTCTTTAATTACTTTCATCAACTGCTTTTTATACCTGTATTCTCCCATATTATTATCTTTTATTAACTTAATAACTTTATTTACTGTGATATTGGTAAACATGTCCTTAACATCCAGTGATATCAATTTTGTATTTACATTAATCCTAATATTTTCTAATTTTTCTATCAATTTTACATTATTCTCTATGTTGTATTTTGTCCCAAATTCATATTTCTCTCTCAGTACTCTGCTAACTTCCTTTGATAATTTATAAATAGGTGCATTAATAAACGAAACAATCGGTCTAATTGGTTTTCCTTCTTTATGTATCTTAACCTGACTTTTAAAAGTTGGTGCTGTTGGATTACTTTCCAATAAATACTTTTCCTTATTTTCTTCTATAAATGTTATCTGTTTCATCATTTGTTTTATCCTTGACTGGTACTTACTTGTATAATCATACTTTATTTCCTCGTATGGTCCTTCCCTTATAAATTCTTCCGTTTTCTTTATGTATTCGTCCTTTCTCAGTAGTACCATTGTATTTCCTTTGTCCGCCTTCGTAACTATAATATCATTTTTCTTTATTTTATTCTTTAGTTTAGTTACAGTTGATTTGATTTTTTGTTCATTTTTTGAATTATACAAACTTTTCTTAAATATTTTATCTACTACATTCCCTACTTCCCACCTTATTCTTTTTTTATCATTTTCATTTCCTAGTTTTTGTATTATGCTTTCGCATTCAATAATCGTTTTTTCTTGATTTAATTCTGGTGGCGGTGCGTATTTTAAGCCTTTTGCTAACATTTCTTTTTCTTCTGTATTGAAATTCACCTCTGTAAGGTTTATTACTCTTTTTTCATAGTTATTCTTAGAGAGGTGTTCCTTTTGTACTTCGTTCTTTCTTATTAATTTATTTAACTTATCTACCATTTTTTTATTTTTCTTTTCCAATTTCTTTTCTACGTACCCCAAACCAAAATTATATAATATTTCTTCTAACTCTACATACGAGTATATTCTTAACAATTCTATGTGTCTGTCATATAATTCCCTATTATATCTATTGACTAAGCCGTAGAGTGACCTTATTTCCAGTTTTATCCACAACTTCTCGCTTTGTTCTTTTACTTTTTTGGCTACACTGTTCTTATTTTTAATTTTAACTTGAGCGTACTTTGGGATGACATTATTATCCAGACATTGTTTATTAAACCATATTTTACATAAAACCCTCTTCAATTTAACTTTTAACTTAAGATATTTAAAAACTTTACTTACCTCATTGTTGTTGCCCATTACCTGTAGTCGATTGCACATCTTAACAGACGTTTAATGAAGAATTTTGTGTTAGTGGTTGAAATCACAATCAGAATGATCACAGTTGCACACCACTATATAAAAATTACCCCGATTAGCGCTTTCAAGCCTCACAGCCCATCGTCAGATCGGAATAGGCAGAAATTATTTTAAAAACAAACCCTTCACCCCTCTCCCCCACCCTGCTCACACACAACAAGCTATAATATAAATGACCCTTCCCCACCCCCTAAACCCTGTCTACACCATCTGTACAGTTACATATTTTTCTAGCAAATTCCTTGTGTTTCAGTGTGTGTGTGTGTGTGTGTGTGTGTGTGTGTGTGTGTGTGTGTGTGTGTGTGTGTGTGTGTGTGTGTGTGTGTGTGTGTGTGCATCCTTTTAAACTTACCCTACTTCCTCTCCACACACATGGGTCAGTCACACACCCTTATTTTAACCATCCAATTAGTACTATGCAAATAATTCTTAATCTTATCTATCTGTCCTCTATCATTTACTTCTTAATCATGTTATAAAATATTTCTTCATTATCAAATTTAATTTTAATATTAATTAAATTGTCTAACCCTTTTTCTCTTTCTTTTAATATTTCTAACTCCTCTCTAAGCTTCCTTTCAACTGTGTTATTTACTACTTTTACAATTTCGTATTCTTCCAAAGGATTAACAAACTTATGGTTGTCTTCTATGAAATGTCTTGCATATAACGAATTGGTTGTTCTATTACCTTCTCCACGTTTGTGGTCAGACAACCTGCATACCAATTTCCGTCCTGTCTCACCTAGGTACACTTTGTTGCAGTCTTTACATTTTAATTTATAAATTCCGCTTTTCTGTAATACTGGAATTTTTTCTATATTCTTATTCCTTATCTTATCAAATACCGTTTCACATTTTTTAATAGCTATATCTACTCCATATTTATTAAAACATTTTATAATTTTTCTAGTATGTGAACCTATGTATGTCAATGACCCTGCATAATTCTTTTGTTCTGGTTCTATTTTAGCTTTTTGTATGTTAACCCTTTTCATAACTTTATCCACTATGTTGGTGTTATAATTATTATTCCTTACAATTCCCTTTATCGTTTTTAACTCCCTAACTTTTGAATCGGTCTCTTTTAAACACTTCTGAGCTCTGTAACAAAATGTATTGATTGCCTCCATTTTATATCTATATGGGTGGTAAGACTCTCTTGGTATAATTATATCAGAATACGACTCTTTCCTAAATATCCCAAACTGTAGTTTCTCATTATCCTTAATTTCTATGTTCAAATCTAAGTAATTTATTTTCTTACCTCCTATCTCTTCTTTAAATTGTAAGTTTTTATCCTTATTATTTACCTCATTTATAAACTCATGCACTTCTTCTATGCTTCCTTCCCAAATTACTAATACATCATCAACGTACCTAGACCATAATTTTATATTGTCTTTATACTTAGTGGAAGTTATTAATTGCTTTTCAAAATCATTCATGTATATTTCAGCAAGAATAGGGGATAATGAAGACCCCATAGGTAAACCTTTTTTCTGTATATAAAACTTGTTATTAAACCTAAAATAGTTCTGATTTACACATTCCTTAACATCCAGTGATATCAATTTTTGTATTTACATTAATCCTAATATTTTCTAATTTTTCTATCAATTTTACATTATTCTCTATGTTGTATTTTGTCCCATATTCATATTTCTCTCTCAGTACTCTGCTAACTTCCTTTGATAATTTATAAATAGGTGCATTAATAAACGAAACAATCGGTCTAATTGGTTTTCCTTCTTTATGTATCTTAACCTGACTTTTAAAAGTTGGTGCTGTTGGATTACTTTCCAATAAATACTTTTTCTTATTTTCTTCTATAAATGTTATCTGTTTCATCATTTGTTTTATCCCTGACTGGTACTTACTTGTATAATCATACTTTATTTCCTCGTATGGTCCTTCCCTTATAAATTCTTCCGTTTTCTTTATGTATTCGTCCTTTCTCAGTAGTACCATTGTATTTCCTTTGTCCGCCTTCGTAAGTGTAATATCATTTTTCTTTATTTTATTCGTGGAGAAGGTAATAGAACAACCAATTTGTTATATGCAAGACATTTCATAGAAGACAACCATAAGTTTGTTAATCCTTTGGAAGAATACGAAAATGTAAAAGTAGTAAATAACACAGTTGAAAGGAAGCTTAGAGAGGAGTTAGAAATATTAAAAGAAAGAGAAAAAGGGTTAGACAATTTAATTAATATTAAAATTAAATTTGATAATGAAGAAATATTTTATAACATGATTAAGAAGTAAATGATAGAGGACAGATAGATAAGATTAAGAATTATTTGCATAGTACTAATTGGATGGTTAAAATAAGGGTGTGTGACTGACCCATGTGTGTGGAGAGGAAGTAGGGTAAGTTTAAAAGGATGCACACACACACACACACACACACACACACACACACACACACTGAAACACAAGGAATTTGCTAGAAAAATATGTAACTGTACAGATGGTGTGGACAGGGTTTAGGGGGTGGGGAAGGGTCATTTATATTATAGCTTGTTGTGTGTCAGCAGGGTGGGGGAGAGGGGTGAAGGGTTTGTTTTTAAAATAATTTCTGCCTATTCCGATCTGACGATTGGCTGTGAGGCTTGAAAGCGCTAATCGGGATAATTTTTATATAGTGGTGTGCAACTGTGATCATTCTGATTGTGATTTCAACCACTAACATAAAAATCTTCATTAAACGTCTGTTAAGATGTGCAATCGACTACAGGTAATGGGCAACAACAATGAGGTAAGTAAAGTTTTTAAATATCTTAAGTTAAAAGTTAAATTGAAGAGGGTTTTAAGTAAAATATGGTTTAATAAACAATGTCTGGATAATAATGTCATCCCAAAGTACGCTCAAGTTAAAATTAAAAATAAGAACAGTGTAGCCAAAAAAGTAAAAGAACAAAGCGAGAAGTTGTGGATAAAACTGGAAATAAGGTCACTCTACGGCTTAATCAATAGATATAATAGGGAATTATATGACAGACACATAGAATTGTTAATAATATACTCGTATGTAGAGTTAGAAGAAATATTATATAATTTTGGTTTGGGGTACGTAGAAAAGAAATTGGAAAAGAAAAATAAAAAAATGGTAGATAAGTTAAATAAATTAATAAGAAAGGACGAAGTACAAAAGGAACACCTCTCTAAGAATAACTATGAAAAAAGAGTAATAAACCTTACAGAGGTGAATTTCAATACAGAAGAAAAAGAAATGTTAGCAAAAGGCTTAAAATACGCACCGCCACCAGAATTAAATCAAGAAAAAACGATTATTGAATGCGAAAGCATAATACAAAAACTAGGAAATGAAAATGATAAAAAAAGAATAAGGTGGGAAGTAGGGAATGTAGTAGATAAAATATTTAAGAAAAGTTTGTATAATTCAAAAAATGAACAAAAAATCAAATCAACTGTAACTAAACTAAAGAATAAAATAAAGAAAAATGATATTATAGTTACGAAGGCGGACAAAGGAAATACAATGGTACTACTGAGAAAGGACGAATACATAAAGAAAACGGAGAATTTATAAGGGAAGGACCATACGAGGAAATAAAGTATGATTATACAAGTAAGTACCAGTCAAGGATAAAACAAATGATGAAACAGATAACATTTATAGAAGAAAATAAGAAAAAGTATTTATTGGAAAGTAATCCAACAGCACCAACTTTTAAAAGTCAGGTTAATATACATAAAGAAGGAAAACCAATTAGACCGATTGTTTCGTTTATTAATGCACCTATTTATAAATTATCAAAGGAAGTTAGCAGAGTACTGAGAGAGAAATATGAATTTGGGACAAAATACAACATAGAGAATAATGTAAAATTGATAGAAAAATTAGAAAATATTAGGATTAATGTAAATACAAAATTGATATCACTGGATGTTAAGGACATGTTTACCAATATCACAGTAAATAAAGTTATTAAGTTAATAAAAGATAATAATATGGGAGAATACAGGTATAAAAAGCAGTTGATGAAAGTAATTAATGAATGTGTAAATCAGAACTATTTTAGGTTTAATAACAAGTTTTATATACAGAAAAAAGGTTTACCTATGAGGTCTTCATTATCCCCTATTCTTGCTGAAATATACATGAATGATTTTGAAAAGCAATTAATAACTTCCACTAAGTATAAAGACAATATAAAATTATGGTCTAGGTACGTTGATGATGTATTAGTAATTTGGGAAGGAAGCATAGAAGAAGTGCATGAGTTTATAAATGAGGTAAATAATAAGGATAAAAACTTACAATTTAAAGAAGAGATAGGAGGTAAGAAAATAAATTACTTAGATTTGAACATAGAAATTAAGGATAATGAGAAACTACAGTTTGGGATATTTAGGAAAGAGTCGTATTCTGATATAATTATACCAACAGAGTCTTACCACCCATATAGATATAAAATGGCGGCAATCAATACATTTTGTTACAGAGCTCAGAAGTGTTTAAAAGAGACCGATTCAAAAGTTAGGGAGTTAAAAACGATAAAGGGAATTGTAAGGAATAATAATTATAACACCAACATAGTGGATAAAGTTATGAAAAGGTTAACATACAAAAAGCTAAAATAGAACCAGAACAAAAGAATTATGCAGGGTCATTGACATACATAGGTTCACATACTAGAAAAATTATAAAATGTTTTAATAAATATGGAGTAGATATAGCTATTAAAAAATGTGAAACGGTATTTGATAAGATAAGGAATAAGAATATAGAAAAAATTCCAGTATTACAGAAAAGCGGAATTTATAAATTAAAATGTAAAGACTGCAACAAAGTGTACCTAGGTGAGACAGGACGGAAATTGGTATGCAGGTTGTCTGACCACAAACGTGGAGAAGGTAATAGAACAACCAATTCGTTATATGCAAGACATTTCATAGAAGACAACCATAAGTTTGTTAATCCTTTGGAAGAATACGAAATTGTAAAAGTAGTAAATAACACAGTTGAAAGGAAGCTTAGAGAGGAGTTAGAAATATTAAAAGAAAGAGAAAAAGTTTTAGACAATTTAATTAATATTAAAATTAAATTTGATAATGAAGAAATATTTTATAACATGATTAAGAAGTAAATGATAGAGGACAGATAGATAAGATTAAGAATTATTTGCATAGTACTAATTGGATGGTTAAAATAAGGGTGTGTGACTGACCCATGTGTGTGGAGAGGAAGTAGGGTAAGTTTAAAAGGATGCGCACACACACACACACACACACACACACACACACACACTGAAACACAAGGAATTTGCTAGAAAAATATGTAACTGTACAGATGGTGTGGACAGGGTTTAGGGGGTGGGGAAGGGTCATTTATATTATAGCTTGTTGTGTGTGAGCAGGGTGGGGGAGAGGGGTGAAGGGTTTGTTTTTAAAATAATTTCTGCCTATTCCGATCTGACGATGGGCTGTGAGGCTTGAAAGCGCTAATCGGGATAATTTTTATATAGTGGTGTGCAACTGTGATCATTCTGATTGTGATTTCAACCACTAACACAAAATTCTTCATTAAACGTCTGTTAAGATGTGCAATCGACTACAGGTAATGGGCAACAACAATGAGGTAAGTAAAGTTTTTAAATATCTTAAGTTAAAAGTTAAATTGAAGAGGGTTTTATGTAAAATATGGTTTAATAAACAATGTCTGGATAATAATGTCATCCCAAAGTACGCTCAAGTTAAAATTAAAAATAAGAACAGTGTAGCCAAAAAAGTAAAAGAACAAAGCGAGAAGTTGTGGATAAAACTGGAAATAAGGTCACTCTACGGCTTAGTCAATAGATATAATAGGGAATTATATGACAGACACATAGAATTGTTAAGAATATACTCGTATGTAGAGTTAGAAGAAATATTATATAATTTTGGTTTGGGGTACGTAGAAAAGAAATTGGAAAAGAAAAATAAAAAAATGGTAGATAAGTTAAATAAATTAATAAGAAAGAACGAAGTACAAAAGGAACACCTCTCTAAGAATAACTATGAAAAAAGAGTAATAAACCTTACAGAGGTGAATTTCAATACAGAAGAAAAAGAAATGTTAGCAAAAGGCTTAAAATACGCACCGCCACCAGAATTAAATCAAGAAAAAACGATTATTGAATGCGAAAGCATAATACAAAAACTAGGAAATGAAAATGATAAAAAAAGAATAAGGTGGGAAGTAGGGAATGTAGTAGATAAAATATTTAAGAAAAGTTTGTATAATTCAAAAAATGAACAAAAAATCAAATCAACTGTAACTAAACTAAAGAATAAAATAAAGAAAAATGATATTATAGTTACGAAGGCGGACAAAGGAAATACAATGGTACTACTGAGAAAGGACGAATACATAAAGAAAACGGAAGAATTTATAAGGGAAGGACCATACGAGGAAATAAAGTATGATTATACAAGTAAGTACCAGTCAAGGATAAAACAAATGATGAAACAGATAACATTTATAGAAGAAAATAAGAAAAAGTATTTATTGGAAAGTAATCCAACAGCACCAACTTTTAAAAGTCAGGTTAAGATACATAAAGAAGGAAAACCAATTAGACCGATTGTTTCGTTTATTAATGCACCTATTTATAAATTATCAAAGGAAGTTAGCAGAGTACTGAGAGAGAAATATGAATTTGGGACAAAATACAACATAGAGAATAATGTAAAATTGATAGAAAAATTAGAAAATATTAGGATTAATGTAAATACAAAAATTGATATCACTGGATGTTAAGGAATGTGTAAATCAGAACTATTTTAGGTTTAATAACAAGTTTTATATACAGAAAAAAGGTTTACCTATGGGGTCTTCATTATCCCTTATTCTTGCTGAAATATACATGAATGATTTTGAAAAGCAATTAATAACTTCCACTAAGTATAAAGACAATATAAAATTATGGTCTAGGTACGTTGATGATGTATTAGTAATTTGGGAAGGAAGCATAGAAGAAGTGCATGAGTTTATAAATGAGGTAAATAATAAGGATAAAAACTTACAATTTAAAGAAGAGATAGGAGGTAAGAAAATAAATTACTTAGATTTGAACATAGAAATTAAGGATAATGAGAAACTACAGTTTGGGATATTTAGGAAAGAGTCGTATTCTGATATAATTATACCAACAGAGTCTTACCACCCATATAGATATAAAATGGCGGCAATCAATACATTTTGTTACAGAGCTCAGAAGTGTTTAAAAGAGACCGATTCAAAAGTTAGGGAGTTAAAAACGATAAAGGGAATTGTAAGGAATAATAATTATAACACCAACATAGTGGATAAAGTTATGAAAAGGGTTAACATACAAAAAGCTAAAATAGAACCAGAACAAAAGAATTATGCAGGGTCATTGACATACATAGGTTCACATACTAGAAAAATTATAAAATGTTTTAATAAATATGGAGTAGATATAGCTATTAAAAAATGTGAAACGGTATTCGATAAGATAAGGAATAAGAATATAGAAAAAATTCCAGTATTACAGAAAAGAGGAATTTATAAATTAAAATGTAAAGACTGCAACAAAGTGTACCTAGGTGAGACAGGACGGAAATTGGTATGCAGGTTGTCTGACCACAAACGTGGAGAAGGTAATAGAACAACCAATTCGTTATATGCAAGACATTTCATAGAAGACAACCATAAGTTTGTTAATCCTTTGGAAGAATACGAAATTGTAAAAGTAGTAAATAACACAGTTGAAAGGAAGCTTAGAGAGGAGTTAGAAATATTAAAAGAAAGAGAAAAAGTGTTAGACAATTTAATTAATATTAAAATTAAATTTGATAATGAAGAAATATTTTATAACATGATTAAGAAGTAAATGATAGAGGACAGATAGATAAGATTAAGAATTATCTGCATAGTACTAATTGGATGGTTAAAATAAGGGTGTGTGACTGACCCATGTGTGTGGAGAGGAAGTAGGGTAAGTTTAAAAGGATGCACACACACACACACACACACACACACACACACACACACACACACACACACACACACACACACACACACACACACACACTGAAACACAAGGAATTTGCTAGAAAAATATGTAACTGTACAGATGGTGTAGACAGGGTTTAGGGGGTGGGGAAGGGTCATTTATATTATAGCTTGTTGTGTGTGAGCAGGGTGGGGGAGAGGGGTGAAGGGTTTGTTTTTAAAATAATTTCTGCCTATTCCGATCTGACGATGGGCTGTGAGGCTTGAAAGCGCTAATCGGGGTAATTTTTATATAGTGGTGTGCAACTGTGATCATTCTGATTGTGATTTCAACCACTAACACAAAATTCTTCATTAAACGTCTGTTAAGATGTGCAATCGACTACAGGTAATGGGCAACAACAATGAGGTAAGTAAAGTTTTTAAATATCTTAAGTTAAAAGTTAAATTGAAGAGGGTTTTATGTAAAATATGGTTTAATAAACAATGTCTGGATAATAATGTCATCCCAAAGTACGCTCAAGTTAAAATTAAAAATAAGAACAGTGTAGCCAAAAAAGTAAAAGAACAAAGCGAGAAGTTGTGGATAAAACTGGAAATAAGGTCACTCTACGGCTTAGTCAATAGATATAATAGGGAATTATATGACAGACACATAGAATTGTTAAGAATATACTCGTATGTAGAGTTAGAAGAAATATTATATAATTTTGGTTTGGGGTACGTAGAAAAGAAATTGGAAAAGAAAAATAAAAAAATGGTAGATAAGTTAAATAAATTAATAAGAAAGAACGAAGTACAAAAGGAACACCTCTCTAAGAATAACTATGAAAAAAGAGTAATAAACCTTACAGAGGTGAATTTCAATACAGAAGAAAAAGAAATGTTAGCAAAAGGCTTAAAATACGCACCGCCACCAGAATTAAATCAAGAAAAAACGATTATTGAATGCGAAAGCATAATACAAAAACTAGGAAATGAAAATGATAAAAAAAGAATAAGGTGGGAAGTAGGGAATGTAGTAGATAAAATATTTAAGAAAAGTTTGTATAATTCAAAAAATGAACAAAAAATCAAATCAACTGTAACTAAACTAAAGAATAAAATAAAGAAAAATGATATTATAGTTACGAAGGCGGACAAAGGAAATACAATGGTACTACTGAGAAAGGACGAATACATAAAGAAAACGGAAGAATTTATAAGGGAAGGACCATACGAGGAAATAAAGTATGATTATACAAGTAAGTACCAGTCAAGGATAAAACAAATGATGAAACAGATAACATTTATAGAAGAAAATAAGAAAAAGTATTTATTGGAAAGTAATCCAACAGCACCAACTTTTAAAAGTCAGGTTAAGATACATAAAGAAGGAAAACCAATTAGACCGATTGTTTCGTTTATTAATGCACCTATTTATAAATTATCAAAGGAAGTTAGCAGAGTACTGAGAGAGAAATATGAATTTGGGACAAAATACAACATAGAGAATAATGTAAAATTGATAGAAAAATTAGAAAATATTAGGATTAATGTAAATACAAAATTGATATCACTGGATGTTAAGGACATGTTTACCAATATCACAGTAAATAAAGTTATTAAGTTAATAAAAGATAATAATATGGGAGAATACAGGTATAAAAAGCAGTTGATGAAAGTAATTAAAGAATGTGTAAATCAGAACTATTTTAGGTTTAATAACAAGTTTTATATACAGAAAAAAGGTTTACCTATGGGGTCTTCATTATCCCCTATTCTTGCTGAAATATACATGAATGATTTTGAAAAGCAATTAATAACTTCCACTAAGTATAAAGACAATATAAAATTATGGTCTAGGTACGTTGATGATGTATTAGTAATTTGGGAAGGAAGCATAGAAGAAGTGCATGAGTTTATAAATGAGGTAAATAATAAGGATAAAAACTTACAATTTAAAGAAGAGATAGGAGGTAAGAAAATAAATTACTTAGATTTGAACATAGAAATTAAGGATAATGAGAAACTACAGTTTGGGATATTTAGGAAAGAGTCGTATTCTGATATAATTATACCAACAGAGTCTTACCACCCATATAGATATAAAATGGCGGCAATCAATACATTTTGTTACAGAGCTCAGAAGTGTTTAAAAGAGACCGATTCAAAAGTTAGGGAGTTAAAAACGATAAAGGGAATTGTAAGGAATAATAATTATAACACCAACATAGTGGATAAAGTTATGAAAAGGGTTAACATACAAAAAGCTAAAATAGAACCAGAACAAAAGAATTATGCAGGGTCATTGACATACATAGGTTCACATACTAGAAAAATTATAAAATGTTTTAATAAATATGGAGTAGATATAGCTATTAAAAAATGTGAAACGGTATTCGATAAGATAAGGAATAAGAATATAGAAAAAATTCCAGTATTACAGAAAAGCGGAATTTATAAATTAAAATGTAAAGACTGCAACAAAGTGTACCTAGGTGAGACAGGACGGAAATTGGTATGCAGGTTGTCTGACCACAAACGTGGAGAAGGTAATAGAACAACCAATTCGTTATATGCAAGACATTTCATAGAAGACAACCATAAGTTTGTTAGTCCTTTGGAAGAATACGAAATTGTAAAAGTAGTAAATAACACAGTTGAAAGGAAGCTTAGAGAGGAGTTAGAAATATTAAAAGAAAGAGAAAAAGGGTTAGACAATTTAATTAATATTAAAATTAAATTTGATAATGAAGAAATATTTTATAACATGATTAAGAAGTAAATGATAGAGGACAGATAGATAAGATTAAGAATTATTTGCATAGTACTAATTGGATGGTTAAAATAAGGGTGTGTGACTGACCCATGTGTGTGGAGAGGAAGTAGGGTAAGTTTAAAAGGATGCACACACACACACACACACACACACACACACACACACACACACACACACACACACACACACACACACACACACACACACACACACACACACACACACACACACACACACACACACACACACACACTCACACACACACACTGAAACACAAGGAATTTGCTAGAAAAATATGTAACTGTACAGATGGTGTAGACAGGGTTTAGGGGGTGGGGAAGGGTCATTTATATTATAGCTTGTTGTGTGTGAGCAGGGTGGGGGAGAGGGGTGAAGGGTTTGTTTTTAAAATAATTTCTGCCTATTCCGATCTGACGATGGGCTGTGAGGCTTGAAAGCGCTAATCGGGGTAATTTTTATATAGTGGTGTGCAACTGTGATCATTCTGATTGTGATTTCAACCACTAACACAAAATTCTTCATTAAACGTCTGTTAAGATGTGCAATCGACTACAGGTAATGGGCAACAACAATGAGGTAAGTAAAGTTTTTAAATATCTTAAGTTAAAAGTTAAATTGAAGAGGGTTTTATGTAAAATATGGTTTAATAAACAATGTCTGGATAATAATGTCATCCCAAAGTACGCTCAAGTTAAAATTAAAAATAAGAACAGTGTAGCCAAAAAAGTAAAAGAACAAAGCGAGAAGTTGTGGATAAAACTGGAAATAAGGTCACTCTACGGCTTAGTCAATAGATATAATAGGGAATTATATGACAGACACATAGAATTGTTAAGAATATACTCGTATGTAGAGTTAGAAGAAATATTATATAATTTTGGTTTGGGGTACGTAGAAAAGAAATTGGAAAAGAAAAATAAAAAAATGGTAGATAAGTTAAATAAATTAATAAGAAAGAACGAAGTACAAAAGGAACACCTCTCTAAGAATAACTATGAAAAAAGAGTAATAAACCTTACAGAGGTGAATTTCAATACAGAAGAAAAAGAAATGTTAGCAAAAGGCTTAAAATACGCACCGCCACCAGAATTAAATCAAGAAAAAACGATTATTGAATGCGAAAGCATAATACAAAAACTAGGAAATGAAAATGATAAAAAAAGAATAAGGTGGGAAGTAGGGAATGTAGTAGATAAAATATTTAAGAAAAGTTTGTATAATTCAAAAAATGAACAAAAAATCAAATCAACTGTAACTAAACTAAAGAATAAAATAAAGAAAAATGATATTATAGTTACGAAGGCGGACAAAGGAAATACAATGGTACTACTGAGAAAGGACGAATACATAAAGAAAACGGAAGAATTTATAAGGGAAGGACCATACGAGGAAATAAAGTATGATTATACAAGTAAGTACCAGTCAAGGATAAAACAAATGATGAAACAGATAACATTTATAGAAGAAAATAAGAAAAAGTATTTATTGGAAAGTAATCCAACAGCACCAACTTTTAAAAGTCAGGTTAAGATACATAAAGAAGGAAAACCAATTAGACCGATTGTTTCGTTTATTAATGCACCTATTTATAAATTATCAAAGGAAGTTAGCAGAGTACTGAGAGAGAAATATGAATTTGGGACAAAATACAACATAGAGAATAATGTAAAATTGATAGAAAAATTAGAAAATATTAGGATTAATGTAAATACAAAATTGATATCACTGGATGTTAAGGACATGTTTACCAATATCACAGTAAATAAAGTTATTAAGTTAATAAAAGATAATAATATGGGAGAATACAGGTATAAAAAGCAGTTGATGAAAGTAATTAAAGAATGTGTAAATCAGAACTATTTTAGGTTTAATAACAAGTTTTATATACAGAAAAAAGGTTTACCTATGGGGTCTTCATTATCCCCTATTCTTGCTGAAATATACATGAATGATTTTGAAAAGCAATTAATAACTTCCACTAAGTATAAAGACAATATAAAATTATGGTCTAGGTACGTTGATGATGTATTAGTAATTTGGGAAGGAAGCATAGAAGAAGTGCATGAGTTTATAAATGAGGTAAATAATAAGGATAAAAACTTACAATTTAAAGAAGAGATAGGAGGTAAGAAAATAAATTACTTAGATTTGAACATAGAAATTAAGGATAATGAGAAACTACAGTTTGGGATATTTAGGAAAGAGTCGTATTCTGATATAATTATACCAAGAGAGTCTTACCACCCATATAGATATAAAATGGCGGCAATCAATACATTTTGTTACAGAGCTCAGAAGTGTTTAAAAGAGACCGATTCAAAAGTTAGGGAGTTAAAAACGATAAAGGGAATTGTAAGGAATAATAATTATAACACCAACATAGTGGATAAAGTTATGAAAAGGGTTAACATACAAAAAGCTAAAATAGAACCAGAACAAAAGAATTATGCAGGGTCATTGACATACATAGGTTCACATACTAGAAAAATTATAAAATGTTTTAATAAATATGGAGTAGATATAGTTATTAAAAAATGTGAAACGGTATTTGATAAGATAAGGAATAAGAATATAGAAAAAATTCCAGTATTACAGAAAAGCGGAATTTATAAATTAAAATGTAAAGACTGCAACAAAGTGTACCCAGGTGAGACAGGACGGAAATTGGTATGCAGGTTGTCTGACCACAAACGTGGAGAAGGTAATAGAACAACCAATTCGTTATATGCAAGACATTTCATAGAAGACAACCATAAGTTTGTTAATCCTTTGGAAGAATACGAAATTGTAAAAGTAGTAAATAACACAGTTGAAAGGAAGCTTAGAGAGGAGTTAGAAATATTAAAAGAAAGAGAAAAAGGGTTAGACAATTTAATTAATATTAAAATTAAATTTGATAATGAAGAAATATTTTATAACATGATTAAGAAGTAAATGATAGAGGACAGATAGATAAGATTAAGAATTATTTGCATAGTACTAATTGGATGGTTAAAATAAGGGTGTGTGACTGACCCATGTGTGTGGAGAGGAAGTAGGGTAAGTTTAAAAGGATGCACACACACACACACACACACACACACACACACACACACACACACACACACACACACACACACACACACACTGAAACACAAGGAATTTGCTAGAAAAATATGTAACTGTACAGATGGTGTGGACAGGGTTTAGGGGGTGGGGAAGGGTCATTTATATTATAGCTTGTTGTGTGTGAGCAGGGTGGGGGAGAGGGGTGAAGGGTTTGTTTTTAAAATAATTTCTGCCTATTCCGATCTGACGATGGGCTGTGAGGCTTGAAAGCGCTAATCGGGATAATTTTTATATAGTGGTGTGCAACTGTGATCATTCTGATTATTATTTTTTACTTTTATTCCATTACCAAAATGAAGTATAGTATTTTTATAAGCTAGATTCTGTTCTTTGTTTACACAGAATTAGGGGAGGCCAACCTAAAATGACATGTCAGAGTTAAACGATATAATGACAGTTTTATAGAAATTAAAAACGATTTTGAGTCGCTAGCTTACTAATAGGAGTACTCTGTAAACAATGTCGCAGTAACCGTTTTCCTAATAAATGTTTGCCTAATTCATGACTCTCATTCTCTAAGTGGCATGTAACCACTTGGAAGTGATTTATGATTACACTATGCTGTTAGTAATTAATAATAATAATTACATTATTATATTATACTATTGCACCTGATTCGAGCAGTACAGATTTTATACAAAGACATAAATGTCCGATTGTGTATTTATGGAAAGTAGTGTGTATAAATGACCACATACCATTTATACAAACAAAGGCGTCATCAGGGGTGTTGTATATCTCCAACGCTTTTTAATACTTTATTTATATTGACGATGCTTTGAGGGAATGGAAAATGACATTCAAGGGCGGTATAAGCCTGAGTGATGAATATACTGCTTCATGCAACGATATAACCCTAATAGCAGAAACGGAAAGTGACCTTCAAATGACCGTCATCGGACAGGTTCAGAGTTTGAACTATCTTGGGTGGGAAATTTCGTATGTATTCGACAGGGATATAGAAGACAAAAACAATAAGTTTGGTCATATTTGTGATGTAATAAACCGACACTTTAAATACAAAACACGAAGGGCACCAGAGTTAAGGCGTATAAATCGACTGCAGTGTCACCACTGCTTTATGGAAGTGAGTCGTGGCTTCTAACTAAAAAACAAGAAAATCACATAGAAGCAGTAGAGATGAAATTTCTAAGAACGGTGAAGGGACTTAAAAGAAAAGTCGGGATAAAAAACGCGGACATAAGGAAAAATGCAAACCTACAGTTTGTAGGATAAAATAATAGATAATATACTGTAAGCAAGTGGGTGGATCACACGAACAGAATGGATTCAGACTTCCAATTGGAGCCTGGCATTGTATACCATCAGGAAGAAGTCTTGGAAGGCCAAAGAAGAAGTGAGTTCTGGAACAGAAGATTATGGTATTACTGTAAATTTGTTGTAATAAAATGAACAGTAGAACAGCCTCTATGAAGAGTGTTGTTAGTTTGAGACCATCCGGTAAAATGACATACATGGAGGTAAGGCTATATTACATATTATGTCGTTCCGAACCAAACTGATGAGATGTTTGGAACTGACAGCAATTCAACATGTAGCGTCGCCCGGTTCCAATTGCTCGAATAAACAGAAAAACAAAAAATTGCAAGGAAACTTCAACAGTAAATTACTAACAGTTCTTTCTTAAAAATATTAGAGATGAAATATATTAGCAAAAATGTTGAATTACGTAAAACAAATAGGAATGAAAAAATAGAATTACGAAATGATGATATCTACGAGGAGGAAATTTCTGGAGAAGACGAGACTAATGGTTTGTGTCGTTAATGCAATAAATGGCTTTGATGTTGTAACTGAACCAGGCAGAACGTGCAGTGCTTTCCAAACAAATAAACACTTGCATGTGTGATGCATGCCAATAACTCGGGAAAACGTGTTTTTCTGTCCTTTAGCTATTTCAGTTACGTTTGCATTACTGTTTATTCAATTTTTCGTCACAAAAAAATTTTAATTTCCAATAAAAATCTTTGAAATTTTATTTTTATTATATTTCGTAAGTTATAATATAACAATGATATCAAGCGTCCAATTTCAATATCGTAACAAAATTTAATCAATTAACAATTATTGTTCAGTAGCCAGTAACTACAAAATCACTAAGACAAGTTAATACATACGAGATATAATAGAAAACGTTTGACACGAAATGATGGGGACCAGTTAATTTTTCGTTTTAACAGAGTATTTCGTATCAAAACGGATAAAAAGTCAAATAAAATGAGATAAATGAACAAATACTGTATAGATTACTTACTGTACTGTGTAGTAAAGTAAAGCAATAAGGAATATTCAGAAGGTACTTGCATATAAACATTTTATTAATCGTCCTGTATAATTTTTGGAAACAAATATTGTTAATTTTTCTTGAAATTTAGTATAGGCCTATACGCAGTGTAACTGTTCTTAATCTGGTTTTACGATTTAGGTTTTCTTGTATAATAATGCTATAGGCCTATGTCTTTTAAAGTTCCTACAGTAACAATGTTCAACGCTCAGCTACGAAAGCATATACGTAGGTAGCGGTAGGAACTCGTAAATTTTCACTGTCATTTCCCGTGTCAAGTTCGTCGGCACTCAAATCGCTTTCACAGTTTTTAACTTGAACTGTTTCTACGCTATCACTAGTCTATCTGTTAATGGTTACGTTCTCGCCGAAAGACACGTACTCATTAAAAAAAAAACTGAAATATTTAATACTGGTGATAAGCGATTAAATATTTCAGACACCGTAGGCACAATTTCATTTTCTTGGCATTCGGTTTGTTCAGTCTCTGGATTCAAAATGAATCAAGCGCGAGTGAAACAGTTGTCAATCGTTTTAGGTGTCACGCGGTTCCATGGTGTTTATAACAATTACAAGCGTCCAGAACATTTACACAGAAATGTTTTTTCACCTCTATAGCGGCCAAGTATTTTCATTTCCTATATTGACATTTTTAATTTTTTAATAATACCTTGATGGCAAGGTTCTAGGACACTGTGGTATTTGGTGGTACAAAAATAAGTTTAATTGTCGTCGGTTTTCGGCACTCAGCGAGCAAGAACCGTTATCAACAATTAACACAACTTTTCTCTTCTGTGAAGTGAAATGTTTTTTCTAACAAAACTAGTCGTACGGTAAATATTGTAGATGTCATCCACGCTCGTTTGTTAGCTTTATATTCTACTGGTAACTTTTCAACATTTTTAAGAGAGTGAAGCTTTAAACTTTTATCTATAACTAGTAACTGAAGTTTTTCTGACCCATCAGCACTGCAAACTACCATCATTGTTACTCTCCATTTAGACTTTTGACCGCCAAAGCACTCTTCTCCTTTGAATGGAAGCGTTTTATCGGACACGCAACGGAAAAATAGTCCTGATTCATCTTTTCGTGGACAGTCTTTTAAAATTGCAGATAGTGTAGATTGCAACCAAAATGCTTTGGTTGATATCATTTCTTGTGATACCTCTCTTGACATGCTACAAATGTTTTTATACGTTATAGCGTTTCGTTTTTTAAATATTTCTAGCCAGCCATTATTTGCATTTAAATCCACGTTCATCTGTTCAGCAAAAGCGTCTCCTTCTCCATTAGTGGTGGTCCAAAAACAGTGTATCTTGTGATCTTGCTTGCTTAAACCAAACAAGAAGAGCCGGTTAAAAGTTTTCGTAATTAGCCATAAGGTAACGATTTCTATCTAGTTCAAACTTGATCGAGTCGTACACATCTATTTTATCTCTGTTTTTCATTATGGTAGATAACGTCGAGTTTGGTAGGCCTATATCATATCTTTTAAAGATTCCTGTTTTAGATATAATACCCTTATTAGCAGCTTGGAGGAGTTAAATTTTTAGTTTTAAAGACAGGGAATTTTGTGTTTACGCAATTTCTTCCCAATTTTTACTTTGGGATTGCAAAATCGATTGTTATTTCACTTAACACGTACATGTAAGCCAAACGTCACTTATCACTGAATACGGTAGACTGTAAAAGACTATGAAGATTGTACAGTAAAAACAGGAACAGTTAAACATTAGAGCTCAGTAAATTTTTTACAACAAACCGTTATCTGTACCGTACTGCGAACACACACAGAATAAGTGAGCTGAACTCTAACTTCTCAACAACTTCAACACCCTGTAATGTAAGGGAATTACTGAACAACACATTTGGCACGAAGGTAAAGACCATGTTTTTTCATAAACAACTCTCGTATAAATAAAACTGGTACTGAGTACGGATATACGAAGAGTGAGGACAGTGGTACAGTCTGATACTTGAGGAGGGTAGACTGAGATTTCACAAACACTGCGGACACCACCTCAGACAAGGGGGGGGGGGATCGAGTACAGAGCTGAATTGAATATTTTTCGTTTAGTTTCTTCTGGCGATGCATCGATGCTTCTTCAAGCGCTCCACAGGTGACTTCTAATACGACTTCGATTTTACTTTTCATTTTTCCTTTACACTTCCTTGATTTTTCTTTAAGGCATGCCCACGATATAATTCCTTCTACATTTTCTTTATACTTTCGATAAGCATAGCTGAGATAGTGCGCCGACAGTTTCCCTTTAATGGTACTAATCACTTCCACAAGAAGAAACAAATGGTGTTGTGAGGTCGGCAACCTGACTGTAGACCTGATGATAGATTTTCGACAGTGACACTGAGATGCACAGAGGACAAATCCTCCTTGCAAGGCTAACAAAAGTTTTCAGAGTGTTTACGGAAATATGCACGCTACTATTCAAGTACTATTCCAGGAAATGTTTATAAAGAATCGTTACCAGCGGCGGGTCTTGAAATTGCAAGGAAGGCCGATGAAATAAGGAAAGATGTCTTCATACTTATCACCGTGTAGCGTCCCATCTTAAGAAAAATGTCGATGTCGGTGAAAACCAAACAAAAGAGAAAAGTAAGCTGTTTTTATTTTTGTTTATACTGCCTTTTGTCTTTAGATACATCCTGCATACAGTCTAAATGTTGTCATTCTACTACATTTCACTACTACGAGGGTCAATCAAAATTATTCCAATTATAAGATACTTCCTATTCCAATTCGACCGCCCTCTCTTACACGACTGAAACTTTCCCCTCCCAAACCTCCTCCATGTCTCCGGGACAGTTCCAATGTAGGTGGGTCCATATCTTCGCCCTTGTCAATTGGAAGAAACAACTGTTTTTAATTGTACGAAAAGTAATATGCAAGACTGGCCAACACGACACGCAAAACTGTTCCGTCCTGATATGGTTAAAGCAGAATTTTATGAAATTGACAAAAAGCATAAACCAAAATTTAAAACATATTTAATTGAAGTATTTACTATCTGAAAAGTAAAGGACACTTAATTTTAAGTATCCCCTCTTTCCACCCAGAAATAAATCCTATAGGGATGATGTGGTCAAAAATTAAGCGAGCGGCATGTTGCGGAAAAATGTAACGTGTAACTTAAACGACGTCAAAAACGAATGCGACGAAAAAATTCGAACAGAGACAGACTGGGAAAAACATGTAACATGTAAACACTTGGAAAGAATTGAAGAAGTATATCTGGAAAAGGAAACTAATGTGGTTGAAATAGTAGATCGCTTCATAATTAATCTCTTGGAGAAGAGAGTAGTTTTGCCAGTTCGGATAATTTTGCTGAAGAAGAAGAAGAGAGCTTTTTATATTTGTGTTAAGTATGAATAATTCAGAATTATTTTTTAATTTATAATTTTTAATGAAGAAATTTGTGTTAGTGGTTGAAATCACAAGCAGAATGATCACTGTTGCACACCACTATATAAAAATTATCCCGATTAGCGCTTTCAAGCTTCACAGCTCATCGACAGATCGGAATAGACAGAAATTATGTGAAAACAAACCCTTCACCCCTCTCACCCCACCCTGCTCACACACAACAAGCTATAATATATATTATATTAGGGACATTTATATTATAGCTTGTTGTGTGTGAGCAGGGTGGGGTGAGAGGGGTGAAGGGTTTGTTTTCACATAATTTCTGTCTATTCCGATCTGACGATGAGCTGTGAAGCTTGAAAGCGCTAATCGGGATAATTTTTATATAGTGGTGTGCAACAGTGATCATTCGGCTTATAATTTTTAAATAAATTAAAATTACATAAATTAAAATCTAAATGCTAATAAGAAAATTCCAAAAACTATTAATAAGCTTTTTAAAAGTAAGGAGTAGATGTATTACGATGTATATGTAGATGTATTATGTTACGCGTAATATGTAACATAATAAATAAAGTTAAAATGGAAATTGTTTTATTACGAGAACATCAGGAGCGTGTAAGATGTAATGGTGTCCCAATACATGTCAAAAGGTTTGACCACACAGTCTACCCTCCTCAGGTACATCATTGTCCACACTCTTCGCTACATTCCTGTTGTCCGCACTTTTTGCTGTCTTCACTTTTCGTGCCATCCTGAAATCCTGAAATACAATAGCAGCGACAGAACATACCGAGCAGTGTTAGTTGTTTCTCATTCTTAGAGAGCAACTTACTCTTTATTTTTTAGAGAGGAAGCACGAATTCCATTACATTGAAAACACGCTTTCTTGCGTGCATGTATGGATTTATTTATTACTCAGCTATTGAAAAGCCAGAAAAAAATTATTTTGAACAAAACGTTTTCGTGTTAACCGATATTTTGTAAATAAAACTTTCGTGTTAACCGTGCAAACTGTAATTGTAAAATATTAGCAGCGATCGGGACTGTAACTGGACTCTGTAACTGGACCGAATCATGGAGTTGATATTGATAATATATATTTATTAACATTTCAAAATGAATTGAAGTGACTGAAAACTATAATTTTTATAATAAAATAATAGACGATATAGTAAAGTTATCTCTGTATAAGTTACATTACATGCAGTGCATATCCTTTGTCAGTTTAACCTGGCCATAAGCCTAAAATGACATACTACGTGGAAAACAAAAACAACACCAAATCATTTTCAAAAATGTAAAATTTTCAATGTTTTCGAGCAAAGCTTATTACATAACTATTCGTACTAGACATTAGTCTTGAAAGTAAAATCATCGAATACATTTTTTGAGCTGAGCAGGGAAAAGGAAAACGGTATAGGAAAAAGAAAACGGTATATCATTGCAGGCTAATCACCCTACGTATTTTTAAAATCCTTTTTTTTACTGAGTAGTAAAAAACAACTACAGGGAAATGTGCAACAGTTATTTGTTTGTTTTAAAGATAGAAATTTTAGTACAGAGAATTCGTGATAGTCTGCCGAGGGGCATTCTCACATCCGCCATGACCCTGGTCCTGGCCTTCTGCTAAAAGTGTATGTCCCAAGATTGTTGTTTCCAAACGCACATTCCGAAAAAGTCTATGAATATTATAGGCATCTGTATCTGTTCCTTATACAACTAAAGGATCCATGACGGGTCTAGTGATTTCCTACAAGAGCGCACGAATCCGTAGGCCTTGGTTACATAACTGTTTTTTTCTACATCAAAATTTGTGATTAAATCCCAAAAACAACATTATTTTTTAAATTACTTAATTATCACAATTTCAAATTTATCGATTGCTCTCCTCTTCCCTGTCGTGTGCCCGTTATCGTCACCCTCTAACTTCCAGTCGGCTGCGGTCGCTCTCCACCTTATCCAAACAACTTATTCCTGGTCTTCCTCTCAGGCTTCTCCGGCTCAGTTGCTCAGCAAAAGTCCTTTTCGGCACTCTTCCGTTCTTCATGCTTTGAACATTCCCTAACCACTCAATCCTTTTGATAGTTTTCCACGTTAGGAATAACAAACTTATGTAAGATCAAGCATGATAGAAGGAAAGCTATCAGACTATTAAATCTATACATAATAAGTACTCAGAACGACATTAACTTAGTTATAAAACGATACTGTAAAATGATTTGCCAAAAATAAATCAAGAAAAGTTTATATTTTTTTTTAAAGTAAAAATATTAGATTCAAATGCCTACTTGATATTTCGATGTTATCATACTGTGAGGTTAGTAATAAATAAAAGTGTTTGGTTTATTTTAAGAATGGTAGTCAAATCTTTATTGAGCTTCAGTCAGTCGCCTCACCCCGACTAGCCAATCCCTACAGGAGGTGGCATCGCAGGGCAGAGACCCACTGATTTACTATGGACTAAACCCTCACCATCCATGAAAGCACCTACACAAACATATCGTATTGCTACAGTGTTATCCTCCGACTCTAGTCGTACGTTAATAATTATTGTAAACTGTGTATTTTCTGTTACAATATACGTACACTTATGCAATTACGTTTATTACAAAACAATAAGCATAATTGACAACTGAATATATGACATGCAGAGATCTAGTCTAATGATTAGTTCTCTGTGTATTTAAAGTAACATGTAGTTTACAATACATTCAAATTCCTAGCATCTGAGTAAGTCCAGCGGCAATGTTGATTTTAACCTTCTTGTCTGCAGGCCGTTATCTAGCAGATTTATCGCTAGAGGACTTATTTGCGCTCCTAGCCGTTTCACATATCGGCTTCTCTGAACTGCGCAATTTCGTTGACTGGAGGCAGGTCGATGTCGCTATAGATACGTTTATTGCTGATGAACCATAGTACATCAGTTATGGCCACAGCCATCTTGTTCTGAAGCATAACGATAGCAGTGGCTCTGGAAGCACTTCCCTAGGCCTGTAAGCTGTATGTCCACACAGGCTTGAAAACAGTGTTGTAAAACAGCAGTTTATTTCTCAATGACAATAGCGATTTCTGCCCAAAAACCAATAGTGTTTGCGAAACTTGGTGTCCACTTGTTTCCTCTTCAATCAAATACAGTTCCGCTATGTGAGCTGTTTACCGAGGTGGATGTCCAAGTATTTTACCGAGTCGGCTGTTGGGATTGGTTTGTTGTTTAAACTTATTGATGGTTATTGCAGAATGACATTATGTGGATGTGATATATGTTGATTTCGTTTGTTTAATTGAGTAGGGGGAAAATGAGGTTCCTGACCCACAAAGGGTGCCGCCTTTCCCACGCTCTCCTAAAAATCACTTAAAAAACAATAAAAAAAAGATCTTTCCCGCAGCATCCAATAAACCACCAGCATCCGCGAATTTCCGCGAATATAATTTTTTATTTTTTTAATTCGCTCTCTTAAAAACCACTAAAAAACAAGATCTTTCCCGCAGCATCCAATGGACCACCAGCATCCGCGAATTTCCGCTAATATAATTTTTTATTTTTTAATTAAGCTGATTTGCATTTCCCGCAGCATCCAATGGACCACTTGCATATCAAGGGAGGGGTTCAAACTTGATGTGTGTTATAGTGTATATTAAAACTATATGATCAGGGTTACCAACCTTTGCATTATAGTGTATAGATTAGGTCTGCCAACATTTTTCTGTAGTGGGAAATTCAAACTATAAAAGCAGACGCATTATAGTGTACATTAAAACTATATGATTGTTGTCGACCACGATATCAACTCTCTCTCTCTCTCTCTCACACACACACACATTTAGTAGATTACTGTTGCGTCTCTCTCTCTCTCTCTCTTTCTCTGTGTGTTCATGTAACGTCTCTCTCACGGTCAGGTGAATGTACGTATTAGCGGTCATTGACATAACTTTACATTCATTTAGAAATTTATATTTAGCAAAAATACAGATTAGAAAGTATTTACTTCCAAAACGAACACGGAAGCCACCCCCACCATTGAAGTTACAGATTTTATTTGAACGTGAAAATTATTGGATCTTATTTGCATTAAAACATTATCATGACAAGTAGAATTCCATTCTTTCAATTCGTTGAGAGCTTCACAATAATGTTAGTCTATTGTGTGTGTGTGTGTGTGTGTGTGTGTGTGTGTGTGTGTGTGTGTGTGTGTGTGTGTGTGTGTGTGTGTGTGTGTGTACTAAGTAAATTGTTTGTACATCAATGAATAATATAATCGTACTAGTTTTAATGTAATGTGTATTGCTGCTGCTGCTGCAGACGTCGGCAGAAATTCCCTCATTCAAATCGTTGACAGCGTCAATAAGGTATGATTTGAATCTGCAGCATTTCCCATAAGTTAATGTACTTTACAAAATAATTGATCATAAATATATAGAAAACCAACTTCCACTAACATCATTATACCTAACCATTCTGACCACCCACCACAACATAAAACGGCAGCATTTTATTCGCTATTTAACAGAATGTACAAAATTCCCCTAAACAAACAGGAAACTGACAAAGAAAGAAATATAATATACCAAATTGGTTATGAAAATGGATACAAAAAAAATACTATCATCAAAATAGAAAATAAAATCAAATACAAAATAAAAACTGAACAATTAAGAATTAATCAAACTGAACAACACATAAATAATAACAACAACAAAAAATGGGCCACATTGACATATATAAATAATAAAATGACAAAACTAACAAAACTATTTAAAAACACAGATATAAAAATAGCATACAAAACTAATAAAAATAAATTACAAAATCTAAATAGCTCACACAACAAAGATAATACAACAACTAACGGCATATACAAAATTGAATGCCAAGTTTGCAATAAATGTTACATAGGACAAACAAAAAAACAGCTGAAAAAACGTTATTTTGAACACCTAAATGCATACAAAAACCAGAAATATATAAATCCAATTTAGCCACACATGCAATAACCACAGGACATGAATTCCCAGACATAACCAATGTAACACTAATAAAACATATACCACACAAAGGCACCATAATGAACATTTTGGAAAATTTACAAATATACAAACAAAACAGAAAACAAACTAATACCTGAACAAATACAAATCAATACAAAACATGACACAATATTCAAAGCACTCAACATTGGAAATACACAAAAAACTAACACATACACCACAATCACACACAATAAAACCAATTTGAAATACCAGAAGCCAACAGGAAGCCACAATAATAATAGTCAACCAACAACACATATGTACTTCACCAGACAAAAAAACAGGAAGGCTGACGATGGGTACAAGATAGTACCCGAAACATGTTCCTAATAAGGAAAAAAGTAAATTTATTTATAAATATTAAATGTATTATATACATCAAGAAACAGACTGTAGCAGAAAGTGATTGAATTAATATAATCATACAAGGTAAATAAGCCTACAGTGGAAAAAAAACGAAAAGTGAGGTTATAAAACAAATGCAAAAACAAAAGTGTATAGAGAAAAAGTAGTGAAGTGAACATAAAATTAAGTGAAATCAACTACCAAATAACGGAAAACAAAACAAATCATCTCTCACATAAATATACATTAACATGTACACAAACAACATACCCACAATTCCATGTAACGACATTACCATTTTATTAAACAAATTTCAAACATGAAGAAAACAACTAATGAACACAAACATGAACATATACTTCTATAGACAATGCCAAAAACATAAATTAACACCTAAATACATCAACATAAACACAAACAACAAAAACATGACTGCACAAAAAACTATAAAACAAGCACAAAAGCTATGGATACAAAACGAAATTAATCAATTATACAGTAAGAAAAATAGCATAATGCTAAACATATACAAACTACAATTAGAGCTAACACTTTCATTATATCCAATCACTTGGAATAATAAATACAATAACATAGAAAATAAAATAAGATTTGAAAAAAACAAAAAGACTTATACAATCAACAAAAAACTTAACACATTAAAACAACAAAACAAAAATCAAGAACAAAAAACAAAAATAAACACACATTTTACCCTCGAACCATTAAACTTAGCAATACAGAATTTAACAAAAAAGAAACAGAATATTTAAACAATATGTCAAAAACTAACATAACTCAAAATGCAATCAAAAATCTAGAAAATTTAATAGTAGAAAAAGAATTTGCCATTAACCTAATAAAAGACAATATACAAGAAGAAAAAAGAACAGAAGCAACACATATAATTAAAAAAATAATCACTAGCGAAATGAAAAACAAAGATAAACAAAAGAAAAACAATAAAACAATAAAGGAAATTAAAAATAAAGTAAAGAACAGTAATTTAATAATAACTAAAGCAGACAAAAGTCAAGCAACAGTAGTCATTGATAAAGCAGACTACATCAAAAAAACCGAAGACTTCATCAACAATAATAAATGCGTACAACTAGATAAAAACGTAACAGAAAACTATCTTAAACAAACAATAAAACTAATAAAAACAACTAAAAACATTTTCAACAATAAAAACACAGACATATATATATATAATAATCCAGAACCACCTAAAATGAATAGCCTAATAAAAATACACAAATTAAACAACCCAATACGTCCATTAATCAATTTCGAAAAAGCTCCTACATACAAAATAGCAAAAATAATAGCACAAAAACTAAAATGTAACCATCTAGCAAATAACCATCATAACATAAAGAACACATACGAATTAATAGACAAACTAAAAATAATAAATATAAATGAAAATACATTTTTCACATCATATGACATAACAAACATGTACACCAACATCCCAGTAGAAGAAACAATTGACATAATAATAAACAAACTTAAAGAACAAAATGAAAACAAACAATATATAACCGAAATAAAAAATAGCCTCCAACTAATACTAAAACAAAATTACTTTGAATTTAATAGCAAAATTTATCAACAGAAAGAAGGTTTAGCAATGGGATCACCATTATCAAGCATAATAGCAGAAATATTCCTACAACACATAGACACCAAAATACAAAATATCATAAAATCACATGACCCAAGTGGCATATGGATAAGATATGTAGATGATGGGCTATATGTATCAAATAACAAAAACACAAATGCAGAGAACATACTGAAATAAATCAATAACATACATCCCAAAATACAATTCACAGAAGAAAAAGAAAAACATAAAAAAATCAACTGTTTAGACATAACCATCACAAGATACAACAACCACATTCAATATGCAATATATAGAAAACCAACTTCCACTAACATCATTATACCTAACCATTCTGACCACCCACCACAACATAAAATAGCAGCATTTTATTCGCTATTTAACAGAATGTACAAAATTCCCCTAAACAAACAGGAAACTGACAAAGAAAGAAATATAATATACCAAATTGGTTATGAAAATGGATACAAAAAAAATACTAAGATCAAAATAGAAAATAAAATCAAATACAAAATAAAAACTGAACAATTAAGAAATAATCAAACTGAACAACACATAAATAATAACAACAACAAAAAATGGGCCACATTCACATATATAAATAATAAAATGACAAAACTAACAAAACTATTTAAAAACACAGATATAAAAATACCATACAAAACTAATAAAAATAAATTACAAAATCTAAATAGCTCACACAACAAAGATAATACAACAACTAACGGCATATACAAAATTGAATGCCAAGATTGCAATAAATGTTACATAGGACAAACAAAAAAACAGCTGAAAAAACGTTATTTTGAACACCTAAATGCATACAAAAAACCAGAAATATATAAAACCAATTTAGCCACACATGCAATAAACACAGGACATGAATTCCCAGACATAACCAATGTAACACTAATAAAACATATACAACACAAAGGCACCATAATGAACATTTGGGAAAATTTACAAATATACAAACATAAAACAGAAAACAAACTAATACCTGAACAAATACAAATCAATACAAAACATGACACAATATTCAAAGCACTCAACATTGAAAATACACAAAAAACTAACACATACACCACAATCACACACAATAAAACCAATTTGAAATACCAGAAGCCAACAGGAAGCCACAATAATAATAGTCAACCAACAACACATATGTACTTCACCAGACAAAAAAACCGAAGGCTGAGGATGGGTACAAGATAGTACCCGAAACATGTTCCTAATAAGGAAAAAAGGTATATCTTGAAGTAAATTTATTTATAAATATTAAATGTATTATATAAATCAAGAAATGGACTGTAGCAGAAAGTGATTGAATTAATATAACCATACAACTAAATAAACCTACAGTGGAAAAAAAAACGGAATGTGAGGTTATAAAACAAATGCAAAAACAAAAGTGTATAGTAAAAAAATAGTGAAGTGAACATCAAATTAAGTGAAATCAACTACCAAATAACGGAAAACAAAATAAATCATCTCTCACATAAATATACATTAACATGTACACAAACAACATAACCACAATTCCATATAACCACTTTACCAAATTATTAAACAAATTTCAAACACGAAAAAAACAACTAATGAAAACAAACATGAACATATACTTCAATAGACAATGCCAAAAACATAAATTAACACCTAAATACATCAACATAAACACAAACAAGAAAAATATGACTGCACAAAAAACTATAAAACAAGCACAAAAGCTATGGATACAAAACGAAATTAATCAATTATACAGTAAGAAAAATAGCATAATACTAGACATATACAAACTACACTTAGAGCTAACAAGTTTATTACATCCAATCAGTTGGCATAATAAATACAATAACATAGAAAATAAAATAAGATTTGAAAAAACAAAAAGACTTATACAATCAACAAAAAACTTAACACATTAAAAGAACAAAACAAAAATCAAGAACAAAAAAACAAAAATAAACACACATTTTACCCTCGAACCATTAACCTTAGCAATACAGAATTTAACAAAAAAGAAACAGAATATTTAAACAATATTTCAAAAACTAACATAACTCAAAATGCAAACAAAAATCTAGAAAATTTAATAGTAGAAACAGAATTTGCCATTAACCTAATATAAGACAATATACAAGAAGAAAAAAGAACAGAAGCAACACATATAATTAAAAAAATAATCACTAGCGAAATGAAAAACAAACATAAACAAAAGAAAAACAATAAAACAATAAAAGAAATTAAAAATAAAGTAAAGAACAATAATTTAATAATAACTAAAGCAGACAAAAGTCAAGCAACAGTAGTCATTGATAAAGCAGACTACATCAAAAAAACCGAAGACTTCATCAACAATAATAAATGCGTACAACTAGATAAAAACCCAACAGAAAACTATCTTAAACAAACAATAAAACTAATAAAAACAACTAAAAACATTTTCAACAATAAAAACACAGACATATATAAATAATAATCCAGAACCACCTAAAATGAATAGCCTAATAAAAATACACAAATTAGACAACCCAATACGTCCATTAATCAATTTCAAAAAAGCTCCTACATACAAAATAGCAAAAATAATAGCACAAAAACTAAAACGTAACCATCTAGCAAATAACCATCATAACGTAAAAAACACATAGGAATTAATAGACAAACTAAAAATAATAAATATAAATGAAAATACATTTTTCACATCATATGACATAACAAACATGTACACCAACATCCCAGTAGAAGAAACAATTGACATAATAATAAACAAACTTAAAGAACAAAATGAAAACAAACAATATATAACCGAAATAAAAACTAGCCTCCAATTAATACTAAAACAAAATTACTTTGAATTTAATAGCAAAATTTATCAACAGAAAGAAGGTTTAGCAATGGGATCACCATTATCAAGCATAATAGCAGAAATATTCCTACAACACATAGACACCAAAATACAAAATATCATAAAATCACATGACCCAAATGGCATATGGATAAGATATGTAGATGATGGGCTATATGTATCAAATAACAAAAACACAAATGCAGAGAACATACTGAAACAAATCAATAACACACATCCCAAAATACAATTCACAGAAGAAAAAGAAAAACATAAAAAATCAACTGTTTAGACATAACCATCACAAGATACAACAACCACATTCAATATGCAATATATAGAAAACCAACTTCCACTAACATCATTATACCTAACCATTCTGACCACCCACCACAACATAAAATAGCAGCATTTTATTCGCTATTTAACAGAATGTACAAAATTCCCCTAAACAAACAGGAAACTGACAAAGAAAGAAATATAATATACCAAATTGGTTATGAAAATGGATACAAAAAAAATACTAAGATCAAAATAGAAAATAAAATCAAATACAAAATAAAAACTGAACAATTAAGAAATAATCAAACTGAACAACACATAAATAATAACAACAACAAAAAATGGGCCACATTCACATATATAAATAATAAAATGACAAAACTAACAAAACTATTTAAAAAGACAGATATAAAAATAGCATACAAAACTAATAAAAATAAATTACAAAATCTAAATAGCTCACACAACAAAGATAATACAACAACTAACGGCATATACAAAATTGAATGCCAAGATTGCAATAAATGTTACATAGGACAAACAAAAAAACAGCTGAAAAAACGTTATTTTGAACACCTAAATGCATACAAAAAACCAGAAATATATAAAACCAATTTAGCCACACATGCAATAAACACAGGACATGAATTCCCAGACATAACCAATGTAACACTAATAAAACATATACCACACAAAGGCACCGTAATGAACATTTGGGAAAATTTAAAAATATACAAACATAAAACAGAAAACAAACTAATACCTGAACAAATACAAATCAATACAAAACATGACACAATATTCAAAGCACTCAACATTGAAAATACACAAAAAACTAACACATACACCACAATCACACACAATAAAACCAATTTGAAATACCAGAAGCCAACAGGAAGCCACAATAATAATAGTCAACCAACAACACATATGTACTTCACCAGACATAAAAACCGGAAGGCTGAGGATGGGTACAAGATAGTACCCGAAACATGTTCCTAATAAGGAAAAAAGGTATATCTTGAAGTAAATTTATTTATAAATATTAAATGTATTATATAAATCAAGAAATGGACTGTAGCAGAAAGTGATTGATATAATATAACCATACAACTAAATAAACCTACAGTGGAAAAAAAACGGAATGTGAGGTTATAAAACAAATGCAAAAACAAAAGTGTATAGTAAAAAAATAGTGAAGTGAACATCAAATTAAGTGAAATCAACTACCAAATAACGGAAAACAAAATAAATCATCTCTCACATAAATATACATTAACATGTACACAAACAACATAACCACAATTCCATATAACCACATTACCAAATTACTAAACAAATTTCAAACACGAAAAAAACAACTAATGAAAACAAACATGAACATATACTTCAATAGACAATGCCAAAAACATAAATTAACACCTAAATACATCAACATAAACACAAACAACAAAAATATGACTGCACAAAAAACTATAAAACAAGCACAAAAGCTATGGATACAAAACGAAATTAATCAATTATACAGTAAGAAAAATAGCATAATACTAGACATATACAAACTACACTTAGAGCTAACAAGTTTATTACATCCAATCTGTTGGAATAATAAATACAATAACATAGAAAATAAAATAAGATTTGAAAAAAACAAAAAGACTTATACAATCAACAAAAAACTTAACACATTAAAAGAACAAAACAAAAATCAAACACAAAAAAACAAAAATAAACACACATTTTACCCTCGAACCATTAACCTTAGCAATACAGAATTTAACAAAAAAGAAACAGAATATTTAAACAATATTTCAAAAACTAACATAACTCAAAATGCAAACAAAAATCTAGAAAATTTAATAGTAGAAACAGAATTTGCCATTAACCTAATATAAGACAATATACAAGAAGAAAAAAGAACAGAAGCAACACATATAATTAAAAAAATAATCACTAGCGAAATGAAAAACAAACATAAACAAAAGAAAAACAATAAAAGAAATTAAAAATAAAGGAAAGAACAAAAATTTAATAATAACTAAAGCAGACAAAAGTCAAGCAACAGTAGTCATTGATAAAGCAGACTACATCAAAAAAACCGAAGACTTCATCAACAATAATAAATGCGTACAACTAGATAAAAACCCAACAGAAAACTATCTTAAACAAACAATAAAACTAATAAAAACAACTAAAAACATTTTCAACAATAAAAACACAGACATATATATAAATAATAATCCAGAACCACCTAAAATGAATAGCCTAATAAAAATACACAAATTAGACAACCCAATACGTCCATTAATCAATTTCAAAAAAGCTCCTACATACAAAATAGCAAAAATAATAGCACAAAAACTAAAACGTAACCATCTAGCAAATAACCATCATAACGTAAAAAACACATAGGAATTAATAGACAAACTAAAAATAATAAATATAAATGAAAATACATTTTTCACATCATATGACATAACAAACATGTACACCAACATCCCAGTAGAAGAAACAATTGACATAATAATAAACAAACTTAAAGAACAAAATGAAAACAAACAATATATAACCGAAATAAAAACTAGCCTCCAACTAATACTAAAACAAAATTACTTTGAATTTAATAGCAAAATTTATCAACAGAAAGAAGGTTTAGCAATGGGATCACCATTATCAAGCATAATAGCAGAAATATTCCTACAACACATAGACACCAAAATACAAAATATCATAAAATCACATGACCCAAATTGCATATGGATAAGATATGTAGATGATGGGCTATATGTATCAAATAACAAAAACACAAATGCAGAGAACATACTGAAACAAATCAATAACATACATCCCAAAATACAATTCACAGAAGAAAAAGAAAAACATAACAAAATCAACTGTTTAGACATAACCATCACAAGATACAACAACCACATACAATATGCAATATATAGAAAACCAACTTCCACTAACATCATTATACCTAACCATTCTGACCACCCACCACAACATAAAATGGCAGCATTTTATTCCCTATTTAACAGAATGTACAAAATTCCCCTAAACAAACAGGAAACTGACAAAGAAAGAAATATAATATACCAAATTGGTTATGAAAATGGATACAAAAAAAATATACTATGATCAAAATAGAAAATAAAATCAAATACAAAATAAAAACCGAACAATTAAATATTAATCAAACTGAACAACACATAAATAATAACAACAACAAAAAATGGGCCACATTCACATATATAAATAATAAATTGACAAAACTAACAAAACTATTTAAAAACACAGATATAAAAATAGCATACAAAACTAATAAAAATAAATTACAAAATCTAAATAGCTCACACAACAAAGATAATACAACAACTAACGGCATATACAAAATTGAATGCCAAGATTGCAATAAATGTTACATAGGACAAACAAAAAAACAGCTGAAAAAACGTTATTTTGAACACCTAAATGCATACAAAAAACCAGAAATATATAAAACCAATTTAGCCACACATGCAATAAACACAGGACATGAATTCCCAGACATAACCAATGTAACACTAATAAAACATATACCACACAAAGGCACCGTAATGAACATTTGGGAAAATTTAAAAATATACAAACATAAAACAGAAAACAAACTAATACCTGAACAAATACAAATCAATACAAAACATGACACAATATTCAAAGCACTCAACATTGAAAATACACAAAAAACTAACACATACACCACAATCACACACAATAAAACCAATTTGAAATACCAGAAGCCAACAGGAAGCCACAATAATAATAGTCAACCAACAACACATATGGACTTCACCAGACATAAAAACCGGAAGGCTGAGGATGGGTACACGATAGTACCCGAAACATGTTCCTAATAAGGAAAAAAGGTATATCTTGAAGTAAATTTATTTATAAATATTAAATGTATTATATAAATCAAGAAATGGACTGTAGCAGAAAGTGATTGATTTAATATAACCATACAACTAAATAAACCTACAGTGGAAAAAAAAACGGAAAGTGAGGTTATAAAACAAATGCAAAAACAAAAGTGTATAGTAAAAAAATAGTGAAGTGAACATCAAATTAAGTGAAATCAACTAGCAAATAACGGAAAACAAAATAAATCATCTCTCACATAAATATACTTTAACATGTACACAAACAACATAACCACAATTCCATATAACCACATTACCAAAATATTAAACAAATTTCAAACACGAAAAAAACAACTAATGAAAACAAACATGAACATATACTTCAATAGACAATGCCAAAAACATAAATTAACACCTAAATACATCAACATAAACACAAACAAGAAAAATATGACTGCACAAAAATCTATAAAACAAGCACAAAAGCTATTGTACAAAACAAAATTAATCAATTATACAGTAAGAAAAATAGCATAATACTAGACATATACAAACTACACTTAGAGCTAACAAGTTTATTACATCCAATCAGTTGGAATAATAAATACAATAACATAGAAAATAAAATAAGATTTGAAAAAACAAAAAGACTTCTACAATCAACAAAAAACTTAACACATTAAAAGAACAAAACAAAAATCAAGAACAAAAAAACAAAAATAAACACACATTTTACCCTCGAACCATTAACCTTAGCAATACAGAATTTAACAAAAAAGAAACAGAATATTTAAACAATTTTTCAAAAACTAACATAACTCAAAATGCAAACAAAAATCTAGAAAATTTAATAGTAGAAACAGAATTTGCCATTAACCTAATAAAAGACAATATACAAGAAGAAAAAAGAACAGAAGCAACACATATAATTAAAAAAATAATCACTAGCGAAATGAAAAACAAACATAAACAAAAGAAAAACAATAAAAGAAATTAAAAATAAAGTAAAGAACAATAATTTAATAATAACTAAAGCAGACAAAAGTCAAGCAACAGTAGTCATTGATAAAGCAGACTACATCAAAAAAACCGAAGACTTCATCAACAATAATAAATGCGTACAACTAGATAAAAACCCAACAGAAAACTATCTTAAACAAACAATAAAACTAATAAAAACAACTAAAAACATTTTCAACAATAAAAACACAGACATATATAAATAATAATCCAGAACCACCTAAAATGAATAGCCTAATAAAAATACACAAATTAGACAACCCTAAACGTCCATTAATCAATTTCAAAAAAGCTCCTACATACAAAATAGCAAAAATAATAGCACAAAAACTAAAACGTAACCATCTAGCAAATAACCATCATAACATAAAAAACACATACGAATTAATAGACAAACTAAAAATAATAAATATAAATGAAAATACATTTTTCACATCATATGACATAACAAACATGTACACCAACATCCCAGTAGAAGAAACAGTTGACATAATAATAAACAAACTTAAAGAACAAAATGAAAACAAACAATATATAACCGAAATAAAAAATAGCCTCCAACTAATACTAAAACAAAATTACTTTGAATTTAATAGCAAAATTTATCAACAGAAAGAAGGTTTAGCAATGGGATCACCATTATCAAGCATAATAGCAGAAATATCCCTACAACACATAGACACCAAAATACAAAATATCATAAAATCACATGACACAAGTGGCATATGGATAAGATATGTAGATGATGGGCTATATGTATCAAATAACAAAAACACAAATGCAGAGAACATACTGAAATAAATCAATAACATACATCCCAAAATACAATTCACAGAAGAAAAAGAAAAACATAAAAAATCAACTGTTTAGACATAACCATCACAAGATACAACAACCACATTCAATATGCAATATATAGAAAACCAACTTCCACTAACATCATTATACCTAACCATTCTGACCACCCACCACAACATAAAATAGCAGCATTTTATTCGCTATTTAACAGAATGTACAAAATTCCCCTAAACAAACAGGAAACTGACAAAGAAAGAAATATAATATACCAAATTGGTTATGAAAATGGATACAAAAAAAATACTAAGATCATAATAGAAAATAAATCAAATACAAAATAAAAACTGAACAATTAAGAATTAATCAAACTGAACAACACATAAATAATAACAACAACAAAAAATGGGCCACATTCACATATATAAATAATAAAATGACAAAACTAACAAAACTATTTAAAAACACAGGTATATAAATAGCATACAAAACTAATAAAAATAAATTACAAAATCTAAATAGCTCACACAACAAAGATAATACAACAACTAACGGCATATACAAAATTGAATGCCAAGATTGCAATAAATGTTACATAGGACAAACAAAAAAACAGCTGAAAAAACATTATTTTGAACACCTAAATGCATACAAAAAACCAGAAATATATAAAACCAATTTAGCCACACATGCAATAAACACAGGACATGAATTCCCAGACATAACCAATGTAACACTAATAAAACATATACCACACAAAGGCACCGTAATGAACATTTGGGAAAATTTAAAAATATACAAACATAAAACAGAAAACAAACTAATACCTGAACAAATACAAATCAATACAAAACATGACACAATATTCAAAGCACTCAACATTGAAAATACACAAAAAACTAACACATACACCACAATCACACACAATAAAACCAATTTGAAATACCAGAAGCCAACAGGAAGCCACAATAATAATAGTCAACCAACAACACATATGTACTTCACCAGACATAAAAACCGGAAGGCTGAGGATGGGTACAAGATAGTACCCGAAACATGTTCCTAATAAGGAAAAAAGGTATATCTTGAAGTAAATTTATTTATAAATATTAAATGTATTATATAAATCAAGAAATGGACTGTAGCAGAAAGTGATTGATATAATATAACCATACAACTAAATAAACCTACAGTGGAAAAAAAACGGAATGTGAGGTTATAAAACAAATGCAAAAACAAAAGTGTATAGTAAAAAAATAGTGAAGTGAACATCAAATTAAGTGAAATCAACTACCAAATAACGGAAAACAAAATAAATCATCTCTCACATAAATATACATTAACATGTACACAAACAACATAACCACAATTCCATATAACCACATTACCAAATTACTAAACAAATTTCAAACACGAAAAAAACAACTAATGAAAACAAACATGAACATATACTTCAATAGACAATGCCAAAAACATAAATTAACACCTAAATACATCAACATAAACACAAACAACAAAAATATGACTGCACAAAAAACTATAAAACAAGCACAAAAGCTATGGATACAAAACGAAATTAATCAATTATACAGTAAGAAAAATAGCATAATACTAGACATATACAAACTACACTTAGAGCTAACAAGTTTATTACATCCAATCTGTTGGAATAATAAATACAATAACATAGAAAATAAAATAAGATTTGAAAAAAACAAAAAGACTTATACAATCAACAAAAAACTTAACACATTAAAAGAACAAAACAAAAATCAAACACAAAAAAACAAAAATAAACACACATTTTACCCTCGAACCATTAACCTTAGCAATACAGAATTTAACAAAAAAGAAACAGAATATTTAAACAATATTTCAAAAACTAACATAACTCAAAATGCAAACAAAAATCTAGAAAATTTAATAGTAGAAACAGAATTTGCCATTAACCTAATATAAGACAATATACAAGAAGAAAAAAGAACAGAAGCAACACATATAATTAAAAAAATAATCACTAGCGAAATGAAAAACAAACATAAACAAAAGAAAAACAATAAAAGAAATTAAAAATAAAGGAAAGAACAAAAATTTAATAATAACTAAAGCAGACAAAAGTCAAGCAACAGTAGTCATTGATAAAGCAGACTACATCAAAAAAACCGAAGACTTCATCAACAATAATAAATGCGTACAACTAGATAAAAACCCAACAGAAAACTATCTTAAACAAACAATAAAACTAATAAAAACAACTAAAAACATTTTCAACAATAAAAACACAGACATATATATAAATAATAATCCAGAACCACCTAAAATGAATAGCCTAATAAAAATACACAAATTAGACAACCCAATACGTCCATTAATCAATTTCAAAAAAGCTCCTACATACAAAATAGCAAAAATAATAGCACAAAAACTAAAACGTAACCATCTAGCAAATAACCATCATAACGTAAAAAACACATAGGAATTAATAGACAAACTAAAAATAATAAATATAAATGAAAATACATTTTTCACATCATATGACATAACAAACATGTACACCAACATCCCAGTAGAAGAAACAATTGACATAATAATAAACAAACTTAAAGAACAAAATGAAAACAAACAATATATAACCGAAATAAAAACTAGCCTCCAACTAATACTAAAACAAAATTACTTTGAATTTAATAGCAAAATTTATCAACAGAAAGAAGGTTTAGCAATGGGATCACCATTATCAAGCATAATAGCAGAAATATTCCTACAACACATAGACACCAAAATACAAAATATCATAAAATCACATGACCCAAATTGCATATGGATAAGATATGTAGATGATGGGCTATATGTATCAAATAACAAAAACACAAATGCAGAGAACATACTGAAACAAATCAATAACATACATCCCAAAATACAATTCACAGAAGAAAAAGAAAAACATAACAAAATCAACTGTTTAGACATAACCATCACAAGATACAACAACCACATACAATATGCAATATATAGAAAACCAACTTCCACTAACATCATTATACCTAACCATTCTGACCACCCACCACAACATAAAATGGCAGCATTTTATTCCCTATTTAACAGAATGTACAAAATTCCCCTAAACAAACAGGAAACTGACAAAGAAAGAAATATAATATACCAAATTGGTTATGAAAATGGATACAAAAAAAATATACTATGATCAAAATAGAAAATAAAATCAAATACAAAATAAAAACCGAACAATTAAATATTAATCAAACTGAACAACACATAAATAATAACAACAACAAAAAATGGGCCACATTCACATATATAAATAATAAATTGACAAAACTAACAAAACTATTTAAAAACACAGATATAAAAATAGCATACAAAACTAATAAAAATAAATTACAAAATCTAAATAGCTCACACAACAAAGATAATACAACAACTAACGGCATATACAAAATTGAATGCCAAGATTGCAATAAATGTTACATAGGACAAACAAAAAAACAGCTGAAAAAACGTTATTTTGAACACCTAAATGCATACAAAAAACCAGAAATATATAAAACCAATTTAGCCACACATGCAATAAACACAGGACATGAATTCCCAGACATAACCAATGTAACACTAATAAAACATATACCACACAAAGGCACCGTAATGAACATTTGGGAAAATTTAAAAATATACAAACATAAAACAGAAAACAAACTAATACCTGAACAAATACAAATCAATACAAAACATGACACAATATTCAAAGCACTCAACATTGAAAATACACAAAAAACTAACACATACACCACAATCACACACAATAAAACCAATTTGAAATACCAGAAGCCAACAGGAAGCCACAATAATAATAGTCAACCAACAACACATATGGACTTCACCAGACATAAAAACCGGAAGGCTGAGGATGGGTACACGATAGTACCCGAAACATGTTCCTAATAAGGAAAAAAGGTATATCTTGAAGTAAATTTATTTATAAATATTAAATGTATTATATAAATCAAGAAATGGACTGTAGCAGAAAGTGATTGATTTAATATAACCATACAACTAAATAAACCTACAGTGGAAAAAAAAACGGAAAGTGAGGTTATAAAACAAATGCAAAAACAAAAGTGTATAGTAAAAAAATAGTGAAGTGAACATCAAATTAAGTGAAATCAACTAGCAAATAACGGAAAACAAAATAAATCATCTCTCACATAAATATACTTTAACATGTACACAAACAACATAACCACAATTCCATATAACCACATTACCAAAATATTAAACAAATTTCAAACACGAAAAAAACAACTAATGAAAACAAACATGAACATATACTTCAATAGACAATGCCAAAAACATAAATTAACACCTAAATACATCAACATAAACACAAACAAGAAAAATATGACTGCACAAAAATCTATAAAACAAGCACAAAAGCTATTGTACAAAACAAAATTAATCAATTATACAGTAAGAAAAATAGCATAATACTAGACATATACAAACTACACTTAGAGCTAACAAGTTTATTACATCCAATCAGTTGGAATAATAAATACAATAACATAGAAAATAAAATAAGATTTGAAAAAACAAAAAGACTTCTACAATCAACAAAAAACTTAACACATTAAAAGAACAAAACAAAAATCAAGAACAAAAAAACAAAAATAAACACACATTTTACCCTCGAACCATTAACCTTAGCAATACAGAATTTAACAAAAAAGAAACAGAATATTTAAACAATTTTTCAAAAACTAACATAACTCAAAATGCAAACAAAAATCTAGAAAATTTAATAGTAGAAACAGAATTTGCCATTAACCTAATAAAAGACAATATACAAGAAGAAAAAAGAACAGAAGCAACACATATAATTAAAAAAATAATCACTAGCGAAATGAAAAACAAACATAAACAAAAGAAAAACAATAAAAGAAATTAAAAATAAAGTAAAGAACAATAATTTAATAATAACTAAAGCAGACAAAAGTCAAGCAACAGTAGTCATTGATAAAGCAGACTACATCAAAAAAACCGAAGACTTCATCAACAATAATAAATGCGTACAACTAGATAAAAACCCAACAGAAAACTATCTTAAACAAACAATAAAACTAATAAAAACAACTAAAAACATTTTCAACAATAAAAACACAGACATATATAAATAATAATCCAGAACCACCTAAAATGAATAGCCTAATAAAAATACACAAATTAGACAACCCTAAACGTCCATTAATCAATTTCAAAAAAGCTCCTACATACAAAATAGCAAAAATAATAGCACAAAAACTAAAACGTAACCATCTAGCAAATAACCATCATAACATAAAAAACACATACGAATTAATAGACAAACTAAAAATAATAAATATAAATGAAAATACATTTTTCACATCATATGACATAACAAACATGTACACCAACATCCCAGTAGAAGAAACAGTTGACATAATAATAAACAAACTTAAAGAACAAAATGAAAACAAACAATATATAACCGAAATAAAAAATAGCCTCCAACTAATACTAAAACAAAATTACTTTGAATTTAATAGCAAAATTTATCAACAGAAAGAAGGTTTAGCAATGGGATCACCATTATCAAGCATAATAGCAGAAATATCCCTACAACACATAGACACCAAAATACAAAATATCATAAAATCACATGACACAAGTGGCATATGGATAAGATATGTAGATGATGGGCTATATGTATCAAATAACAAAAACACAAATGCAGAGAACATACTGAAATAAATCAATAACATACATCCCAAAATACAATTCACAGAAGAAAAAGAAAAACATAAAAAATCAACTGTTTAGACATAACCATCACAAGATACAACAACCACATTCAATATGCAATATATAGAAAACCAACTTCCACTAACATCATTATACCTAACCATTCTGACCACCCACCACAACATAAAATAGCAGCATTTTATTCGCTATTTAACAGAATGTACAAAATTCCCCTAAACAAACAGGAAACTGACAAAGAAAGAAATATAATATACCAAATTGGTTATGAAAATGGATACAAAAAAAATACTAAGATCATAATAGAAAATAAATCAAATACAAAATAAAAACTGAACAATTAAGAATTAATCAAACTGAACAACACATAAATAATAACAACAACAAAAAATGGGCCACATTCACATATATAAATAATAAAATGACAAAACTAACAAAACTATTTAAAAACACAGGTATATAAATAGCATACAAAACTAATAAAAATAAATTACAAAATCTAAATAGCTCACACAACAAAGATAATACAACAACTAACGGCATATACAAAATTGAATGCCAAGATTGCAATAAATGTTACATAGGACAAACAAAAAAACAGCTGAAAAAACATTATTTTGAACACCTAAATGCATACAAAAAACCAGAAATATATAAACCAATTTAGCCACACATGCAATAAACACAGGACATGAATTCCCAGACATAACCAATGTAACACTAATAAAACATATACCACACAAAGGCACCGTAATGAACATTTGGGAAAATTTAAAAATATACAAACATAAAACAGAAAACAAACTAATACCTGAACAAATACAAATCAATACAAAACATGACACAATATTCAAAGCACTCAACATTGAAAATACACAAAAAACTAACACATACACCACAATCACACACAATAAAACCAATTTGAAATACCAGAAGCCAACAGGAAGCCACAATAATAATAGTCAACCAACAACACATATGTACTTCACCAGACATAAAAACCGGAAGGCTGAGGATGGGTACAAGATAGTACCCGAAACATGTTCCTAATAAGGAAAAAAGGTATATCTTGAAGTAAATTTATTTATAAATATTAAATGTATTATATATATCAAGAAATGGACTGTAGCAGAAAGTGATTGAATTAATATAACCATACAACTAAATAAACCTACAGTGGAAAAAAAAACGGAAAGTGAGGTTATAAAACAAATGCAAAAACAAAAGTGTATAGTAAAAAAATAGTGAAGTGAACATCAAATTAAGTGAAATCAACTAGCAAATAACGGAAAACAAAATAAATCATCTCTCACATAAATATACATTAACATGTACACAAACAACATAACCACAATTCCATATAACCACATTACCAAAATATTAAACAAATTTCAAACACGAAAAAAACAACTAATGAAAACAAACATGAACATATACTTCAATAGACAATGCCAAAAACATAAATTAACACCTAAATACATCAACATAAACACAAACAAGAAAAATATGACTGCACAAAAAACTATAAAACAAGCACAAAAGCTATGGATACAAAACAAAATTAATCAATTATACAGTAAGAAAAATAGCATAATACTAGACATATACAAACTACACTTAGAGCTAACAAGTTTATTACATCCAATCAGTTGGAATAATAAATACAATAACATAGAAAATAAAATAAGATTTGAAAAAACAAAAAGACTTATACAATCAACAAAAATCTTAACACATTAAAACAACAAAACAAAAATCAAGAACAAAAAAACAAAAATAAACACACATTTTACCATCGAACCATTAACCTTAGCAATACAGAATTTAACAAAAAAGAAACAGAATATTTAAACAATATTTCAAAAACTAACATAACTCAAAATGCAAACAAAAATCTAGAAAATTTAATAGTAGAAACAGAATTTGCCATTAACCTAATATAAGACAATATACAAGAAGAAAAAAGAACAGAAGCAACACATATAATTAAAAAAATAATCACTAGCGAAATGAAAAACAAACATAAACAAAAGAAAAACAATAAAAGAAATTAAAAATAAAGTAAAGAACAATAATTTAATAATAACTAAAGCAGACAAAAGTCAAGCAACAGTAGTCATTGATAAAGCAGACTACATCAAAAAAACCGTAGACTTCATCAACAATAATAAATGCGTACAACTAGATAAAAACCCAACAGAAAACTATCTTAAACAAACAATAAAACTAATAAAAACAACTAAAAACATTTTCAACAATAAAAACACAGACATATATAAATAATAATCCAGAACCACCTAAAATGAATAGCCTAATAAAAATACACAAATTTGACAACCCAATACGTCCATTAATCAATTTCAAAAACGCTCCTACATACAAAACAGCAAAAATAATAGCACAAAAACTAAAACGTAACCATCTAGCAAATAACCGTCATAACATAAAAAACACATACGAATTAATAGACAAAATAAAAATAATAAATATAAATGAAAATACATTTTTCACATCATATGACATAACAAACATGTACAGCAACATCCCAGTAGAAGAAACAATTGACATAATAATAAACAAACTTAAAGAACAAAATGAAAACAAACAATATATAACCGAAATAAAAAATAGCCTCCAACTAATACTAAAACAAAATTACTTTGAATTTAATAGCAAAATTTATCAACAGAAAGAAGGTTTAGCAATGGGATCACCATTATCAAGCATAATAGCAGAAATATTCCTACAACACATAGACACCAAAATACAAAATATCATAAAATCACATGACCCAAGTGGCATATGGATAAGATATGTAGATGATGGGCTATATGTATCAAATAACAAAAACACAAATGCAGAGAACATACTGAAATAAATCAATAACATACATGCCAAAATACAATTCACAGAAGAAAAAGAAAAACATAACAAAATCAACTGTTTAGACATAACCATCACAAGATACAACAACCACATTCAATAAGCAATATATAGAAAACCAACTTCCACTAACATCATTATACCTAACCATTCTGACCACCCACCACAACATAAAATAGCAGCATTTTATTCGCTATTTAACAGAATGTACAAAATTCCCCTAAACAAACAGGAAACTGACAAAGAAAGAAATATAATATACCAAATTGGTTATGAAAATGGATACAAAAAAAATACTAAGATCAAAATAGAAAATAAAATCAAATACAAAATAAAAACTGAACAATTAAGAATTAATCAAACTGAACAACACATAAATAATAACAACAACAAAAAATGGGCCACATTCACATATATAAATAATAAAATGACAAAACTAACAAAACTATTTAAAAACACAGATATAAAAATAGCATACAAAACTAATAAAAATAAATTACAAAATCTAAATAGCTCACACAACAAAGATAATACAACAACTAACGGCATATACAAAATTGAATGCCAAGATTGCAATAAATGTTACATAGGACAAACAAAAAAACAGCTGAAAAAACGTTATTTTGAACACCTAAATGCATACAAAAAACCAGAAATATATAAATCCAATTTAGCCACACATGCAATAAACACAGGACATGAATTCCCAGACATAACCAATGTAACACTAATAAAACATATACCACACAAAGGCACCATAATGAACATTTCTGAAAATTTACAAATATACAAACATAAAACAGAAAACAAACTAATACCTGAACAAATACAAATCAATACAAAACATGACACAATATTCAAAGCACTCAACATTGAAAATACACAAAAAACTAACACATACACCACAATCACACACAATAAAACCAATTTGAATTACCAGAAGCCAACAGGAAGCCACAATAATAATAGTCAACCAACAACACATATGTACTTCACCAGACATAAAAACTGGAAGGCTGAGGATGGGTACAAGATAGTACCCGAAACATGTTCCTAATAAGGAAAAAAAACGTATATCTTGAAGTAAATTTATTTATAAATATTAAATGTATTATATATATCAAGGAACGGACTGTAGCAGAAAGTGATTGAATTAATATAACCATACAACGTAAATAAGCCTACAGTGGAAAAATAACGAAAAGTGAGGTTATAAAACAAATGCAAAAACAAAAGTGTATAGTGAAAAAATAGTGAAGTGAACATCAAATTAAGTGAAATAAACTACCAAATAATGGAAAACAAAACAAATCATCTCTCACATAAATATACATTAACTCGTACACAAACAACATAACCACAATTCCATATAACCACATTAGCAAATTATTAAACAAATTTCAAACACGAAAAACCCAACTAATGAAAACAAACATGAACATATACTTCAATAGACAATGCCAAAAACATAAATTAACACCTAAATACATCAACATAAACACAAACAACAAAAATATGACTGCACAAAAAACTATAAAACAAGCACAAAGGCTATGGATACAAAATGAAATTAAGCAATTATACAGTAAGAAAAATAGCATAACACTAGACATATACAAACTACACTTAGAGCTAACAAGTTTATTACATCCAATCACTTGGAATAATAAATACAATATCATAGAAAATAAAATAAGATTTGAAAAAACAAAAAGACTTACACAATCAACAAAAAACTTAACACATTAAAACAACAAAACAAAAATCAAGAACAGAAAACAAAAATAAACACAAATTTTACCCTCGAACCATTAACCTTAGCAATACAGAATTTAACAAAAAAAAAACAGTATATTTAAACAATATGTCAAAAACTAGCATAACTCAAAATGCAAACAAAAATCTAGAAAATTTAATAGTAGAAACAGAATTTGCCATTAACCTAATAAAAGACAATATACAAGAAGAAAAAAGAACAGAAGCAACACATATAATTAAAAAAATAATCACTAGCGAAATGAAAAACAAAGATAAACAAAAGAAAAACAATAAAACAATAAAAGAAATTAAAAATAAAGTAAAGAACAATAATTTAATAATAACTAAAGCAGACAAAAGTCAAGCAACAGTAGTCATTGATAAAGCAGACTACATAAAAAAAACCGAAGACTTCATCAACAATAATAAATGCGTACAACTAGATAAAAACCCAACAGAAAACTGTCTTAAACAAACAATAAAAATAATAAAAACAACTAAAAACATTTTCAACAATAAAAACACAGACATATATATTGTAACGCAACAGAAATGCAGTCATCCATGTTACATAAATATTATATTAACAAAATAATAAGCAAATCAATATCTAACCCCATGATAAAACAAAAGTCTAATAATTACATTTATAATTATAGATAAAGATAAATAAGGATGCAAGGTAGAAATAACGAGAATAACAAACCTGTAAATTAGACAATAGTTAATGATCCATGTTCAGTGAAAAGTAAATCAATATGATACTGATGAGAAGTATATGAAGTAAAATAGTACAGAAATTGTCAAAGTAAATACCATGAAATTAAACAAAAATGAGACAATAATTCACCTTATAGCTATAGCAAGTAAGGATTCTGAATTAAATGATATTATTTTGTGACAACGAATGTTATGATAAAGTTTATGTTATGTTATACCAATTACTTGTTGAGTTAATGGAAGGTAATGAAACAAAATGTATTATTCAATTACTGTTATAGAATGATGTGGGAAGCAGCTAGTTAGCGTTAATAGATTTCAATTTTCTTATATGTGATCCATAGATCAAGATAAAATTGTCATTAGATATGAAAAGAATAATTATTTATGTAAATGTTAATAGTTAAGATTTGTATATGTATGAATTTATGTAAAAGGGCTATAGTTGTTCACCAGTTATAAACAAAGGTAGGTCCGTATACAATAAAAGGCCTAACAGCCAATAACACTATATAACCACTCATAACATAAAGGTTAGGTACGTAAGTTAATAATAATTAATGAATACGGTTCGAAGAGCTAGGAAAAAACATTAAATAAGTAATGATATATAATAAACCATCTCAATTTATACAAATTATGATAATGCCACAATGCCATGATATCGATTGATAACGTTTGATATCGAAAAAGTAATAAATATAAAAGAAACAGACTCATATCAAAAAACTAGCAGAATATATGTAGAAAATAATAAACCAACTGTTGGTAAGGTTATATTACGATATGATAGAAACTTAATAAGGAATAGACGAAAAAATATATGAAATAAACACTATATACAAAACATGGAGAAGGAAGAAAAATAATGGGTTGCTATGGACTACAGGGAATGAAGAAGTTGTTGATTTTCAATTATTGCCTTTTATGATCTGAATGTGATGAGATTAAAAAACCTAAGAAATGTCTAATATAATCGGAATATTCTAAAGTATTTGATACTCTTATAAAACACAAAATTTTAATGATAATATTCTTGACTCTTGCCAGTATAGTTTAACCAAAAGAGACTAGAGTATGATATTACAATAAAAAATAAATAACTGGATTATACAAGGAAGGACGTGAATTGTCCTATACCCGGAAGGAATTGACGATATATTAAACCCAATATAAAGAGTTAACTGTATCACAACCAATAATATACACTACACTGGAACTCATAACCTTTCAAATACACGGAACATCACTAATTACTTCAACCGAGAGAAGAACGTATTTGGATCCAGAAATTGCAGAAGGAACATCAGTCTGGCCGTAAATCAATCCAGGGAGCTGTATTTCCGAGGTGGACAGGACAAGAATTCCATTTTATTAAACCGAAGAAAGAATATCGTACGGCATAATCATCCAGAACAGTGAAGTTATCAACCAACAGCCTACACGATTCGCTTCGTTCTAGTCTGGTAAATTATTATTGTATAAATCATATTAACAACACAACACTTCAAATTTGTAAATCTTGCATTCTTATCTATGTATTTTTAATCTTCCCCACAGTTACAAGAACCTTCACACCCTGAATTAAATTAATTACAAACTAAAACACATTATATAACCGAATATAAATAAAGGATCGGACTGATCAATAATCGATTCACGCAATCTATAGCCTTTGTATATGCCAATTGGAACATATCTTATTCAATGTTGAAGAAGTGAACAAATAAAGAACCTTTGTATAGTTGCAAAATCTTGTCATTTGGAGTATTATTTAATGAGTTGGGAATAAAAAAGTAACTGACTAAGTATAGAATAATTGGTTAACGTAAACAGTGAATTAACCTCTAAGTTTCGTTGCCCTGATACTACAGCGCTTATAGCGGAATTCTCCGACACCAAAGAGAAGAGCGTTAAAATACAAATTTTTACATAATTCTCTTCAAGGCATAATAGTGTTGAACGAAATTATAGAATAACACATTAATTATTTAAGTTTCAAGTACACTAACACTGATATTTTTCTTAGAGAGATAAGCTAATATTAGTTAATTAAATTACTATATTCCACAACTCCAAATATCTCGGATATTTAAATAATTGAAATAAATTAAAACGACCGAAGAGAGTAAAGACAGGGGAACATACCCGTTCATAGCAACGAATAGGCTTACATTGTGTGAAAATAACGAGACGCACGTACTCGTTTAATCACAAATTGACGCTGGCAACGTTGGGGCGGAAAGAACGAGAATCCCGTAAACGTAAGAGCCGAGGGTCTAATCACAAATTGGTGTCTAACAACGTGGGACTTAATTAGGTGACGCGAGAGTAATCACAAATTGGCGCTCAACCAGTGTAGGGCTTAGGTTAAGTAAAACCATAAATATATTAACGTTACTTAACCAGAGCAGGCAACTGTGGGAGACTAGAAATGCAATAAAGAAAGATGATACAAAAAGGAAACGAAAATGCAAGGACAAGAGAGACGATTAAGTTACGCGGAATGGACGACAGTACTATTTAAGAAATTCAGCAAAGAAATGGGATACATAGAAAAGAATACCAATGATCACGAAAGAGCGCAAATGAGTCGCGCGAATGCATTGGGAACACCAGACGACAAAATGACATTGAGAGAGATTTATGATAAAATGTGGGAGTTAGATGCCAGATATAATAAAGAAAAGACTATCGGGACAGCCCACGAAAAAGATGATAACAAGGTGGAAAGGATGACTGAAGAAGATTGGGAAAGATGGGACGATAATGAAGAACAAATGAAAACCGAAAGAATAGGAGTATACGCCCAGGTGACAGAACAATATACTCAGGAAGATTATGAACAATGGAAAAGAGAAATAAGACCACCTGAAAAACCAATACAAACAGAAAACAAAGAATTAAGGGAATGGATAAGGGTGATGTTTGAACTATCCCGAGAAGATATGTGTAACTGGAGGAAAAAACATAATCAAAAAGATGAACTTATAGGAATGCCAAATAATAAAAAGATAGAACAATCCAGTGTACAAAAAGAAGTAAAAATAGTCAAAGTGAAGCAAGAGAAGAAAATGTCAGAACAATCAAAGAAAGTGACCTGTCAGGACGTAATGGACTTTATGAGTAAACATTTCAGAGAACTAGAGGAAAGCAATAAACAAACAATAGAGGAAATTAGGAAACATAGAGAAGAGAACCAGAGACACCATGAAAAATTAATGAAACTAATGGATGAAGGATTCAAAGGGATAGCGGAAACAATGGATAGGTGTGTAAAGAATATGAATAAAACACTAGAAACTACTTCTGAAGGTAGAAAGGAAACAGAAATTAGAGAAGACCAAAATGCCGAGACATCTGAAAATAAGAATAAAAAGGACAAGGAGGAGATCCAAACCATGGAAGAGAATAGCCAGAAAATAAGAAAAACATGCAGAAAGAAAATAGTCAATACCAAAGAAGAAATGGAGATGAGGAAGGGTGGATTAATTAGTGCGTTTAACATCCCAATTAATGAACGAAGGGAGTTATGTAAAGGTATGAAATATAGAGGAAACTTCATGAAAATGACCAAAATAAACCACCATGGAATAATTACAAAAACCTTGAATAAATTTAAATGTCATTTAAATAAATCAACAATCAAAAAGTATATGACCACATCAATTATATCGTTAATACGAAAGATACAACTCTCGTATTTCGTACGAAAGATACTACTTCTGAAGGTAGAAAGAATTGTCATTAGATATGAAAAGAATAATTATTTATGTAAATGTTAATAGTTAAGATTTGATTATATGTATGAATTTATGTAAAAGGGCTATAGTTGTTCACCAGTTATAAACAAAGTTAGGTCCGTATACAATAAAAGGCCTAACAGCCAATAACACTATATAACCACTCATAACATAAAGGTTAGGTACGTAAGTTAATAATAATTAATGAATACGGTTCGAAGAGCTAGGAAAAAACATTAAATAAGTAATGATATATAATAAACCATCTCAATTTATACAAATTATGATAATGTCACAATGCCATGATATCGATTGATAACGTTTGATATCGAAAAAGTAATAAATATAAAAGAAACAGACTCATATCAAAAAACTAGCAGAATATATGTAGAAAATAATAAACCAACTGTCGGTAAGGTTATATTCCAATATGATAGAAAATTAATAAGGAATAGACGAAAAAATATATGAAATAAACACTATATACAAAACATGGAGAAGGAAGAAAAATAATGGGTTGCTATGGACTACAGGGAATGAAGAAGTTGTTGATTTTCAATTATTGCCTTTTATGATCTGAATGTGATGAGATTAAAAAACCTAAGAAATGTCTAATATAATCGGAATATTCTAAAGTATTTGATACTCTTATAAAACACAAAATTTTAATGATAATATTCTTGACTCTTGCCAGTACAGTTTAACCAAAAGAGACTATAGTATGATATCACAATAAAAAATAAATAACTGGGTTATACAAGGAAGGACGTGAATTGTCCTATACCCGGAAGGAATTGACGATATATTAAACCCAATATAAAGAGTTAACTGTATCACAACCAATAATATACACTACACTGGAACTCATAACCTTTCAAATACACGGAACATCACTAATTACTTCAACCGAGAGAAGAACGTATTTGGATCCAGAAATTGCAGAAGGAACATCAGTCTGGCCGTAAATCAATCCAGGGAGCTGTATTTCCGAGGTGGACAGGACAAGAATTCCATTTTATTAAACCGAAGAAAGAATATCGTACGGCATAATCATCCAGAACAGTGAAGTTATCAACCAACAGCCTACACGATTCGCTTCGTTCTAGTCTGGTAAATTATTATTGTATAAATCATATTAACAACACAACACTTCAAATTTGTAAATCTTGCATTCTTATCTATGTATTTTTAATCATCCCCACAGTTACAAGAACCTTCACACCCTGAATTAAATTAATTACAAACTAAAACACATTATATAACCGAATATAAATAAAGGATCGGACTGATCAATAATCGATTCACGCAATCTATAGCCTTTGTATATGCCAATTGGAACATATCTTATTCAATGTTGAAGAAGTGAACAAATAAAGAACCTTTGTATAGTTGCAAAATCTTGTCATTTGGAGTATTATTTAATGAGTTGGGAATAAAAAAGTAACTGACTAAGTATAGAATAATTGGTTAACGTAAACAGTGAATTAACCTCTAAGTTTCGTTGCCCTGATACTACAGCGCTTATAGCGGAATTCTCCGACACCAAAGAGAAGAGCGTTAAAATACAAATTTTTACATAATTCTCTTCAAGGCATAATAGTGTTGAACGAAATTATAGAATAACACATTAATTATTTAAGTTTCAAGTACACTAACACTGATATTTTTCTTAGAGAGATAAGCTAATATTAGTTAATTAAATTACTATATTCCACAACTCCAAATATCTCGGATATTTAAATAATTGAAATAAATTAAAACGACCGAAGAGAGTAAAGACAGGGGAACATACCCGTTCATAGCAACGAATAGGCTTACATTGTGTGAAAATAACGAGACGCACGTACTCGTTTAATCACAAATTGACGCTGGCAACGTTGGGGCGGAAAGAACGAGAATCCCGTAAACGTAAGAGCCGAGGGTCTAATCACAAATTGGTGTCTAACAACGTGGGACTTAATTAGGTGACGCGAGAGTAATCACAAATTGGCGCTCAACCAGTGTAGGGCTTAGGTTAAGTAAAACCATAAATATATTAACGTTACTTAACCAGAGCAGGCAACTGTGGGAGACTAGAAATGCAATAAAGAAAGATGATACAAAAAGGAAACGAAAATGCAAGGACAAGAGAGACGATTAAGTTACGCGGAATGGACGACAGTACTATTTAAGAAATTCAGCAAAGAAATGGGATACATAGAAAAGAATACCAATGATCACGAAAGAGCGCAAATGAGTCGCGCGAATGCATTGGGAACACCAGACGACAAAATGACATTGAGAGAGATTTATGATAAAATGTGGGAGTTAGATGCCAGATATAATAAAGAAAAGACTATCGGGACAGCCCACGAAAAAGATGATAACAAGGTGGAAAGGATGACTGAAGAAGATTGGGAAAGATGGGACGATAATGAAGAACAAATGAAAACCGAAAGAATAGGAGTATACGCCCAGGTGACAGAACAATATACTCAGGAAGATTATGAACAATGGAAAAGAGAAATAAGACCACCTGAAAAACCAATACAAACAGAAAACAAAGAATTAAGGGAATGGATAAGGGTGATGTTTGAACTATCCCGAGAAGATATGTGTAACTGGAGGAAAAAACATAATCAAAAAGATGAACTTATAGGAATGCCAAATAATAAAAAGATAGAACAATCCAGTGTACAAAAAGAAGTAAAAATAGTCAAAGTGAAGCAAGAGAAGAAAATGTCAGAACAATCAAAGAAAGTGACCTGTCAGGACGTAATGGACTTTATGAGTAAACATTTCAGAGAACTAGAGGAAAGCAATAAACAAACAATAGAGGAAATTAGGAAACATAGAGAAGAGAACCAGAGACACCATGAAAAATTAATGAAAATAATGGATGAAGGATTCAAAGGGATAGCGGAAACAATGGATAGGTGTGTAAAGAATATGAATAAAACACTAGAAACTACTTCTGAAGGTAGAAAGGAAACAGAAATTAGAGAAGACCAAAATGCCGAGACATCTGAAAATAAGAATAAAAAGGACAAGGAGGAGATCCAAACCATGGAAGAGAATAGCCAGAAAATAAGAAAAACATGCAGAAAGAAAATAGTCAATACCAAAGAAGAAATGGAGATGAGGAAGGGTGGATTAATTAGTGCGTTTAACATCCCAATTAATGAACGAAGGGAGTTATGTAAAGGTATGAAATATAGAGGAAACTTCATGAAAATGACCAAAATAAACCACCATGGAATAATTACAAAAACCTTGAATAAATTTAAATGTCATTTAAATAAATCAACAATCAAAAAGTATATGACCACATCAATTATATCGTTAATACGAAAGATACAACTCTCGTATTTCGTACGAAAGATACTACTTCTGAAGGTAGAAAGAATTGTCATTAGATATGAAAAGAATAATTATTTATGTAAATGTTAATAGTTAAGATTTGATTATATGTATGAATTTATGTAAAAGGGCTATAGTTGTTCACCAGTTATAAACAAAGTTAGGTCCGTATACAATAAAAGGCCTAACAGCCAATAACACTATATAACCACTCATAACATAAAGGTTAGGTACGTAAGTTAATAATAATTAATGAATACGGTTCGAAGAGCTAGGAAAAAACATTAAATAAGTAATGATATATAATAAACCATCTCAATTTATACAAATTATGATAATGTCACAATGCCATGATATCGATTGATAACGTTTGATATCGAAAAAGTAATAAATATAAAAGAAACAGACTCATATCAAAAAACTAGCAGAATATATGTAGAAAATAATAAACCAACTGTCGGTAAGGTTATATTCCAATATGATAGAAAATTAATAAGGAATAGACGAAAAAATATATGAAATAAACACTATATACAAAACATGGAGAAGGAAGAAAAATAATGGGTTGCTATGGACTACAGGGAATGAAGAAGTTGTTGATTTTCAATTATTGCCTTTTATGATCTGAATGTGATGAGATTAAAAAACCTAAGAAATGTCTAATATAATCGGAATATTCTAAATTATTTGATACTCTTATAAAACACAAAATTTTAATGATAATATTCTTGACTCTTGCCAGTACAGTTTAACCAAAAGAGACTATAGTATGATATCACAATAAAAAATAAATAACTGGGTTATACAAGGAAGGACGTGAATTGTCCTATACCCGGAAGGAATTGACGATATATTAAACCCAATATAAAGAGTTAACTGTATCACAACCAATAATATACACTACACTGGAACTCATAACCTTTCAAATACACGGAACATCACTAATTACTTCAACCGAGAGAAGAACGTATTTGGATCCAGAAATTGCAGAAGGAACATCAGTCTGGCCGTAAATCAATCCAGGGAGCTGTATTTCCGAGGTGGACAGGACAAGAATTCCATTTTATTAAACCGAAGAAAGAATATCGTACGGCATAATCATCCAGAACAGTGAAGTTATCAACCAACAGCCTACACGATTCGCTTCGTTCTAGTCTGGTAAATTATTATTGTATAAATCATATTAACAACACAACACTTCAAATTTGTAAATCTTGCATTCTTATCTATGTATTTTTAATCTTCCCCACAGTTACAAGAACCTTCACACCGTGAATTAAATTAATTACAAACTAAAACACATTATATAACCGAATATAAATAAAGGATCGGACTGATCAATAATCGATTCACGCAATCTATAGCCTTTGTATATGCCAATTGGAACATATCTTATTCAATGTTGAAGAAGTGAACAAATAAAGAACCTTTGTATAGTTGCAAAATCTTGTCATTTGGAGTATTATTTAATGAGTTGGGAATAAAAAAGTAACTGACTAAGTATAGAATAATTGGTTAACGTAAACAGTGAATTAACCTCTAAGTTTCGTTGCCCTGATACTACAGCGCTTATAGCGGAATTCTCCGACACCAAAGAGAAGAGCGTTAAAATACAAATTTTTACATAATTCTCTTCAAGGCATAATAGTGTTGAACGAAATTATAGAATAACACATTAATTATTTAAGTTTCAAGTACACTAACACTGATATTTTTCTTAGAGAGATAAGCTAATATTAGTTAATTAAATTACTATATTCCACAACTCCAAATATCTCGGATATTTAAATAATTGAAATAAATTAAAACGACCGAAGAGAGTAAAGACAGGGGAACATACCCGTTCATAGCAACGAATAGGCTTACATTGTGTGAAAATAACGAGACGCACGTACTCGTTTAATCACAAATTGACGCTGGCAACGTTGGGGCGGAAAGAACGAGAATCCCGTAAACGTAAGAGCCGAGGGTCTAATCACAAATTGGTGTCTAACAACGTGGGACTTAATTAGGTGACGCGAGAGTAATCACAAATTGGCGCTCAACCAGTGTAGGGCTTAGGTTAAGTAAAACCATAAATATATTAACGTTACTTAACCAGAGCAGGCAACTGTGGGAGACTAGAAATGCAATAAAGAAAGATGATACAAAAAGGAAACGAAAATGCAAGGACAAGAGAGACGATTAAGTTACGCGGAATGGACGACAGTACTATTTAAGAAATTCAGCAAAGAAATGGGATACATAGAAAAGAATACCAATGATCACGAAAGAGCGCAAATGAGTCGCGCGAATGCATTGGGAACACCAGACGACAAAATGACATTGAGAGAGATTTATGATAAAATGTGGGAGTTAGATGCCAGATATAATAAAGAAAAGACTATCGGGACAGCCCACGAAAAAGATGATAACAAGGTGGAAAGGATGACTGAAGAAGATTGGGAAAGATGGGACGATAATGAAGAACAAATGAAAACCGAAAGAATAGGAGTATACGCCCAGGTGACAGAACAATATACTCAGGAAGATTATGAACAATGGAAAAGAGAAATAAGACCACCTGAAAAACCAATACAAACAGAAAACAAAGAATTAAGGGAATGGATAAGGGTGATGTTTGAACTATCCCGAGAAGATATGTGTAACTGGAGGAAAAAACATAATCAAAAAGATGAACTTATAGGAATGCCAAATAATAAAAAGATAGAACAATCCAGTGTACAAAAAGAAGTAAAAATAGTCAAAGTGAAGCAAGAGAAGAAAATGTCAGAACAATCAAAGAAAGTGACCTGTCAGGACGTAATGGACTTTATGAGTAAACATTTCAGAGAACTAGAGGAAAGCAATAAACAAACAATAGAGGAAATTAGGAAACATAGAGAAGAGAACCAGAGACACCATGAAAAATTAATGAAAATAATGGATGAAGGATTCAAAGGGATAGCGGAAACAATGGATAGGTGTGTAAAGAATATGAATAAAACACTAGAAACTACTTCTGAAGGTAGAAAGGAAACAGAAATTAGAGAAGACCAAAATGCCGAGACATCTGAAAATAAGAATAAAAAGGACAAGGAGGAGATCCAAACCATGGAAGAGAATAGCCAGAAAATAAGAAAAACATGCAGAAAGAAAATAGTCAATACCAAAGAAGAAATGGAGATGAGGAAGGGTGGATTAATTAGTGCGTTTAACATCCCAATTAATGAACGAAGGGAGTTATGTAAAGGTATGAAATATAGAGGAAACTTCATGAAAATGACCAAAATAAACCACCATGGAATAATTACAAAAACCTTGAATAAATTTAAATGTCATTTAAATAAATCAACAATCAAAAAGTATATGACCACATCAATTATATCGTTAATACGAAAGATACAACTCTCGTATTTCGTACGAAAGATACTACTTCTGAAGGTAGAAAGAATTGTCATTAGATATGAAAAGAATAATTATTTATGTAAATGTTAATAGTTAAGATTTGATTATATGTATGAATTTATGTAAAAGGGCTATAGTTGTTCACCAGTTATAAACAAAGTTAGGTCCGTATACAATAAAAGGCCTAACAGCCAATAACACTATATAACCACTCATAACATAAAGGTTAGGTGCTTAAGTTAATAATAATTAATGAATACGGTTCGAAGAGCTAGGAAAAAACATTAAATAAGTAATGATATATAATAAACCATCTCAATTTATACAAATTATGATAATGTCACAATGCCATGATATCGATTGATAACGTTTGATATCGAAAAAGTAATAAATATAAAAGAAACAGACTCATATCAAAAAACTAGCAGAATATATGTAGAAAATAATAAACCAACTGTCGGTAAGGTTATATTCCAATATGATAGAAAATTAATAAGGAATAGACGAAAAAATATATGAAATAGACACTATATACAAAACATGGAGAAGGAAGAAAAATAATGGGTTGCTATGGACTACAGGGAATGAAGAAGTTGTTGATTTTCAATTATTGCCTTTTATGATCTGAATTTGATGAGATTAAAAAACCTAAGAAATGTCTAATATAATCGGAATATTCTAAAGTATTTGATACTCTTATAAAACACAAAATTTTAATGATAATATTTTTGACTCTTGCCAGTACAGTTTAACCAAAAGAGACTATAGTATGATATCACAATAAAAAATAAATAACTGGGTTATACAAGGAAGGACGTGAATTGTCCTATACCCGAAAGGAATTGACGATATATTAAACCCAATATAAAGAGTTAACTGTATCACAACCAATAATATACACTACACTGGAACTCATAACCTTTCAAATACACGGAACATCACTAGTTACTTCAACCGAGAGAAGAACGTATTTGGATCCAGAAATTGCAGAAGGAACATCAGTCTGGCCGTAAATCAATCCAGGGAGCTGTATTTCCGAGGTGGACAGGACAAGAATTCCATTTTATTAAACCGAAGAAAGAATATCGTACGGCATAATCATCCAGAACAGTGAAGTTATCAACCAACAGCCTACACGATTCGCTTCGTTCTAGTCTGGTAAATTATTATTGTATAAATCATATTAACAACACAACACTTCAAATTTGTAAATCTTGCATTCTTATCTATGTATTTTTAATCTTCCCCACAGTTACAAGAACCTTCACACCCTGAATTAAATTAATTACAAACTAAAACACATTATATAACCGAATATAAATAAAGGATCGGACTGATCAATAATCGATTCACGCAATCTATAGCCTTTGTATATGCCAATTGGAACATATCTTATTCAATGTTGAAGAAGTGAACAAATAAAGAACCTTTGTATAGTTGCAAAATCTTGTCATTTGGAGTATTATTTAATGAGTTGGGAATAAAAAAGTAACTGACTAAGTATAGAATAATTGGTTAACGTAAACAGTGAATTAACCTCTAAGTTTCGTTGCCCTGATACTACAGCGCTTATAGCGGAATTCTCCGACACCAAAGAGAAGAGCGTTAAAATACAAATTTTTACATAATTCTCTTCAAGGCATAATAGTGTTGAACGAAATTATAGAATAACACATTAATTATTTAAGTTTCAAGTACACTAACACTGATATTTTTCTTAGAGAGATAAGCTAATATTAGTTAATTAAATTACTATATTCCACAACTCCAAATATCTCGGATATTTAAATAATTGAAATAAATTAAAACGACCGAAGAGAGTAAAGACAGGGGAACATACCCGTTCATAGCAACGAATAGGCTTACATTGTGTGAAAATAACGAGACGCACGTACTCGTTTAATCACAAATTGACGCTGGCAACGTTGGGGCGGAAAGAACGAGAATCCCGTAAACGTAAGAGCCGAGGGTCTAATCACAAATTGGTGTCTAACAACGTGGGACTTTATTAGGTGACGCGAGAGTAATCACAAATTGGCGCTCAACCAGTGTAGGGCTTAGGTTAAGTAAAACCATAAATATATTAACGTTACTTAACCAGAGCAGGCAACTGTGGGAGACTAGAAATGCAATAAAGAAAGATGATACAAAAAGGAAACGAAAATGCAAGGACAAGAGAGACGATTAAGTTACGCGGAATGGACGACAGTACTATTTAAGAAATTCAGCAAAGAAATGGGATACATAGAAAAGAATACCAATGATCACGAAAGAGCGCAAATGAGTCGCGCGAATGCATTGGGAACACCAGACGACAAAATGACATTGAGAGAGATTTATGATAAAATGTGGGAGTTAGATGCCAGATATAATAAAGAAAAGACTATCGGGACAGCCCACGAAAAAGATGATAACAAGGTGGAAAGGATGACTGAAGAAGATTGGGAAAGATGGGACGATAATGAAGAACAAATGAAAACCGAAAGAATAGGAGTATACGCCCAGGTGACAGAACAATATACTCAGGAAGATTATGAACAATGGAAAAGAGAAATAAGACCACCTGAAAAACCAATACAAACAGAAAACAAAGAATTAAGGGAATGGATAAGGGTGATGTTTGAACTATCCCGAGAAGATATGTGTAACTGGAGGAAAAAACATAATCAAAAAGATGAACTTATAGGAATGCCAAATAATAAAAAGATAGAACAATCCAGTGTACAAAAAGAAGTAAAAATAGTCAAAGTGAAGCAAGAGAAGAAAATGTCAGAACAATCAAAGAAAGTGACCTGTCAGGACGTAATGGACTTTATGAGTAAACATTTCAGAGAACTAGAGGAAAGCAATAAACAAACAATAGAGGAAATTAGGAAACATAGAGAAGAGAACCAGAGACACCATGAAAAATTAATGAAAATAATGGATGAAGGATTCAAAGGGATAGCGGAAACAATGGATAGGTGTGTAAAGAATATGAATAAAACACTAGAAACTACTTCTGAAGGTAGAAAGGAAACAGAAATTAGAGAAGACCAAAATGCCGAGACATCTGAAAATAAGAATAAAAAGGACAAGGAGGAGATCCAAACCATGGAAGAGAATAGCCAGAAAATAAGAAAAACATGCAGAAAGAAAATAGTCAATACCAAAGAAGAAATGGAGATGAGGAAGGGTGGATTAATTAGTGCGTTTAACATCCCAATTAATGAACGAAGGGAGTTATGTAAAGGTATGAAATATAGAGGAAACTTCATGAAAATGACCAAAATAAACCACCATGGAATAATTACAAAAACCTTGAATAAATTTAAATGTCATTTAAATAAATCAACAATCAAAAAGTATATGACCACATCAATTATATCGTTAATACGAAAGATACAACTCTCGTATTTCGTACGAAAGATACTACTTCTGAAGGTAGAAAGAATTGTCATTAGATATGAAAAGAATAATTATTTATGTAAATGTTAATAGTTAAGATTTGATTATATGTATGAATTTATGTAAAAGGGCTATAGTTGTTCACCAGTTATAAACAAAGTTAGGTCCGTATACAATAAAAGGCCTAACAGCCAATAACACTATATAACCACTCATAACATAAAGGTTAGGTGCTTAAGTTAATAATAATTAATGAATACGGTTCGAAGAGCTAGGAAAAAACATTAAATAAGTAATGATATATAATAAACCATCTCAATTTATACAAATTATGATAATGTCACAATGCCATGATATCGATTGATAACGTTTGATATCGAAAAAGTAATAAATATAAAAGAAACAGACTCATATCAAAAAACTAGCAGAATATATGTAGAAAATAATAAACCAACTGTCGGTAAGGTTATATTCCAATATGATAGAAAATTAATAAGGAATAGACGAAAAAATATATGAAATAGACACTATATACAAAACATGGAGAAGGAAGAAAAATAATGGGTTGCTATGGACTACAGGGAATGAAGAAGTTGTTGATTTTCAATTATTGCCTTTTATGATCTGAATTTGATGAGATTAAAAAACCTAAGAAATGTCTAATATAATCGGAATATTCTAAAGTATTTGATACTCTTATAAAACACAAAATTTTAATGATAATATTTTTGACTCTTGCCAGTACAGTTTAACCAAAAGAGACTATAGTATGATATCACAATAAAAAATAAATAACTGGGTTATACAAGGAAGGACGTGAATTGTCCTATACCCGAAAGGAATTGACGATATATTAAACCCAATATAAAGAGTTAACTGTATCACAACCAATAATATACACTACACTGGAACTCATAACCTTTCAAATACACGGAACATCACTAGTTACTTCAACCGAGAGAAGAACGTATTTGGATCCAGAAATTGCAGAAGGAACATCAGTCTGGCCGTAAATCAATCCAGGGAGCTGTATTTCCGAGGTGGACAGGACAAGAATTCCATTTTATTAAACCGAAGAAAGAATATCGTACGGCATAATCATCCAGAACAGTGAAGTTATCAACCAACAGCCTACACGATTCGCTTCGTTCTAGTCTGGTAAATTATTATTGTATAAATCATATTAACAACACAACACTTCAAATTTGTAAATCTTGCATTCTTATCTATGTATTTTTAATCTTCCCCACAGTTACAAGAACCTTCACACCCTGAATTAAATTAATTACAAACTAAAACACATTATATAACCGAATATAAATAAAGGATCGGACTGATCAATAATCGATTCATGCAATCTATAGCCTTTGTATATGCCAATTGGAACATATCTTATTCAATGTTGAAGAAGTGAACAAATAAAGAACCTTTGTATAGTTGCAAAATCTTGTCATTTGGAGTATTATTTAATGAGTTGGGAATAAAAAAGTAACTGACTAAGTATAGAATAATTGGTTAACGTAAACAGTGAATTAACCTCTAAGTTTCGTTGCCCTGATACTACAGCGCTTATAGCGGAATTCTCCGACACCAAAGAGAAGAGCGTTAAAATACAAATTTTTACATAATTCTCTTCAAGGCATAATAGTGTTGAACGAAATTATAGAATAACACATTAATTATTTAAGTTTCAAGTACACTAACACTGATATTTTTCTTAGAGAGATAAGCTAATATTAGTTAATTAAATTACTATATTCCACAACTCCAAATATCTCGGATATTTAAATAATTGAAATAAATTAAAACGACCGAAGAGAGTAAAGACAGGGGAACATACCCGTTCATAGCAACGAATAGGCTTTCATTGTGTGAAAATAACGAGACGCACGTACTCGTTTAATCACAAATTGACGCTGGCAACGTTGGGGCGGAAAGAACGAGAATCCCGTAAACGTAAGAGCCGAGGGTCTAATCACAAATTGGTGTCTAACAACGTGGGACTTAATTAGGTGACGCGAGAGTAATCACAAATTGGCGCTCAACCAGTGTAGGGCTTAGGTTAAGTAAAACCATAAATATATTAACGTTACTTAACCAGAGCAGGCAACTGTGGGAGACTAGAAATGCAATAAAGAAAGATGATACAAAAAGGAAACGAAAATGCAAGGACAAGAGAGACGATTAAGTTACGCGGAATGGACGACAGTACTATTTAAGAAATTCAGCAAAGAAATGGGATACATAGAAAAGAATACCAATGATCACGAAAGAGCGCAAATGAGTCGCGCGAATGCATTGGGAACACCAGACGACAAAATGACATTGAGAGAGATTTATGATAAAATGTGGGAGTTAGATGCCAGATATAATAAAGAAAAGACTATCGGGACAGCCCACGAAAAAGATGATAACAAGGTGGAAAGGATGACTGAAGAAGATTGGGAAAGATGGGACGATAATGAAGAACAAATGAAAACCGAAAGAATAGGAGTATACGCCCAGGTGACAGAACAATATACTCAGGAAGATTATGAACAATGGAAAAGAGAAATAAGACCACCTGAAAAACCAATACAAACAGAAAACAAAGAATTAAGGGAATGGATAAGGGTGATGTTTGAACTATCCCGAGAAGATATGTGTAACTGGAGGAAAAAACATAATCAAAAAGATGAACTTATAGGAATGCCAAATAATAAAAAGATAGAACAATCCAGTGTACAAAAAGAAGTAAAAATAGTCAAAGTGAAGCAAGAGAAGAAAATGTCAGAACAATCAAAGAAAGTGACCTGTCAGGACGTAATGGACTTTATGAGTAAACATTTCAGAGAACTAGAGGAAAGCAATAAACAAACAATAGAGGAAATTAGGAAACATAGAGAAGAGAACCAGAGACACCATGAAAAATTAATGAAAATAATGGATGAAGGATTCAAAGGGATAGCGGAAACAATGGATAGGTGTGTAAAGAATATGAATAAAACACTAGAAACTACTTCTGAAGGTAGAAAGGAAACAGAAATTAGAGAAGACCAAAATGCCGAGACATCTGAAAATAAGAATAAAAAGGACAAGGAGGAGATCCAAACCATGGAAGAGAATAGCCAGAAAATAAGAAAAACATGCAGAAAGAAAATAGTCAATACCAAAGAAGAAATGGAGATGAGGAAGGGTGGATTAATTAGTGCGTTTAACATCCCAATTAATGAACGAAGGGAGTTATGTAAAGGTATGAAATATACAGGAAACTTCATGAAAATGACCAAAATAAACCACCATGGAATAATTACAAAAACCTTGAATAAATTTAAATGTCATTTAAATAAATCAACAATCAAAAAGTATATGACCACATCAATTATATCGTTAATACGAAAGATACAACTCTCGTATTTCGTACGAAAGATACTACTTCTGAAGGTAGAAAGAATTGTCATTAGATATGAAAAGAATAATTATTTATGTAAATGTTAATAGTTAAGATTTGATTATATGTATGAATTTATGTAAAAGGGCTATAGTTGTTCACCAGTTATAAACAAAGTTAGGTCCGTATACAATAAAAGGCCTAACAGCCAATAACACTATATAACCACTCATAACATAAAGGTTAGGTGCTTAAGTTAATAATAATTAATGAATACGGTTCGAAGAGCTAGGAAAAAACATTAAATAAGTAATGATATATAATAAACCATCTCAATTTATACAAATTATGATAATGTCACAATGCCATGATATCGATTGATAACGTTTGATATCGAAAAAGTAATAAATATAAAAGAAACAGACTCATATCAAAAAACTAGCAGAATATATGTAGAAAATAATAAACCAACTGTCGGTAAGGTTATATTCCAATATGATAGAAAATTAATAAGGAATAGACGAAAAAATATATGAAATAGACACTATATACAAAACATGGAGAAGGAAGAAAAATAATGGGTTGCTATGGACTACAGGGAATGAAGAAGTTGTTGATTTTCAATTATTGCCTTTTATGATCTGAATTTGATGAGATTAAAAAACCTAAGAAATGTCTAATATAATCGGAATATTCTAAAGTATTTGATACTCTTATAAAACACAAAATTTTAATGATAATATTCTTGACTCTTGCCAGTACAGTTTAACCAAAAGAGACTATAGTATGATATCACAATAAAAAATAAATAACTGGGTTATACAAGGAAGGACGTGAATTGTCCTATACCCGAAAGGAATTGACGATATATTAAACCCAATATAAAGAGTTAACTGTATCACAACCAATAATATACACTACACTGGAACTCATAACCTTTCAAATACACGGAACATCACTAGTTACTTCAACCGAGAGAAGAACGTATTTGGATCCAGAAATTGCAGAAGGAACATCAGTCTGGCCGTAAATCAATCCAGGGAGCTGTATTTCCGAGGTGGACAGGACAAGAATTCCATTTTATTAAACCGAAGAAAGAATATCGTACGGCATAATCATCCAGAACAGTGAAGTTATCAACCAACAGCCTACACGATTCGCTTCGTTCTAGTCTGGTAAATTATTATTGTATAAATCATATTAACAACACAACACTTCAAATTTGTAAATCTTGCATTCTTATCTATGTATTTTTAATCTTCCCCACAGTTACAAGAACCTTCACACCCTGAATTAAATTAATTACAAACTAAAACACATTATATAACCGAATATAAATAAAGGATCGGACTGATCAATAATCGATTCACGCAATCTATAGCCTTTGTATATGCCAATTGGAACATATCTTATTCAATGTTGAAGAAGTGAACAAATAAAGAACCTTTGTATAGTTGCAAAATCTTGTCATTTGGAGTATTATTTAATGAGTTGGGAATAAAAAAGTAACTGACTAAGTATAGAATAATTGGTTAACGTAAACAGTGAATTAACCTCTAAGTTTCGTTGCCCTGATACTACAGCGCTTATAGCGGAATTCTCCGACACCAAAGAGAAGAGCGTTAAAATACAAATTTTTACATAATTCTCTTCAAGGCATAATAGTGTTGAACGAAATTATAGAATAACACATTAATTATTTAAGTTTCAAGTACACTAACACTGATATTTTTCTTAGAGAGATAAGCTAATATTAGTTAATTAAATTACTATATTCCACAACTCCAAATATCTCGGATATTTAAATAATTGAAATAAATTAAAACGACCGAAGAGAGTAAAGACAGGGGAACATACCCGTTCATAGCAACGAATAGGCTTACATTGTGTGAAAATAACGAGACGCACGTACTCGTTTAATCACAAATTGACGCTGGCAACGTTGGGGCGGAAAGAACGAGAATCCCGTAAACGTAAGAGCCGAGGGTCTAATCACAAATTGGTGTCTAACAACGTGGGACTTAATTAGGTGACGCGAGAGTAATCACAAATTGGCGCTCAACCAGTGTAGGGCTTAGGTTAAGTAAAAACCATAAATATATTAACGTTACTTAACCAGAGCAGGCAACTGTGGGAGACTAGAAATGCAATAAAGAAAGATGATACAAAAAGGAAACGAAAATGCAAGGACAAGAGAGACGATTAAGTTACGCGGATGGACGACAGTACTATTTAAGAAATTCAGCAAAGAAATGGGATACATAGAAAAGAATACCAATGATCACGAAAGAGCGCAAATGAGTCGCGCGAATGCATTGGGAACACCAGACGACAAAATGACATTGAGAGAGATTTATGATAAAATGTGGGAGTTAGATGCCAGATATAATAAAGAAAAGACTATCGGGACAGCCCACGAAAAAGATGATAACAAGGTGGAAAGGATGACTGAAGAAGATTGGGAAAGATGGGACGATAATGAAGAACAAATGAAAACCGAAAGAATAGGAGTATACGCCCAGGTGACAGAACAATATACTCAGGAAGATTATGAACAATGGAAAAGAGAAATAAGACCACCTGAAAAACCAATACAAACAGAAAACAAAGAATTAAGGGAATGGATAAGGGTGATGTTTGAACTATCCCGAGAAGATATGTGTAACTGGAGGAAAAAACATAATCAAAAAGATGAACTTATAGGAATGCCAAATAATAAAAAGATAGAACAATCCAGTGTACAAAAAGAAGTAAAAATAGTCAAAGTGAAGCAAGAGAAGAAAATGTCAGAACAATCAAAGAAAGTGACCTGTCAGGACGTAATGGACTTTATGAGTAAACATTTCAGAGAACTAGAGGAAAGCAATAAACAAACAATAGAGGAAATTAGGAAACATAGAGAAGAGAACCAGAGACACCATGAAAAATTAATGAAAATAATGGATGAAGGATTCAAAGGGATAGCGGAAACAATGGATAGGTGTGTAAAGAATATGAATAAAACACTAGAAACTACTTCTGAAGGTAGAAAGGAAACAGAAATTAGAGAAGACCAAAATGCCGAGACATCTGAAAATAAGAATAAAAAGGACAAGGAGGAGATCCAAACCATGGAAGAGAATAGCCAGAAAATAAGAAAAACATGCAGAAAGAAAATAGTCAATACCAAAGAAGAAATGGAGATGAGGAAGGGTGGATTAATTAGTGCGTTTAACATCCCAATTAATGAACGAAGGGAGTTATGTAAAGGTATGAAATATAGAGGAAACTTCATGAAAATGACCAAAATAAACCACCATGGAATAATTACAAAAACCTTGAATAAATTTAAATGTCATTTAAATAAATCAACAATCAAAAAGTATATGACCACATCAATTATATCGTTAATACGAAAGATACAACTCTCGTATTTCGTACGAAAGATACTACTTCTGAAGGTAGAAAGAATTGTCATTAGATATGAAAAGAATAATTATTTATGTAAATGTTAATAGTTAAGATTTGATTATATGTATGAATTTATGTAAAAGGGCTATAGTTGTTCACCAGTTATAAACAAAGTTAGGTCCGTATACAATAAAAGGCCTAACAGCCAATAACACTATATAACCACTCATAACATAAAGGTTAGGTACGTAAGTTAATAATAATTAATGAATACGGTTCGAAGAGCTAGGAAAAAACATTAAATAAGTAATGATATATAATAAACCATCTCAATTTATACAAATTATGATAATGTCACAATGCCATGATATCGATTGATAACGTTTGATATCGAAAAAGTAATAAATATAAAAGAAACAGACTCATATCAAAAAACTAGCAGAATATATGTAGAAAATAATAAACCAACTGTCGGTAAGGTTATATTCCAATATGATAGAAAATTAATAAGGAATAGACGAAAAAATATATGAAATAAACACTATATACAAAACATGGAGAAGGAAGAAAAATAATGGGTTGCTATGGACTACAGGGAATGAAGAAGTTGTTGATTTTCAATTATTGCCTTTTATGATCTGAATGTGATGAGATTAAAAAACCTAAGAAATGTCTAATATAATCGGAATATTCTAAAGTATTTGATACTCTTATAAAACACAAAATTTTAATGATAATATTCTTGACTCTTGCCAGTACAGTTTAACCAAAAGAGACTATAGTATGATATCACAATAAAAAATAAATAACTGGGTTATACAAGGAAGGACGTGAATTGTCCTATACCCGGAAGGAATTGACGATATATTAAACCCAATATAAAGAGTTAACTGTATCACAACCAATAATATACACTACACTGGAACTCATAACCTTTCAAATACACGGAACATCACTAGTTACTTCAACCGAGAGAAGAACGTATTTGGATCCAGAAATTGCAGAAGGAACATCAGTCTGGCCGTAAATCAATCCAGGGAGCTGTATTTCCGAGGTGGACAGGACAAGAATTCCATTTTATTAAACCGAAGAAAGAATATCGTACGGCATAATCATCCAGAACAGTGAAGTTATCAACCAACAGCCTACACGATTCGCTTCGTTCTAGTCTGGTAAATTATTATTGTATAAATCATATTAACAACACAACACTTCAAATTTGTAAATCTTGCATTCTTATCTATGTATTTTTAATCTTCCCCACAGTTACAAGAACCTTCACACCCTGAATTAAATTAATTACAAACTAAAACACATTATATAACCGAATATAAATAAAGGATCGGACTGATCAATAATCGATTCACGCAATCTATAGCCTTTGTATATGCCAATTGGAACATATCTTATTCAATGTTGAAGAAGTGAACAAATAAAGAACCTTTGTATAGTTGCAAAATCTTGTCATTTGGAGTATTATTTAATGAGTTGGGAATAAAAAAGTAACTGACTAAGTATAGAATAATTGGTTAACGTAAACAGTGAATTAACCTCTAAGTTTCGTTGCCCTGATACTACAGCGCTTATAGCGGAATTCTCCGACACCAAAGAGAAGAGCGTTAAAATACAAATTTTTACATAATTCTCTTCAAGGCATAATAGTGTTGAACGAAATTATAGAATAACACATTAATTATTTAAGTTTCAAGTACACTAACACTGATATTTTTCTTAGAGAGATAAGCTAATATTAGTTAATTAAATTACTATATTCCACAACTCCAAATATCTCGGATATTTAAATAATTGAAATAAATTAAAACGACCGAAGAGAGTAAAGACAGGGGAACATACCCGTTCATAGCAACGAATAGGCTTACATTGTGTGAAAATAACGAGACGCACGTACTCGTTTAATCACAAATTGACGCTGGCAACGTTGGGGCGGAAAGAACGAGAATCCCGTAAACGTAAGAGCCGAGGGTCTAATCACAAATTGGTGTCTAACAACGTGGGACTTAATTAGGTGACGCGAGAGTAATCACAAATTGGCGCTCAACCAGTGTAGGGCTTAGGTTAAGTAAAACCATAAATATATTAACGTTACTTAACCAGAGCAGGCAACTGTGGGAGACTAGAAATGCAATAAAGAAAGATGATACAAAAAGGAAACGAAAATGCAAGGACAAGAGAGACGATTAAGTTACGCGGAATGGACGACAGTACTATTTAAGAAATTCAGCAAAGAAATGGGATACATAGAAAAGAATACCAATGATCACGAAAGAGCGCAAATGAGTCGCGCGAATGCATTGGGAACACCAGACGACAAAATGACATTGAGAGAGATTTATGATAAAATGTGGGAGTTAGATGCCAGATATAATAAAGAAAAGACTATCGGGACAGCCCACGAAAAAGATGATAACAAGGTGGAAAGGATGACTGAAGAAGATTGGGAAAGATGGGACGATAATGAAGAACAAATGAAAACCGAAAGAATAGGAGTATACGCCCAGGTGACAGAACAATATACTCAGGAAGATTATGAACAATGGAAAAGAGAAATAAGACCACCTGAAAAACCAATACAAACAGAAAACAAAGAATTAAGGGAATGGATAAGGGTGATGTTTGAACTATCCCGAGAAGATATGTGTAACTGGAGGAAAAAACATAATCAAAAAGATGAACTTATAGGAATGCCAAATAATAAAAAGATAGAACAATCCAGTGTACAAAAAGAAGTAAAAATAGTCAAAGTGAAGCAAGAGAAGAAAATGTCAGAACAATCAAAGAAAGTGACCTGTCAGGACGTAATGGACTTTATGAGTAAACATTTCAGAGAACTAGAGGAAAGCAATAAACAAACAATAGAGGAAATTAGGAAACATAGAGAAGAGAACCAGAGACACCATGAAAAATTAATGAAAATAATGGATGAAGGATTCAAAGGGATAGCGGAAACAATGGATAGGTGTGTAAAGAATATGAATAAAACACTAGAAACTACTTCTGAAGGTAGAAAGGAAACAGAAATTAGAGAAGACCAAAATGCCGAGACATCTGAAAATAAGAATAAAAAGGACAAGGAGGAGATCCAAACCATGGAAGAGAATAGCCAGAAAATAAGAAAAACATGCAGAAAGAAAATAGTCAATACCAAAGAAGAAATGGAGATGAGGAAGGGTGGATTAATTAGTGCGTTTAACATCCCAATTAATGAACGAAGGGAGTTATGTAAAGGTATGAAATATAGAGGAAACTTCATGAAAATGACCAAAATAAACCACCATGGAATAATTACAAAAACCTTGAATAAATTTAAATGTCATTTAAATAAATCAACAATCAAAAAGTATATGACCACATCAATTATATCGTTAATACGAAAGATACAACTCTCGTATTTCGTACGAAAGATACTACTTCTGAAGGTAGAAAGAATTGTCATTAGATATGAAAAGAATAATTATTTATGTAAATGTTAATAGTTAAGATTTGATTATATGTATGAATTTATGTAAAAGGGCTATAGTTGTTCACCAGTTATAAACAAAGTTAGGTCCGTATACAATAAAAGGCCTAACAGCCAATAACACTATATAACCACTCATAACATAAAGGTTAGGTGCTTAAGTTAATAATAATTAATGAATACGGTTCGAAGAGCTAGGAAAAAACATTAAATAAGTAATGATATATAATAAACCATCTCAATTTATACAAATTATGATAATGTCACAATGCCATGATATCGATTGATAACGTTTGATATCGAAAAAGTAATAAATATAAAAGAAACAGACTCATATCAAAAAACTAGCAGAATATATGTAGAAAATAATAAACCAACTGTCGGTAAGGTTATATTCCAATATGATAGAAAATTAATAAGGAATAGACGAAAAAATATATGAAATAGACACTATATACAAAACATGGAGAAGGAAGAAAAATAATGGGTTGCTATGGACTACAGGGAATGAAGAAGTTGTTGATTTTCAATTATTGCCTTTTATGATCTGAATTTGATGAGATTAAAAAACCTAAGAAATGTCTAATATAATCGGAATATTCTAAAGTATTTGATACTCTTATAAAACACAAAATTTTAATGATAATATTCTTGACTCTTGCCAGTACAGTTTAACCAAAAGAGACTATAGTATGATATCACAATAAAAAATAAATAACTGGGTTATACAAGGAAGGACGTGAATTGTCCTATACCCGAAAGGAATTGACGATATATTAAACCCAATATAAAGAGTTAACTGTATCACAACCAATAATATACACTACACTGGAACTCATAACCTTTCAAATACACGGAACATCACTAGTTACTTCAACCGAGAGAAGAACGTATTTGGATCCAGAAATTGCAGAAGGAACATCAGTCTGGCCGTAAATCAATCCAGGGAGCTGTATTTCCGAGGTGGACAGGACAAGAATTCCATTTTATTAAACCGAAGAAAGAATATCGTACGGCATAATCATCCAGAACAGTGAAGTTATCAACCAACAGCCTACACGATTCGCTTCGTTCTAGTCTGGTAAATTATTATTGTATAAATCATATTAACAACACAACACTTCAAATTTGTAAATCTTGCATTCTTATCTATGTATTTTTAATCTTCCCCACAGTTACAAGAACCTTCACACCCTGAATTAAATTAATTACAAACTAAAACACATTATATAACCGAATATAAATAAAGGATCGGACTGATCAATAATCGATTCATGCAATCTATAGCCTTTGTATATGCCAATTGGAACATATCTTATTCAATGTTGAAGAAGTGAACAAATAAAGAACCTTTGTATAGTTGCAAAATCTTGTCATTTGGAGTATTATTTAATGAGTTGGGAATAAAAAAGTAACTGACTAAGTATAGAATAATTGGTTAACGTAAACAGTGAATTAACCTCTAAGTTTCGTTGCCCTGATACTACAGCGCTTATAGCGGAATTCTCCGACACCAAAGAGAAGAGCGTTAAAATACAAATTTTTACATAATTCTCTTCAAGGCATAATAGTGTTGAACGAAATTATAGAATAACACATTAATTATTTAAGTTTCAAGTACACTAACACTGATATTTTTCTTAGAGAGATAAGCTAATATTAGTTAATTAAATTACTATATTCCACAACTCCAAATATCTCGGATATTTAAATAATTGAAATAAATTAAAACGACCGAAGAGAGTAAAGACAGGGGAACATACCCGTTCATAGCAACGAATAGGCTTTCATTGTGTGAAAATAACGAGACGCACGTACTCGTTTAATCACAAATTGACGCTGGCAACGTTGGGGCGGAAAGAACGAGAATCCCGTAAACGTAAGAGCCGAGGGTCTAATCACAAATTGGTGTCTAACAACGTGGGACTTAATTAGGTGACGCGAGAGTAATCACAAATTGGCGCTCAACCAGTGTAGGGCTTAGGTTAAGTAAAACCATAAATATATTAACGTTACTTAACCAGAGCAGGCAACTGTGGGAGACTAGAAATGCAATAAAGAAAGATGATACAAAAAGGAAACGAAAATGCAAGGACAAGAGAGACGATTAAGTTACGCGGAATGGACGACAGTACTATTTAAGAAATTCAGCAAAGAAATGGGATACATAGAAAAGAATACCAATGATCACGAAAGAGCGCAAATGAGTCGCGCGAATGCATTGGGAACACCAGACGACAAAATGACATTGAGAGAGATTTATGATAAAATGTGGGAGTTAGATGCCAGATATAATAAAGAAAAGACTATCGGGACAGCCCACGAAAAAGATGATAACAAGGTGGAAAGGATGACTGAAGAAGATTGGGAAAGATGGGACGATAATGAAGAACAAATGAAAACCGAAAGAATAGGAGTATACGCCCAGGTGACAGAACAATATACTCAGGAAGATTATGAACAATGGAAAAGAGAAATAAGACCACCTGAAAAACCAATACAAACAGAAAACAAAGAATTAAGGGAATGGATAAGGGTGATGTTTGAACTATCCCGAGAAGATATGTGTAACTGGAGGAAAAAACATAATCAAAAAGATGAACTTATAGGAATGCCAAATAATAAAAAGATAGAACAATCCAGTGTACAAAAAGAAGTAAAAATAGTCAAAGTGAAGCAAGAGAAGAAAATGTCAGAACAATCAAAGAAAGTGACCTGTCAGGACGTAATGGACTTTATGAGTAAACATTTCAGAGAACTAGAGGAAAGCAATAAACAAACAATAGAGGAAATTAGGAAACATAGAGAAGAGAACCAGAGACACCATGAAAAATTAATGAAAATAATGGATGAAGGATTCAAAGGGATAGCGGAAACAATGGATAGGTGTGTAAAGAATATGAATAAAACACTAGAAACTACTTCTGAAGGTAGAAAGGAAACAGAAATTAGAGAAGACCAAAATGCCGAGACATCTGAAAATAAGAATAAAAAGGACAAGGAGGAGATCCAAACCATGGAAGAGAATAGCCAGAAAATAAGAAAAACATGCAGAAAGAAAATAGTCAATACCAAAGAAGAAATGGAGATGAGGAAGGGTGGATTAATTAGTGCGTTTAACATCCCAATTAATGAACGAAGGGAGTTATGTAAAGGTATGAAATATACAGGAAACTTCATGAAAATGACCAAAATAAACCACCATGGAATAATTACAAAAACCTTGAATAAATTTAAATGTCATTTAAATAAATCAACAATCAAAAAGTATATGACCACATCAATTATATCGTTAATACGAAAGATACAACTCTCGTATTTCGTACGAAAGATACTACTTCTGAAGGTAGAAAGAATTGTCATTAGATATGAAAAGAATAATTATTTATGTAAATGTTAATAGTTAAGATTTGATTATATGTATGAATTTATGTAAAAGGGCTATAGTTGTTCACCAGTTATAAACAAAGTTAGGTCCGTATACAATAAAAGGCCTAACAGCCAATAACACTATATAACCACTCATAACATAAAGGTTAGGTGCTTAAGTTAATAATAATTAATGAATACGGTTCGAAGAGCTAGGAAAAAACATTAAATAAGTAATGATATATAATAAACCATCTCAATTTATACAAATTATGATAATGTCACAATGCCATGATATCGATTGATAACGTTTGATATCGAAAAAGTAATAAATATAAAAGAAACAGACTCATATCAAAAAACTAGCAGAATATATGTAGAAAATAATAAACCAACTGTCGGTAAGGTTATATTCCAATATGATAGAAAATTAATAAGGAATAGACGAAAAAATATATGAAATAGACACTATATACAAAACATGGAGAAGGAAGAAAAATAATGGGTTGCTATGGACTACAGGGAATGAAGAAGTTGTTGATTTTCAATTATTGCCTTTTATGATCTGAATTTGATGAGATTAAAAAACCTAAGAAATGTCTAATATAATCGGAATATTCTAAAGTATTTGATACTCTTATAAAACACAAAATTTTAATGATAATATTCTTGACTCTTGCCAGTACAGTTTAACCAAAAGAGACTATAGTATGATATCACAATAAAAAATAAATAACTGGGTTATACAAGGAAGGACGTGAATTGTCCTATACCCGAAAGGAATTGACGATATATTAAACCCAATATAAAGAGTTAACTGTATCACAACCAATAATATACACTACACTGGAACTCATAACCTTTCAAATACACGGAACATCACTAGTTACTTCAACCGAGAGAAGAACGTATTTGGATCCAGAAATTGCAGAAGGAACATCAGTCTGGCCGTAAATCAATCCAGGGAGCTGTATTTCCGAGGTGGACAGGACAAGAATTCCATTTTATTAAACCGAAGAAAGAATATCGTACGGCATAATCATCCAGAACAGTGAAGTTATCAACCAACAGCCTACACGATTCGCTTCGTTCTAGTCTGGTAAATTATTATTGTATAAATCATATTAACAACACAACACTTCAAATTTGTAAATCTTGCATTCTTATCTATGTATTTTTAATCTTCCCCACAGTTACAAGAACCTTCACACCCTGAATTAAATTAATTACAAACTAAAACACATTATATAACCGAATATAAATAAAGGATCGGACTGATCAATAATCGATTCACGCAATCTATAGCCTTTGTATATGCCAATTGGAACATATCTTATTCAATGTTGAAGAAGTGAACAAATAAAGAACCTTTGTATAGTTGCAAAATCTTGTCATTTGGAGTATTATTTAATGAGTTGGGAATAAAAAAGTAACTGACTAAGTATAGAATAATTGGTTAACGTAAACAGTGAATTAACCTCTAAGTTTCGTTGCCCTGATACTACAGCGCTTATAGCGGAATTCTCCGACACCAAAGAGAAGAGCGTTAAAATACAAATTTTTACATAATTCTCTTCAAGGCATAATAGTGTTGAACGAAATTATAGAATAACACATTAATTATTTAAGTTTCAAGTACACTAACACTGATATTTTTCTTAGAGAGATAAGCTAATATTAGTTAATTAAATTACTATATTCCACAACTCCAAATATCTCGGATATTTAAATAATTGAAATAAATTAAAACGACCGAAGAGAGTAAAGACAGGGGAACATACCCGTTCATAGCAACGAATAGGCTTACATTGTGTGAAAATAACGAGACGCACGTACTCGTTTAATCACAAATTGACGCTGGCAACGTTGGGGCGGAAAGAACGAGAATCCCGTAAACGTAAGAGCCGAGGGTCTAATCACAAATTGGTGTCTAACAACGTGGGACTTAATTAGGTGACGCGAGAGTAATCACAAATTGGCGCTCAACCAGTGTAGGGCTTAGGTTAAGTAAAACCATAAATATATTAACGTTACTTAACCAGAGCAGGCAACTGTGGGAGACTAGAAATGCAATAAAGAAAGATGATACAAAAAGGAAACGAAAATGCAAGGACAAGAGAGACGATTAAGTTACGCGGAATGGACGACAGTACTATTTAAGAAATTCAGCAAAGAAATGGGATACATAGAAAAGAATACCAATGATCACGAAAGAGCGCAAATGAGTCGCGCGAATGCATTGGGAACACCAGACGACAAAATGACATTGAGAGAGATTTATGATAAAATGTGGGAGTTAGATGCCAGATATAATAAAGAAAAGACTATCGGGACAGCCCACGAAAAAGATGATAACAAGGTGGAAAGGATGACTGAAGAAGATTGGGAAAGATGGGACGATAATGAAGAACAAATGAAAACCGAAAGAATAGGAGTATACGCCCAGGTGACAGAACAATATACTCAGGAAGATTATGAACAATGGAAAAGAGAAATAAGACCACCTGAAAAACCAATACAAACAGAAAACAAAGAATTAAGGGAATGGATAAGGGTGATGTTTGAACTATCCCGAGAAGATATGTGTAACTGGAGGAAAAAACATAATCAAAAAGATGAACTTATAGGAATGCCAAATAATAAAAAGATAGAACAATCCAGTGTACAAAAAGAAGTAAAAATAGTCAAAGTGAAGCAAGAGAAGAAAATGTCAGAACAATCAAAGAAAGTGACCTGTCAGGACGTAATGGACTTTATGAGTAAACATTTCAGAGAACTAGAGGAAAGCAATAAACAAACAATAGAGGAAATTAGGAAACATAGAGAAGAGAACCAGAGACACCATGAAAAATTAATGAAAATAATGGATGAAGGATTCAAAGGGATAGCGGAAACAATGGATAGGTGTGTAAAGAATATGAATAAAACACTAGAAACTACTTCTGAAGGTAGAAAGGAAACAGAAATTAGAGAAGACCAAAATGCCGAGACATCTGAAAATAAGAATAAAAAGGACAAGGAGGAGATCCAAACCATGGAAGAGAATAGCCAGAAAATAAGAAAAACATGCAGAAAGAAAATAGTCAATACCAAAGAAGAAATGGAGATGAGGAAGGGTGGATTAATTAGTGCGTTTAACATCCCAATTAATGAACGAAGGGAGTTATGTAAAGGTATGAAATATAGAGGAAACTTCATGAAAATGACCAAAATAAACCACCATGGAATAATTACAAAAACCTTGAATAAATTTAAATGTCATTTAAATAAATCAACAATCAAAAAGTATATGACCACATCAATTATATCGTTAATACGAAAGATACAACTCTCGTATTTCGTACGAAAGATACTACTTCTGAAGGTAGAAAGAATTGTCATTAGATATGAAAAGAATAATTATTTATGTAAATGTTAATAGTTAAGATTTGATTATATGTATGAATTTATGTAAAAGGGCTATAGTTGTTCACCAGTTATAAACAAAGTTAGGTCCGTATACAATAAAAGGCCTAACAGCCAATAACACTATATAACCACTCATAACATAAAGGTTAGGTACGTAAGTTAATAATAATTAATGAATACGGTTCGAAGAGCTAGGAAAAAACATTAAATAAGTAATGATATATAATAAACCATCTCAATTTATACAAATTATGATAATGTCACAATGCCATGATATCGATTGATAACGTTTGATATCGAAAAAGTAATAAATATAAAAGAAACAGACTCATATCAAAAAACTAGCAGAATATATGTAGAAAATAATAAACCAACTGTCGGTAAGGTTATATTCCAATATGATAGAAAATTAATAAGGAATAGACGAAAAAATATATGAAATAAACACTATATACAAAACATGGAGAAGGAAGAAAAATAATGGGTTGCTATGGACTACAGGGAATGAAGAAGTTGTTGATTTTCAATTATTGCCTTTTATGATCTGAATGTGATGAGATTAAAAAACCTAAGAAATGTCTAATATAATCGGAATATTCTAAAGTATTTGATACTCTTATAAAACACAAAATTTTAATGATAATATTCTTGACTCTTGCCAGTACAGTTTAACCAAAAGAGACTATAGTATGATATCACAATAAAAAATAAATAACTGGGTTATACAAGGAAGGACGTGAATTGTCCTATACCCGGAAGGAATTGACGATATATTAAACCCAATATAAAGAGTTAACTGTATCACAACCAATAATATACACTACACTGGAACTCATAACCTTTCAAATACACGGAACATCACTAATTACTTCAACCGAGAGAAGAACGTATTTGGATCCAGAAATTGCAGAAGGAACATCAGTCTGGCCGTAAATCAATCCAGGGAGCTGTATTTCCGAGGTGGACAGGACAAGAATTCCATTTTATTAAACCGAAGAAAGAATATCGTACGGCATAATCATCCAGAACAGTGAAGTTATCAACCAACAGCCTACACGATTCGCTTCGTTCTAGTCTGGTAAATTATTATTGTATAAATCATATTAACAACACAACACTTCAAATTTGTAAATCTTGCATTCTTATCTATGTATTTTTAATCTTCCCCACAGTTACAAGAACCTTCACACCCTGAATTAAATTAATTACAAACTAAAACACATTATATAACCGAATATAAATAAAGGATCGGACTGATCAATAATCGATTCACGCAATCTATAGCCTTTGTATATGCCAATTGGAACATATCTTATTCAATGTTGAAGAAGTGAACAAATAAAGAACCTTTGTATAGTTGCAAAATCTTGTCATTTGGAGTATTATTTAATGAGTTGGGAATAAAAAAGTAACTGACTAAGTATAGAATAATTGGTTAACGTAAACAGTGAATTAACCTCTAAGTTTCGTTGCCCTGATACTACAGCGCTTATAGCGGAATTCTCCGACACCAAAGAGAAGAGCGTTAAAATACAAATTTTTACATAATTCTCTTCAAGGCATAATAGTGTTGAACGAAATTATAGAATAACACATTAATTATTTAAGTTTCAAGTACACTAACACTGATATTTTTCTTAGAGAGATAAGCTAATATTAGTTAATTAAATTACTATATTCCACAACTCCAAATATCTCGGATATTTAAATAATTGAAATAAATTAAAACGACCGAAGAGAGTAAAGACAGGGGAACATACCCGTTCATAGCAACGAATAGGCTTACATTGTGTGAAAATAACGAGACGCACGTACTCGTTTAATCACAAATTGACGCTGGCAACGTTGGGGCGGAAAGAACGAGAATCCCGTAAACGTAAGAGCCGAGGGTCTAATCACAAATTGGTGTCTAACAACGTGGGACTTAATTAGGTGACGCGAGAGTAATCACAAATTGGCGCTCAACCAGTGTAGGGCTTAGGTTAAGTAAAACCATAAATATATTAACGTTACTTAACCAGAGCAGGCAACTGTGGGAGACTAGAAATGCAATAAAGAAAGATGATACAAAAAGGAAACGAAAATGCAAGGACAAGAGAGACGATTAAGTTACGCGGAATGGACGACAGTACTATTTAAGAAATTCAGCAAAGAAATGGGATACATAGAAAAGAATACCAATGATCACGAAAGAGCGCAAATGAGTCGCGCGAATGCATTGGGAACACCAGACGACAAAATGACATTGAGAGAGATTTATGATAAAATGTGGGAGTTAGATGCCAGATATAATAAAGAAAAGACTATCGGGACAGCCCACGAAAAAGATGATAACAAGGTGGAAAGGATGACTGAAGAAGATTGGGAAAGATGGGACGATAATGAAGAACAAATGAAAACCGAAAGAATAGGAGTATACGCCCAGGTGACAGAACAATATACTCAGGAAGATTATGAACAATGGAAAAGAGAAATAAGACCACCTGAAAAACCAATACAAACAGAAAACAAAGAATTAAGGGAATGGATAAGGGTGATGTTTGAACTATCCCGAGAAGATATGTGTAACTGGAGGAAAAAACATAATCAAAAAGATGAACTTATAGGAATGCCAAATAATAAAAAGATAGAACAATCCAGTGTACAAAAAGAAGTAAAAATAGTCAAAGTGAAGCAAGAGAAGAAAATGTCAGAACAATCAAAGAAAGTGACCTGTCAGGACGTAATGGACTTTATGAGTAAACATTTCAGAGAACTAGAGGAAAGCAATAAACAAACAATAGAGGAAATTAGGAAACATAGAGAAGAGAACCAGAGACACCATGAAAAATTAATGAAAATAATGGATGAAGGATTCAAAGGGATAGCGGAAACAATGGATAGGTGTGTAAAGAATATGAATAAAACACTAGAAACTACTTCTGAAGGTAGAAAGGAAACAGAAATTAGAGAAGACCAAAATGCCGAGACATCTGAAAATAAGAATAAAAAGGACAAGGAGGAGATCCAAACCATGGAAGAGAATAGCCAGAAAATAAGAAAAACATGCAGAAAGAAAATAGTCAATACCAAAGAAGAAATGGAGATGAGGAAGGGTGGATTAATTAGTGCGTTTAACATCCCAATTAATGAACGAAGGGAGTTATGTAAAGGTATGAAATATACAGGAAACTTCATGAAAATGACCAAAATAAACCACCATGGAATAATTACAAAAACCTTGAATAAATTTAAATGTCATTTAAATAAATCAACAATCAAAAAGTATATGACCACATCAATTATATCGTTAATACGAAAGATACAACTCTCGTATTTCGTACGAAAGATACTACTTCTGAAGGTAGAAAGAATTGTCATTAGATATGAAAAGAATAATTATTTATGTAAATGTTAATAGTTAAGATTTGATTATATGTATGAATTTATGTAAAAGGGCTATAGTTGTTCACCAGTTATAAACAAAGTTAGGTCCGTATACAATAAAAGGCCTAACAGCCAATAACACTATATAACCACTCATAACATAAAGGTTAGGTACGTAAGTTAATAATAATTAATGAATACGGTTCGAAGAGCTAGGAAAAAACATTAAATAAGTAATGATATATAATAAACCATCTCAATTTATACAAATTATGATAATGTCACAATGCCATGATATCGATTGATAACGTTTGATATCGAAAAAGTAATAAATATAAAAGAAACAGACTCATATCAAAAAACTAGCAGAATATATGTAGAAAATAATAAACCAACTGTCGGTAAGGTTATATTCCAATATGATAGAAAATTAATAAGGAATAGACGAAAAAATATATGAAATAAACACTATATACAAAACATGGAGAAGGAAGAAAAATAATGGGTTGCTATGGACTACAGGGAATGAAGAAGTTGTTGATTTTCAATTATTGCCTTTTATGATCTGAATGTGATGAGATTAAAAAACCTAAGAAATGTCTAATATAATCGGAATATTCTAAAGTATTTGATACTCTTATAAAACACAAAATTTTAATGATAATATTCTTGACTCTTGCCAGTACAGTTTAACCAAAAGAGACTATAGTATGATATCACAATAAAAAATAAATAACTGGGTTATACAAGGAAGGACGTGAATTGTCCTATACCCGAAAGGAATTGACGATATATTAAACCCAATATAAAGAGTTAACTGTATCACAACCAATAATATACACTACACTGGAACTCATAACCTTTCAAATACACGGAACATCACTAGTTACTTCAACCGAGAGAAGAACGTATTTGGATCCAGAAATTGCAGAAGGAACATCAGTCTGGCCGTAAATCAATCCAGGGAGCTGTATTTCCGAGGTGGACAGGACAAGAATTCCATTTTATTAAACCGAAGAAAGAATATCGTACGGCATAATCATCCAGAACAGTGAAGTTATCAACCAACAGCCTACACGATTCGCTTCGTTCTAGTCTGGTAAATTATTATTGTATAAATCATATTAACAACACAACACTTCAAATTTGTAAATCTTGCATTCTTATCTATGTATTTTTAATCTTCCCCACAGTTACAAGAACCTTCACACCCTGAATTAAATTAATTACAAACTAAAACACATTATATAACCGAATATAAATAAAGGATCGGACTGATCAATAATCGATTCACGCAATCTATAGCCTTTGTATATGCCAATTGGAACATATCTTATTCAATGTTGAAGAAGTGAACAAATAAAGAACCTTTGTATAGTTGCAAAATCTTGTCATTTGGAGTATTATTTAATGAGTTGGGAATAAAAAAGTAACTGACTAAGTATAGAATAATTGGTTAACGTAAACAGTGAATTAACCTCTAAGTTTCGTTGCCCTGATACTACAGCGCTTATAGCGGAATTCTCCGACACCAAAGAGAAGAGCGTTAAAATACAAATTTTTACATAATTCTCTTCAAGGCATAATAGTGTTGAACGAAATTATAGAATAACACATTAATTATTTAAGTTTCAAGTACACTAACACTGATATTTTTCTTAGAGAGATAAGCTAATATTAGTTAATTAAATTACTATATTCCACAACTCCAAATATCTCGGATATTTAAATAATTGAAATAAATTAAAACGACCGAAGAGAGTAAAGACAGGGGAACATACCCGTTCATAGCAACGAATAGGCTTACATTGTGTGAAAATAACGAGACGCACGTACTCGTTTAATCACAAATTGACGCTGGCAACGTTGGGGCGGAAAGAACGAGAATCCCGTAAACGTAAGAGCCGAGGGTCTAATCACAAATTGGTGTCTAACAACGTGGGACTTAATTAGGTGACGCGAGAGTAATCACAAATTGGCGCTCAACCAGTGTAGGGCTTAGGTTAAGTAAAACCATAAATATATTAACGTTACTTAACCAGAGCAGGCAACTGTGGGAGACTAGAAATGCAATAAAGAAAGATGATACAAAAAGGAAACGAAAATGCAAGGACAAGAGAGACGATTAAGTTACGCGGAATGGACGACAGTACTATTTAAGAAATTCAGCAAAGAAATGGGATACATAGAAAAGAATACCAATGATCACGAAAGAGCGCAAATGAGTCGCGCGAATGCATTGGGAACACCAGACGACAAAATGACATTGAGAGAGATTTATGATAAAATGTGGGAGTTAGATGCCAGATATAATAAAGAAAAGACTATCGGGACAGCCCACGAAAAAGATGATAACAAGGTGGAAAGGATGACTGAAGAAGATTGGGAAAGATGGGACGATAATGAAGAACAAATGAAAACCGAAAGAATAGGAGTATACGCCCAGGTGACAGAACAATATACTCAGGAAGATTATGAACAATGGAAAAGAGAAATAAGACCACCTGAAAAACCAATACAAACAGAAAACAAAGAATTAAGGGAATGGATAAGGGTGATGTTTGAACTATCCCGAGAAGATATGTGTAACTGGAGGAAAAAACATAATCAAAAAGATGAACTTATAGGAATGCCAAATAATAAAAAGATAGAACAATCCAGTGTACAAAAAGAAGTAAAAATAGTCAAAGTGAAGCAAGAGAAGAAAATGTCAGAACAATCAAAGAAAGTGACCTGTCAGGACGTAATGGACTTTATGAGTAAACATTTCAGAGAACTAGAGGAAAGCAATAAACAAACAATAGAGGAAATTAGGAAACATAGAGAAGAGAACCAGAGACACCATGAAAAATTAATGAAAATAATGGATGAAGGATTCAAAGGGATAGCGGAAACAATGGATAGGTGTGTAAAGAATATGAATAAAACACTAGAAACTACTTCTGAAGGTAGAAAGGAAACAGAAATTAGAGAAGACCAAAATGCCGAGACATCTGAAAATAAGAATAAAAAGGACAAGGAGGAGATCCAAACCATGGAAGAGAATAGCCAGAAAATAAGAAAAACATGCAGAAAGAAAATAGTCAATACCAAAGAAGAAATGGAGATGAGGAAGGGTGGATTAATTAGTGCGTTTAACATCCCAATTAATGAACGAAGGGAGTTATGTAAAGGTATGAAATATACAGGAAACTTCATGAAAATGACCAAAATAAACCACCATGGAATAATTACAAAAACCTTGAATAAATTTAAATGTCATTTAAATAAATCAACAATCAAAAAGTATATGACCACATCAATTATATCGTTAATACGAAAGATACAACTCTCGTATTTCGTACGAAAGATACTACTTCTGAAGGTAGAAAGAATTGTCATTAGATATGAAAAGAATAATTATTTATGTAAATGTTAATAGTTAAGATTTGATTATATGTATGAATTTATGTAAAAGGGCTATAGTTGTTCACCAGTTATAAACAAAGTTAGGTCCGTATACAATAAAAGGCCTAACAGCCAATAACACTATATAACCACTCATAACATAAAGGTTAGGTACGTAAGTTAATAATAATTAATGAATACGGTTCGAAGAGCTAGGAAAAAACATTAAATAAGTAATGATATATAATAAACCATCTCAATTTATACAAATTATGATAATGTCACAATGCCATGATATCGATTGATAACGTTTGATATCGAAAAAGTAATAAATATAAAAGAAACAGACTCATATCAAAAAACTAGCAGAATATATGTAGAAAATAATAAACCAACTGTCGGTAAGGTTATATTCCAATATGATAGAAAATTAATAAGGAATAGACGAAAAAATATATGAAATAAACACTATATACAAAACATGGAGAAGGAAGAAAAATAATGGGTTGCTATGGACTACAGGGAATGAAGAAGTTGTTGATTTTCAATTATTGCCTTTTATGATCTGAATGTGATGAGATTAAAAAACCTAAGAAATGTCTAATATAATCGGAATATTCTAAAGTATTTGATACTCTTATAAAACACAAAATTTTAATGATAATATTCTTGACTCTTGCCAGTACAGTTTAACCAAAAGAGACTATAGTATGATATCACAATAAAAAATAAATAACTGGGTTATACAAGGAAGGACGTGAATTGTCCTATACCCGGAAGGAATTGACGATATATTAAACCCAATATAAAGAGTTAACTGTATCACAACCAATAATATACACTACACTGGAACTCATAACCTTTCAAATACACGGAACATCACTAATTACTTCAACCGAGAGAAGAACGTATTTGGATCCAGAAATTGCAGAAGGAACATCAGTCTGGCCGTAAATCAATCCAGGGAGCTGTATTTCCGAGGTGGACAGGACAAGAATTCCATTTTATTAAACCGAAGAAAGAATATCGTACGGCATAATCATCCAGAACAGTGAAGTTATCAACCAACAGCCTACACGATTCGCTTCGTTCTAGTCTGGTAAATTATTATTGTATAAATCATATTAACAACACAACACTTCAAATTTGTAAATCTTGCATTCTTATCTATGTATTTTTAATCTTCCCCACAGTTACAAGAACCTTCACACCCTGAATTAAATTAATTACAAACTAAAACACATTATATAACCGAATATAAATAAAGGATCGGACTGATCAATAATCGATTCACGCAATCTATAGCCTTTGTATATGCCAATTGGAACATATCTTATTCAATGTTGAAGAAGTGAACAAATAAAGAACCTTTGTATAGTTGCAAAATCTTGTCATTTGGAGTATTATTTAATGAGTTGGGAATAAAAAAGTAACTGACTAAGTATAGAATAATTGGTTAACGTAAACAGTGAATTAACCTCTAAGTTTCGTTGCCCTGATACTACAGCGCTTATAGCGGAATTCTCCGACACCAAAGAGAAGAGCGTTAAAATACAAATTTTTACATAATTCTCTTCAAGGCATAATAGTGTTGAACGAAATTATAGAATAACACATTAATTATTTAAGTTTCAAGTACACTAACACTGATATTTTTCTTAGAGAGATAAGCTAATATTAGTTAATTAAATTACTATATTCCACAACTCCAAATATCTCGGATATTTAAATAATTGAAATAAATTAAAACGACCGAAGAGAGTAAAGACAGGGGAACATACCCGTTCATAGCAACGAATAGGCTTACATTGTGTGAAAATAACGAGACGCACGTACTCGTTTAATCACAAATTGACGCTGGCAACGTTGGGGCGGAAAGAACGAGAATCCCGTAAACGTAAGAGCCGAGGGTCTAATCACAAATTGGTGTCTAACAACGTGGGACTTAATTAGGTGACGCGAGAGTAATCACAAATTGGCGCTCAACCAGTGTAGGGCTTAGGTTAAGTAAAACCATAAATATATTAACGTTACTTAACCAGAGCAGGCAACTGTGGGAGACTAGAAATGCAATAAAGAAAGATGATACAAAAAGGAAACGAAAATGCAAGGACAAGAGAGACGATTAAGTTACGCGGAATGGACGACAGTACTATTTAAGAAATTCAGCAAAGAAATGGGATACATAGAAAAGAATACCAATGATCACGAAAGAGCGCAAATGAGTCGCGCGAATGCATTGGGAACACCAGACGACAAAATGACATTGAGAGAGATTTATGATAAAATGTGGGAGTTAGATGCCAGATATAATAAAGAAAAGACTATCGGGACAGCCCACGAAAAAGATGATAACAAGGTGGAAAGGATGACTGAAGAAGATTGGGAAAGATGGGACGATAATGAAGAACAAATGAAAACCGAAAGAATAGGAGTATACGCCCAGGTGACAGAACAATATACTCAGGAAGATTATGAACAATGGAAAAGAGAAATAAGACCACCTGAAAAACCAATACAAACAGAAAACAAAGAATTAAGGGAATGGATAAGGGTGATGTTTGAACTATCCCGAGAAGATATGTGTAACTGGAGGAAAAAACATAATCAAAAAGATGAACTTATAGGAATGCCAAATAATAAAAAGATAGAACAATCCAGTGTACAAAAAGAAGTAAAAATAGTCAAAGTGAAGCAAGAGAAGAAAATGTCAGAACAATCAAAGAAAGTGACCTGTCAGGACGTAATGGACTTTATGAGTAAACATTTCAGAGAACTAGAGGAAAGCAATAAACAAACAATAGAGGAAATTAGGAAACATAGAGAAGAGAACCAGAGACACCATGAAAAATTAATGAAAATAATGGATGAAGGATTCAAAGGGATAGCGGAAACAATGGATAGGTGTGTAAAGAATATGAATAAAACACTAGAAACTACTTCTGAAGGTAGAAAGGAAACAGAAATTAGAGAAGACCAAAATGCCGAGACATCTGAAAATAAGAATAAAAAGGACAAGGAGGAGATCCAAACCATGGAAGAGAATAGCCAGAAAATAAGAAAAACATGCAGAAAGAAAATAGTCAATACCAAAGAAGAAATGGAGATGAGGAAGGGTGGATTAATTAGTGCGTTTAACATCCCAATTAATGAACGAAGGGAGTTATGTAAAGGTATGAAATATAGAGGAAACTTCATGAAAATGACCAAAATAAACCACCATGGAATAATTACAAAAACCTTGAATAAATTTAAATGTCATTTAAATAAATCAACAATCAAAAAGTATATGACCACATCAATTATATCGTTAATACGAAAGATACAACTCTCGTATTTCGTACGAAAGATACTACTTCTGAAGGTAGAAAGAATTGTCATTAGATATGAAAAGAATAATTATTTATGTAAATGTTAATAGTTAAGATTTGATTATATGTATGAATTTATGTAAAAGGGCTATAGTTGTTCACCAGTTATAAACAAAGTTAGGTCCGTATACAATAAAAGGCCTAACAGCCAATAACACTATATAACCACTCATAACATAAAGGTTAGGTGCTTAAGTTAATAATAATTAATGAATACGGTTCGAAGAGCTAGGAAAAAACATTAAATAAGTAATGATATATAATAAACCATCTCAATTTATACAAATTATGATAATGTCACAATGCCATGATATCGATTGATAACGTTTGATATCGAAAAAGTAATAAATATAAAAGAAACAGACTCATATCAAAAAACTAGCAGAATATATGTAGAAAATAATAAACCAACTGTCGGTAAGGTTATATTCCAATATGATAGAAAATTAATAAGGAATAGACGAAAAAATATATGAAATAGACACTATATACAAAACATGGAGAAGGAAGAAAAATAATGGGTTGCTATGGACTACAGGGAATGAAGAAGTTGTTGATTTTCAATTATTGCCTTTTATGATCTGAATTTGATGAGATTAAAAAACCTAAGAAATGTCTAATATAATCGGAATATTCTAAAGTATTTGATACTCTTATAAAACACAAAATTTTAATGATAATATTCTTGACTCTTGCCAGTACAGTTTAACCAAAAGAGACTATAGTATGATATCACAATAAAAAATAAATAACTGGGTTATACAAGGAAGGACGTGAATTGTCCTATACCCGAAAGGAATTGACGATATATTAAACCCAATATAAAGAGTTAACTGTATCACAACCAATAATATACACTACACTGGAACTCATAACCTTTCAAATACACGGAACATCACTAGTTACTTCAACCGAGAGAAGAACGTATTTGGATCCAGAAATTGCAGAAGGAACATCAGTCTGGCCGTAAATCAATCCAGGGAGCTGTATTTCCGAGGTGGACAGGACAAGAATTCCATTTTATTAAACCGAAGAAAGAATATCGTACGGCATAATCATCCAGAACAGTGAAGTTATCAACCAACAGCCTACACGATTCGCTTCGTTCTAGTCTGGTAAATTATTATTGTATAAATCATATTAACAACACAACACTTCAAATTTGTAAATCTTGCATTCTTACCTATGTATTTTTAATCTTCCCCACAGTTACAAGAACCTTCACACCCTGAATTAAATTAATTACAAACTAAAACACATTATATAACCGAATATAAATAAAGGATCGGACTGATCAATAATCGATTCACGCAATCTATAGCCTTTGTATATGCCAATTGGAACATATCTTATTCAATGTTGAAGAAGTGAACAAATAAAGAACCTTTGTATAGTTGCAAAATCTTGTCATTTGGAGTATTATTTAATGAGTTGGGAATAAAAAAGTAACTGACTAAGTATAGAATAATTGGTTAACGTAAACAGTGAATTAACCTCTAAGTTTCGTTGCCCTGATACTACAGCGCTTATAGCGGAATTCTCCGACACCAAAGAGAAGAGCGTTAAAATACAAATTTTTACATAATTCTCTTCAAGGCATAATAGTGTTGAACGAAATTATAGAATAACACATTAATTATTTAAGTTTCAAGTACACTAACACTGATATTTTTCTTAGAGAGATAAGCTAATATTAGTTAATTAAATTACTATATTCCACAACTCCAAATATCTCGGATATTTAAATAATTGAAATAAATTAAAACGACCGAAGAGAGTAAAGACAGGGGAACATACCCGTTCATAGCAACGAATAGGCTTACATTGTGTGAAAATAACGAGACGCACGTACTCGTTTAATCACAAATTGACGCTGGCAACGTTGGGGCGGAAAGAACGAGAATCCCGTAAACGTAAGAGCCGAGGGTCTAATCACAAATTGGTGTCTAACAACGTGGGACTTAATTAGGTGACGCGAGAGTAATCACAAATTGGCGCTCAACCAGTGTAGGGCTTAGGTTAAGTAAAACCATAAATATATTAACGTTACTTAACCAGAGCAGGCAACTGTGGGAGACTAGAAATGCAATAAAGAAAGATGATACAAAAAGGAAACGAAAATGCAAGGACAAGAGAGACGATTAAGTTACGCGGAATGGACGACAGTACTATTTAAGAAATTCAGCAAAGAAATGGGATACATAGAAAAGAATACCAATGATCACGAAAGAGCGCAAATGAGTCGCGCGAATGCATTGGGAACACCAGACGACAAAATGACATTGAGAGAGATTTATGATAAAATGTGGGAGTTAGATGCCAGATATAATAAAGAAAAGACTATCGGGACAGCCCACGAAAAAGATGATAACAAGGTGGAAAGGATGACTGAAGAAGATTGGGAAAGATGGGACGATAATGAAGAACAAATGAAAACCGAAAGAATAGGAGTATACGCCCAGGTGACAGAACAATATACTCAGGAAGATTATGAACAATGGAAAAGAGAAATAAGACCACCTGAAAAACCAATACAAACAGAAAACAAAGAATTAAGGGAATGGATAAGGGTGATGTTTGAACTATCCCGAGAAGATATGTGTAACTGGAGGAAAAAACATAATCAAAAAGATGAACTTATAGGAATGCCAAATAATAAAAAGATAGAACAATCCAGTGTACAAAAAGAAGTAAAAATAGTCAAAGTGAAGCAAGAGAAGAAAATGTCAGAACAATCAAAGAAAGTGACCTGTCAGGACGTAATGGACTTTATGAGTAAACATTTCAGAGAACTAGAGGAAAGCAATAAACAAACAATAGAGGAAATTAGGAAACATAGAGAAGAGAACCAGAGACACCATGAAAAATTAATGAAAATAATGGATGAAGGATTCAAAGGGATAGCGGAAACAATGGATAGGTGTGTAAAGAATATGAATAAAACACTAGAAACTACTTCTGAAGGTAGAAAGGAAACAGAAATTAGAGAAGACCAAAATGCCGAGACATCTGAAAATAAGAATAAAAAGGACAAGGAGGAGATCCAAACCATGGAAGAGAATAGCCAGAAAATAAGAAAAACATGCAGAAAGAAAATAGTCAATACCAAAGAAGAAATGGAGATGAGGAAGGGTGGATTAATTAGTGCGTTTAACATCCCAATTAATGAACGAAGGGAGTTATGTAAAGGTATGAAATATACAGGAAACTTCATGAAAATGACCAAAATAAACCACCATGGAATAATTACAAAAACCTTGAATAAATTTAAATGTCATTTAAATAAATCAACAATCAAAAAGTATATGACCACATCAATTATATCGTTAATACGAAAGATACAACTCTCGTATTTCGTACGAAAGATACTACTTCTGAAGGTAGAAAGAATTGTCATTAGATATGAAAAGAATAATTATTTATGTAAATGTTAATAGTTAAGATTTGATTATATGTATGAATTTATGTAAAAGGGCTATAGTTGTTCACCAGTTATAAACAAAGTTAGGTCCGTATACAATAAAAGGCCTAACAGCCAATAACACTATATAACCACTCATAACATAAAGGTTAGGTGCTTAAGTTAATAATAATTAATGAATACGGTTCGAAGAGCTAGGAAAAAACATTAAATAAGTAATGATATATAATAAACCATCTCAATTTATACAAATTATGATAATGTCACAATGCCATGATATCGATTGATAACGTTTGATATCGAAAAAGTAATAAATATAAAAGAAACAGACTCATATCAAAAAACTAGCAGAATATATGTAGAAAATAATAAACCAACTGTCGGTAAGGTTATATTCCAATATGATAGAAAATTAATAAGGAATAGACGAAAAAATATATGAAATAGACACTATATACAAAACATGGAGAAGGAAGAAAAATAATGGGTTGCTATGGACTACAGGGAATGAAGAAGTTGTTGATTTTCAATTATTGCCTTTTATGATCTGAATTTGATGAGATTAAAAAACCTAAGAAATGTCTAATATAATCGGAATATTCTAAAGTATTTGATACTCTTATAAAACACAAAATTTTAATGATAATATTCTTGACTCTTGCCAGTACAGTTTAACCAAAAGAGACTATAGTATGATATCACAATAAAAAATAAATAACTGGGTTATACAAGGAAGGACGTGAATTGTCCTATACCCGAAAGGAATTGACGATATATTAAACCCAATATAAAGAGTTAACTGTATCACAACCAATAATATACACTACACTGGAACTCATAACCTTTCAAATACACGGAACATCACTAGTTACTTCAACCGAGAGAAGAACGTATTTGGATCCAGAAATTGCAGAAGGAACATCAGTCTGGCCGTAAATCAATCCAGGGAGCTGTATTTCCGAGGTGGACAGGACAAGAATTCCATTTTATTAAACCGAAGAAAGAATATCGTACGGCATAATCATCCAGAACAGTGAAGTTATCAACCAACAGCCTACACGATTCGCTTCGTTCTAGTCTGGTAAATTATTATTGTATAAATCATATTAACAACACAACACTTCAAATTTGTAAATCTTGCATTCTTATCTATGTATTTTTAATCTTCCCCACAGTTACAAGAACCTTCACACCCTGAATTAAATTAATTACAAACTAAAACACATTATATAACCGAATATAAATAAAGGATCGGACTGATCAATAATCGATTCACGCAATCTATAGCCTTTGTATATGCCAATTGGAACATATCTTATTCAATGTTGAAGAAGTGAACAAATAAAGAACCTTTGTATAGTTGCAAAATCTTGTCATTTGGAGTATTATTTAATGAGTTGGGAATAAAAAAGTAACTGACTAAGTATAGAATAATTGGTTAACGTAAACAGTGAATTAACCTCTAAGTTTCGTTGCCCTGATACTACAGCGCTTATAGCGGAATTCTCCGACACCAAAGAGAAGAGCGTTAAAATACAAATTTTTACATAATTCTCTTCAAGGCATAATAGTGTTGAACGAAATTATAGAATAACACATTAATTATTTAAGTTTCAAGTACACTAACACTGATATTTTTCTTAGAGAGATAAGCTAATATTAGTTAATTAAATTACTATATTCCACAACTCCAAATATCTCGGATATTTAAATAATTGAAATAAATTAAAACGACCGAAGAGAGTAAAGACAGGGGAACATACCCGTTCATAGCAACGAATAGGCTTACATTGTGTGAAAATAACGAGACGCACGTACTCGTTTAATCACAAATTGACGCTGGCAACGTTGGGGCGGAAAGAACGAGAATCCCGTAAACGTAAGAGCCGAGGGTCTAATCACAAATTGGTGTCTAACAACGTGGGACTTAATTAGGTGACGCGAGAGTAATCACAAATTGGCGCTCAACCAGTGTAGGGCTTAGGTTAAGTAAAACCATAAATATATTAACGTTACTTAACCAGAGCAGGCAACTGTGGGAGACTAGAAATGCAATAAAGAAAGATGATACAAAAAGGAAACGAAAATGCAAGGACAAGAGAGACGATTAAGTTACGCGGAATGGACGACAGTACTATTTAAGAAATTCAGCAAAGAAATGGGATACATAGAAAAGAATACCAATGATCACGAAAGAGCGCAAATGAGTCGCGCGAATGCATTGGGAACACCAGACGACAAAATGACATTGAGAGAGATTTATGATAAAATGTGGGAGTTAGATGCCAGATATAATAAAGAAAAGACTATCGGGACAGCCCACGAAAAAGATGATAACAAGGTGGAAAGGATGACTGAAGAAGATTGGGAAAGATGGGACGATAATGAAGAACAAATGAAAACCGAAAGAATAGGAGTATACGCCCAGGTGACAGAACAATATACTCAGGAAGATTATGAACAATGGAAAAGAGAAATAAGACCACCTGAAAAACCAATACAAACAGAAAACAAAGAATTAAGGGAATGGATAAGGGTGATGTTTGAACTATCCCGAGAAGATATGTGTAACTGGAGGAAAAAACATAATCAAAAAGATGAACTTATAGGAATGCCAAATAATAAAAAGATAGAACAATCCAGTGTACAAAAAGAAGTAAAAATAGTCAAAGTGAAGCAAGAGAAGAAAATGTCAGAACAATCAAAGAAAGTGACCTGTCAGGACGTAATGGACTTTATGAGTAAACATTTCAGAGAACTAGAGGAAAGCAATAAACAAACAATAGAGGAAATTAGGAAACATAGAGAAGAGAACCAGAGACACCATGAAAAATTAATGAAAATAATGGATGAAGGATTCAAAGGGATAGCGGAAACAATGGATAGGTGTGTAAAGAATATGAATAAAACACTAGAAACTACTTCTGAAGGTAGAAAGGAAACAGAAATTAGAGAAGACCAAAATGCCGAGACATCTGAAAATAAGAATAAAAAGGACAAGGAGGAGATCCAAACCATGGAAGAGAATAGCCAGAAAATAAGAAAAACATGCAGAAAGAAAATAGTCAATACCAAAGAAGAAATGGAGATGAGGAAGGGTGGATTAATTAGTGCGTTTAACATCCCAATTAATGAACGAAGGGAGTTATGTAAAGGTATGAAATATAGAGGAAACTTCATGAAAATGACCAAAATAAACCACCATGGAATAATTACAAAAACCTTGAATAAATTTAAATGTCATTTAAATAAATCAACAATCAAAAAGTATATGACCACATCAATTATATCGTTAATACGAAAGATACAACTCTCGTATTTCGTACGAAAGATACTACTTCTGAAGGTAGAAAGAATTGTCATTAGATATGAAAAGAATAATTATTTATGTAAATGTTAATAGTTAAGATTTGATTATATGTATGAATTTATGTAAAAGGGCTATAGTTGTTCACCAGTTATAAACAAAGTTAGGTCCGTATACAATAAAAGGCCTAACAGCCAATAACACTATATAACCACTCATAACATAAAGGTTAGGTGCTTAAGTTAATAATAATTAATGAATACGGTTCGAAGAGCTAGGAAAAAACATTAAATAAGTAATGATATATAATAAACCATCTCAATTTATACAAATTATGATAATGTCACAATGCCATGATATCGATTGATAACGTTTGATATCGAAAAAGTAATAAATATAAAAGAAACAGACTCATATCAAAAAACTAGCAGAATATATGTAGAAAATAATAAACCAACTGTCGGTAAGGTTATATTCCAATATGATAGAAAATTAATAAGGAATAGACGAAAAAATATATGAAATAGACACTATATACAAAACATGGAGAAGGAAGAAAAATAATGGGTTGCTATGGACTACAGGGAATGAAGAAGTTGTTGATTTTCAATTATTGCCTTTTATGATCTGAATTTGATGAGATTAAAAAACCTAAGAAATGTCTAATATGATCGGAATATTCTAAAGTATTTGATACTCTTATAAAACACAAAATTTTAATGATAATATTTTTGACTCTTGCCAGTACAGTTTAACCAAAAGAGACTATAGTATGATATCACAATAAAAAATAAATAACTGGGTTATACAAGGAAGGACGTGAATTGTCCTATACCCGAAAGGAATTGACGATATATTAAACCCAATATAAAGAGTTAACTGTATCACAACCAATAATATACACTACACTGGAACTCATAACCTTTCAAATACACGGAACATCACTAGTTACTTCAACCGAGAGAAGAACGTATTTGGATCCAGAAATTGCAGAAGGAACATCAGTCTGGCCGTAAATCAATCCAGGGAGCTGTATTTCCGAGGTGGACAGGACAAGAATTCCATTTTATTAAACCGAAGAAAGAATATCGTACGGCATAATCATCCAGAACAGTGAAGTTATCAACCAACAGCCTACACGATTCGCTTCGTTCTAGTCTGGTAAATTATTATTGTATAAATCATATTAACAACACAACACTTCAAATTTGTAAATCTTGCATTCTTATCTATGTATTTTTAATCTTCCCCACAGTTACAAGAACCTTCACACCCTGAATTAAATTAATTACAAACTAAAACACATTATATAACCGAATATAAATAAAGGATCGGACTGATCAATAATCGATTCATGCAATCTATAGCCTTTGTATATGCCAATTGGAACATATCTTATTCAATGTTGAAGAAGTGAACAAATAAAGAACCTTTGTATAGTTGCAAAATCTTGTCATTTGGAGTATTATTTAATGAGTTGGGAATAAAAAAGTAACTGACTAAGTATAGAATAATTGGTTAACGTAAACAGTGAATTAACCTCTAAGTTTCGTTGCCCTGATACTACAGCGCTTATAGCGGAATTCTCCGACACCAAAGAGAAGAGCGTTAAAATACAAATTTTTACATAATTCTCTTCAAGGCATAATAGTGTTGAACGAAATTATAGAATAACACATTAATTATTTAAGTTTCAAGTACACTAACACTGATATTTTTCTTAGAGAGATAAGCTAATATTAGTTAATTAAATTACTATATTCCACAACTCCAAATATCTCGGATATTTAAATAATTGAAATAAATTAAAACGACCGAAGAGAGTAAAGACAGGGGAACATACCCGTTCATAGCAACGAATAGGCTTTCATTGTGTGAAAATAACGAGACGCACGTACTCGTTTAATCACAAATTGACGCTGGCAACGTTGGGGCGGAAAGAACGAGAATCCCGTAAACGTAAGAGCCGAGGGTCTAATCACAAATTGGCGTCTAACAACGTGGGACTTAATTAGGTGACGCGAGAGTAATCACAAATTGGCGCTCAACCAGTGTAGGGCTTAGGTTAAGTAAAACCATAAATATATTAACGTTACTTAACCAGAGCAGGCAACTGTGGGAGACTAGAAATGCAATAAAGAAAGATGATACAAAAAGGAAACGAAAATGCAAGGACAAGAGAGACGATTAAGTTACGCGGAATGGACGACAGTACTATTTAAGAAATTCAGCAAAGAAATGGGATACATAGAAAAGAATACCAATGATCACGAAAGAGCGCAAATGAGTCGCGCGAATGCATTGGGAACACCAGACGACAAAATGACATTGAGAGAGATTTATGATAAAATGTGGGAGTTAGATGCCAGATATAATAAAGAAAAGACTATCGGGACAGCCCACGAAAAAGATGATAACAAGGTGGAAAGGATGACTGAAGAAGATTGGGAAAGATGGGACGATAATGAAGAACAAATGAAAACCGAAAGAATAGGAGTATACGCCCAGGTGACAGAACAATATACTCAGGAAGATTATGAACAATGGAAAAGAGAAATAAGACCACCTGAAAAACCAATACAAACAGAAAACAAAGAATTAAGGGAATGGATAAGGGTGATGTTTGAACTATCCCGAGAAGATATGTGTAACTGGAGGAAAAAACATAATCAAAAAGATGAACTTATAGGAATGCCAAATAATAAAAAGATAGAACAATCCAGTGTACAAAAAGAAGTAAAAATAGTCAAAGTGAAGCAAGAGAAGAAAATGTCAGAACAATCAAAGAAAGTGACCTGTCAGGACGTAATGGACTTTATGAGTAAACATTTCAGAGAACTAGAGGAAAGCAATAAACAAACAATAGAGGAAATTAGGAAACATAGAGAAGAGAACCAGAGACACCATGAAAAATTAATGAAAATAATGGATGAAGGATTCAAAGGGATAGCGGAAACAATGGATAGGTGTGTAAAGAATATGAATAAAACACTAGAAACTACTTCTGAAGGTAGAAAGGAAACAGAAATTAGAGAAGACCAAAATGCCGAGACATCTGAAAATAAGAATAAAAAGGACAAGGAGGAGATCCAAACCATGGAAGAGAATAGCCAGAAAATAAGAAAAACATGCAGAAAGAAAATAGTCAATACCAAAGAAGAAATGGAGATGAGGAAGGGTGGATTAATTAGTGCGTTTAACATCCCAATTAATGAACGAAGGGAGTTATGTAAAGGTATGAAATATAGAGGAAACTTCATGAAAATGACCAAAATAAACCACCATGGAATAATTACAAAAACCTTGAATAAATTTAAATGTCATTTAAATAAATCAACAATCAAAAAGTATATGACCACATCAATTATATCGTTAATACGAAAGATACAACTCTCGTATTTCGTACGAAAGATACTACTTCTGAAGGTAGAAAGAATTGTCATTAGATATGAAAAGAATAATTATTTATGTAAATGTTAATAGTTAAGATTTGATTATATGTATGAATTTATGTAAAAGGGCTATAGTTGTTCACCAGTTATAAACAAAGTTAGGTCCGTATACAATAAAAGGCCTAACAGCCAATAACACTATATAACCACTCATAACATAAAGGTTAGGTGCTTAAGTTAATAATAATTAATGAATACGGTTCGAAGAGCTAGGAAAAAACATTAAATAAGTAATGATATATAATAAACCATCTCAATTTATACAAATTATGATAATGTCACAATGCCATGATATCGATTGATAACGTTTGATATCGAAAAAGTAATAAATATAAAAGAAACAGACTCATATCAAAAAACTAGCAGAATATATGTAGAAAATAATAAACCAACTGTCGGTAAGGTTATATTCCAATATGATAGAAAATTAATAAGGAATAGACGAAAAAATATATGAAATAGACACTATATACAAAACATGGAGAAGGAAGAAAAATAATGGGTTGCTATGGACTACAGGGAATGAAGAAGTTGTTGATTTTCAATTATTGCCTTTTATGATCTGAATTTGATGAGATTAAAAAACCTAAGAAATGTCTAATATGATCGGAATATTCTAAAGTATTTGATACTCTTATAAAACACAAAATTTTAATGATAATATTTTTGACTCTTGCCAGTACAGTTTAACCAAAAGAGACTATAGTATGATATCACAATAAAAAATAAATAACTGGGTTATACAAGGAAGGACGTGAATTGTCCTATACCCGAAAGGAATTGACGATATATTAAACCCAATATAAAGAGTTAACTGTATCACAACCAATAATATACACTACACTGGAACTCATAACCTTTCAAATACACGGAACATCACTAGTTACTTCAACCGAGAGAAGAACGTATTTGGATCCAGAAATTGCAGAAGGAACATCAGTCTGGCCGTAAATCAATCCAGGGAGCTGTATTTCCGAGGTGGACAGGACAAGAATTCCATTTTATTAAACCGAAGAAAGAATATCGTACGGCATAATCATCCAGAACAGTGAAGTTATCAACCAACAGCCTACACGATTCGCTTCGTTCTAGTCTGGTAAATTATTATTGTATAAATCATATTAACAACACAACACTTCAAATTTGTAAATCTTGCATTCTTATCTATGTATTTTTAATCTTCCCCACAGTTACAAGAACCTTCACACCCTGAATTAAATTAATTACAAACTAAAACACATTATATAACCGAATATAAATAAAGGATCGGACTGATCAATAATCGATTCATGCAATCTATAGCCTTTGTATATGCCAATTGGAACATATCTTATTCAATGTTGAAGAAGTGAACAAATAAAGAACCTTTGTATAGTTGCAAAATCTTGTCATTTGGAGTATTATTTAATGAGTTGGGAATAAAAAAGTAACTGACTAAGTATAGAATAATTGGTTAACGTAAACAGTGAATTAACCTCTAAGTTTCGTTGCCCTGATACTACAGCGCTTATAGCGGAATTCTCCGACACCAAAGAGAAGAGCGTTAAAATACAAATTTTTACATAATTCTCTTCAAGGCATAATAGTGTTGAACGAAATTATAGAATAACACATTAATTATTTAAGTTTCAAGTACACTAACACTGATATTTTTCTTAGAGAGATAAGCTAATATTAGTTAATTAAATTACTATATTCCACAACTCCAAATATCTCGGATATTTAAATAATTGAAATAAATTAAAACGACCGAAGAGAGTAAAGACAGGGGAACATACCCGTTCATAGCAACGAATAGGCTTTCATTGTGTGAAAATAACGAGACGCACGTACTCGTTTAATCACAAATTGACGCTGGCAACGTTGGGGCGGAAAGAACGAGAATCCCGTAAACGTAAGAGCCGAGGGTCTAATCACAAATTGGTGTCTAACAACGTGGGACTTAATTAGGTGACGCGAGAGTAATCACAAATTGGCGCTCAACCAGTGTAGGGCTTAGGTTAAGTAAAACCATAAATATATTAACGTTACTTAACCAGAGCAGGCAACTGTGGGAGACTAGAAATGCAATAAAGAAAGATGATACAAAAAGGAAACGAAAATGCAAGGACAAGAGAGACGATTAAGTTACGCGGAATGGACGACAGTACTATTTAAGAAATTCAGCAAAGAAATGGGATACATAGAAAAGAATACCAATGATCACGAAAGAGCGCAAATGAGTCGCGCGAATGCATTGGGAACACCAGACGACAAAATGACATTGAGAGAGATTTATGATAAAATGTGGGAGTTAGATGCCAGATATAATAAAGAAAAGACTATCGGGACAGCCCACGAAAAAGATGATAACAAGGTGGAAAGGATGACTGAAGAAGATTGGGAAAGATGGGACGATAATGAAGAACAAATGAAAACCGAAAGAATAGGAGTATACGCCCAGGTGACAGAACAATATACTCAGGAAGATTATGAACAATGGAAAAGAGAAATAAGACCACCTGAAAAACCAATACAAACAGAAAACAAAGAATTAAGGGAATGGATAAGGGTGATGTTTGAACTATCCCGAGAAGATATGTGTAACTGGAGGAAAAAACATAATCAAAAAGATTGAACTTATAGGAATGCCAAATAATAAAAAGATAGAACAATCCAGTGTACAAAAAGAAGTAAAAATAGTCAAAGTGAAGCAAGAGAAGAAAATGTCAGAACAATCAAAGAAAGTGACCTGTCAGGACGTAATGGACTTTATGAGTAAACATTTCAGAGAACTAGAGGAAAGCAATAAACAAACAATAGAGGAAATTAGGAAACATAGAGAAGAGAACCAGAGACACCATGAAAAATTAATGAAAATAATGGATGAAGGATTCAAAGGGATAGCGGAAACAATGGATAGGTGTGTAAAGAATATGAATAAAACACTAGAAACTACTTCTGAAGGTAGAAAGGAAACAGAAATTAGAGAAGACCAAATGCCGAGACATCTGAAAATAAGAATAAAAAGGACAAGGAGGAGATCCAAACCATGGAAGAGAATAGCCAGAAAATAAGAAAAACATGCAGAAAGAAAATAGTCAATACCAAAGAAGAAATGGAGATGAGGAAGGGTGGATTAATTAGTGCGTTTAACATCCCAATTAATGAACGAAGGGAGTTATGTAAAGGTATGAAATATACAGGAAACTTCATGAAAATGACCAAAATAAACCACCATGGAATAATTACAAAAACCTTGAATAAATTTAAATGTCATTTAAATAAATCAACAATCAAAAAGTATATGACCACATCAATTATATCGTTAATACGAAAGATACAACTCTCGTATTTCGTACGAAAGATACTACTTCTGAAGGTAGAAAGAATTGTCATTAGATATGAAAAGAATAATTATTTATGTAAATGTTAATAGTTAAGATTTGATTATATGTATGAATTTATGTAAAAGGGCTATAGTTGTTCACCAGTTATAAACAAAGTTAGGTCCGTATACAATAAAAGGCCTAACAGCCAATAACACTATATAACCACTCATAACATAAAGGTTAGGTGCTTAAGTTAATAATAATTAATGAATACGGTTCGAAGAGCTAGGAAAAAACATTAAATAAGTAATGATATATAATAAACCATCTCAATTTATACAAATTATGATAATGTCACAATGCCATGATATCGATTGATAACGTTTGATATCGAAAAAGTAATAAATATAAAAGAAACAGACTCATATCAAAAAACTAGCAGAATATATGTAGAAAATAATAAACCAACTGTCGGTAAGGTTATATTCCAATATGATAGAAAATTAATAAGGAATAGACGAAAAAATATATGAAATAGACACTATATACAAAACATGGAGAAGGAAGAAAAATAATGGGTTGCTATGGACTACAGGGAATGAAGAAGTTGTTGATTTTCAATTATTGCCTTTTATGATCTGAATTTGATGAGATTAAAAAACCTAAGAAATGTCTAATATAATCGGAATATTCTAAAGTATTTGATACTCTTATAAAACACAAAATTTTAATGATAATATTCTTGACTCTTGCCAGTACAGTTTAACCAAAAGAGACTATAGTATGATATCACAATAAAAAATAAATAACTGGGTTATACAAGGAAGGACGTGAATTGTCCTATACCCGAAAGGAATTGACGATATATTAAACCCAATATAAAGAGTTAACTGTATCACAACCAATAATATACACTACACTGGAACTCATAACCTTTCAAATACACGGAACATCACTAGTTACTTCAACCGAGAGAAGAACGTATTTGGATCCAGAAATTGCAGAAGGAACATCAGTCTGGCCGTAAATCAATCCAGGGAGCTGTATTTCCGAGGTGGACAGGACAAGAATTCCATTTTATTAACCGAAGAAAGAATATCGTACGGCATAATCATCCAGAACAGTGAAGTTATCAACCAACAGCCTACACGATTCGCTTCGTTCTAGTCTGGTAAATTATTATTGTATAAATCATATTAACAACACAACACTTCAAATTTGTAAATCTTGCATTCTTATCTATGTATTTTTAATCTTCCCCACAGTTACAAGAACCTTCACACCCTGAATTAAATTAATTACAAACTAAAACACATTATATAACCGAATATAAATAAAGGATCGGACTGATCAATAATCGATTCACGCAATCTATAGCCTTTGTATATGCCAATTGGAACATATCTTATTCAATGTTGAAGAAGTGAACAAATAAAGAACCTTTGTATAGTTGCAAAATCTTGTCATTTGGAGTATTATTTAATGAGTTGGGAATAAAAAAGTAACTGACTAAGTATAGAATAATTGGTTAACGTAAACAGTGAATTAACCTCTAAGTTTCGTTGCCCTGATACTACAGCGCTTATAGCGGAATTCTCCGACACCAAAGAGAAGAGCGTTAAAATACAAATTTTTACATAATTCTCTTCAAGGCATAATAGTGTTGAACGAAATTATAGAATAACACATTAATTATTTAAGTTTCAAGTACACTAACACTGATATTTTTCTTAGAGAGATAAGCTAATATTAGTTAATTAAATTACTATATTCCACAACTCCAAATATCTCGGATATTTAAATAATTGAAATAAATTAAAACGACCGAAGAGAGTAAAGACAGGGGAACATACCCGTTCATAGCAACGAATAGGCTTACATTGTGTGAAAATAACGAGACGCACGTACTCGTTTAATCACAAATTGACGCTGGCAACGTTGGGGCGGAAAGAACGAGAATCCCGTAAACGTAAGAGCCGAGGGTCTAATCACAAATTGGTGTCTAACAACGTGGGACTTAATTAGGTGACGCGAGAGTAATCACAAATTGGCGCTCAACCAGTGTAGGGCTTAGGTTAAGTAAAACCATAAATATATTAACGTTACTTAACCAGAGCAGGCAACTGTGGGAGACTAGAAATGCAATAAAGAAAGATGATACAAAAAGGAAACGAAAATGCAAGGACAAGAGAGACGATTAAGTTACGCGGAATGGACGACAGTACTATTTAAGAAATTCAGCAAAGAAATGGGATACATAGAAAAGAATACCAATGATCACGAAAGAGCGCAAATGAGTCGCGCGAATGCATTGGGAACACCAGACGACAAAATGACATTGAGAGAGATTTATGATAAAATGTGGGAGTTAGATGCCAGATATAATAAAGAAAAGACTATCGGGACAGCCCACGAAAAAGATGATAACAAGGTGGAAAGGATGACTGAAGAAGATTGGGAAAGATGGGACGATAATGAAGAACAAATGAAAACCGAAAGAATAGGAGTATACGCCCAGGTGACAGAACAATATACTCAGGAAGATTATGAACAATGGAAAAGAGAAATAAGACCACCTGAAAAACCAATACAAACAGAAAACAAAGAATTAAGGGAATGGATAAGGGTGATGTTTGAACTATCCCGAGAAGATATGTGTAACTGGAGGAAAAAACATAATCAAAAAGATGAACTTATAGGAATGCCAAATAATAAAAAGATAGAACAATCCAGTGTACAAAAAGAAGTAAAAATAGTCAAAGTGAAGCAAGAGAAGAAAATGTCAGAACAATCAAAGAAAGTGACCTGTCAGGACGTAATGGACTTTATGAGTAAACATTTCAGAGAACTAGAGGAAAGCAATAAACAAACAATAGAGGAAATTAGGAAACATAGAGAAGAGAACCAGAGACACCATGAAAAATTAATGAAAATAATGGATGAAGGATTCAAAGGGATAGCGGAAACAATGGATAGGTGTGTAAAGAATATGAATAAAACACTAGAAACTACTTCTGAAGGTAGAAAGGAAACAGAAATTAGAGAAGACCAAAATGCCGAGACATCTGAAAATAAGAATAAAAAGGACAAGGAGGAGATCCAAACCATGGAAGAGAATAGCCAGAAAATAAGAAAAACATGCAGAAAGAAAATAGTCAATACCAAAGAAGAAATGGAGATGAGGAAGGGTGGATTAATTAGTGCGTTTAACATCCCAATTAATGAACGAAGGGAGTTATGTAAAGGTATGAAATATACAGGAAACTTCATGAAAATGACCAAAATAAACCACCATGGAATAATTACAAAAACCTTGAATAAATTTAAATGTCATTTAAATAAATCAACAATCAAAAAGTATATGACCACATCAATTATATCGTTAATACGAAAGATACAACTCTCGTATTTCGTACGAAAGATACTACTTCTGAAGGTAGAAAGAATTGTCATTAGATATGAAAAGAATAATTATTTATGTAAATGTTAATAGTTAAGATTTGATTATATGTATGAATTTATGTAAAAGGGCTATAGTTGTTCACCAGTTATAAACAAAGTTAGGTCCGTATACAATAAAAGGCCTAACAGCCAATAACACTATATAACCACTCATAACATAAAGGTTAGGTGCTTAAGTTAATAATAATTAATGAATACGGTTCGAAGAGCTAGGAAAAAACATTAAATAAGTAATGATATATAATAAACCATCTCAATTTATACAAATTATGATAATGTCACAATGCCATGATATCGATTGATAACGTTTGATATCGAAAAAGTAATAAATATAAAAGAAACAGACTCATATCAAAAAACTAGCAGAATATATGTAGAAAATAATAAACCAACTGTCGGTAAGGTTATATTCCAATATGATAGAAAATTAATAAGGAATAGACGAAAAAATATATGAAATAGACACTATATACAAAACATGGAGAAGGAAGAAAAATAATGGGTTGCTATGGACTACAGGGAATGAAGAAGTTGTTGATTTTCAATTATTGCCTTTTATGATCTGAATTTGATGAGATTAAAAAACCTAAGAAATGTCTAATATAATCGGAATATTCTAAAGTATTTGATACTCTTATAAAACACAAAATTTTAATGATAATATTCTTGACTCTTGCCAGTACAGTTTAACCAAAAGAGACTATAGTATGATATCACAATAAAAAATAAATAACTGGGTTATACAAGGAAGGACGTGAATTGTCCTATACCCGAAAGGAATTGACGATATATTAAACCCAATATAAAGAGTTAACTGTATCACAACCAATAATATACACTACACTGGAACTCATAACCTTTCAAATACACGGAACATCACTAGTTACTTCAACCGAGAGAAGAACGTATTTGGATCCAGAAATTGCAGAAGGAACATCAGTCTGGCCGTAAATCAATCCAGGGAGCTGTATTTCCGAGGTGGACAGGACAAGAATTCCATTTTATTAAACCGAAGAAAGAATATCGTACGGCATAATCATCCAGAACAGTGAAGTTATCAACCAACAGCCTACACGATTCGCTTCGTTCTAGTCTGGTAAATTATTATTGTATAAATCATATTAACAACACAACACTTCAAATTTGTAAATCTTGCATTCTTATCTATGTATTTTTAATCTTCCCCACAGTTACAAGAACCTTCACACCCTGAATTAAATTAATTACAAACTAAAACACATTATATAACCGAATATAAATAAAGGATCGGACTGATCAATAATCGATTCACGCAATCTATAGCCTTTGTATATGCCAATTGGAACATATCTTATTCAATGTTGAAGAAGTGAACAAATAAAGAACCTTTGTATAGTTGCAAAATCTTGTCATTTGGAGTATTATTTAATGAGTTGGGAATAAAAAAGTAACTGACTAAGTATAGAATAATTGGTTAACGTAAACAGTGAATTAACCTCTAAGTTTCGTTGCCCTGATACTACAGCGCTTATAGCGGAATTCTCCGACACCAAAGAGAAGAGCGTTAAAATACAAATTTTTACATAATTCTCTTCAAGGCATAATAGTGTTGAACGAAATTATAGAATAACACATTAATTATTTAAGTTTCAAGTACACTAACACTGATATTTTTCTTAGAGAGATAAGCTAATATTAGTTAATTAAATTACTATATTCCACAACTCCAAATATCTCGGATATTTAAATAATTGAAATAAATTAAAACGACCGAAGAGAGTAAAGACAGGGGAACATACCCGTTCATAGCAACGAATAGGCTTACATTGTGTGAAAATAACGAGACGCACGTACTCGTTTAATCACAAATTGACGCTGGCAACGTTGGGGCGGAAAGAACGAGAATCCCGTAAACGTAAGAGCCGAGGGTCTAATCACAAATTGGTGTCTAACAACGTGGGACTTAATTAGGTGACGCGAGAGTAATCACAAATTGGCGCTCAACCAGTGTAGGGCTTAGGTTAAGTAAAACCATAAATATATTAACGTTACTTAACCAGAGCAGGCAACTGTGGGAGACTAGAAATGCAATAAAGAAAGATGATACAAAAAGGAAACGAAAATGCAAGGACAAGAGAGACGATTAAGTTACGCGGAATGGACGACAGTACTATTTAAGAAATTCAGCAAAGAAATGGGATACATAGAAAAGAATACCAATGATCACGAAAGAGCGCAAATGAGTCGCGCGAATGCATTGGGAACACCAGACGACAAAATGACATTGAGAGAGATTTATGATAAAATGTGGGAGTTAGATGCCAGATATAATAAAGAAAAGACTATCGGGACAGCCCACGAAAAAGATGATAACAAGGTGGAAAGGATGACTGAAGAAGATTGGGAAAGATGGGACGATAATGAAGAACAAATGAAAACCGAAAGAATAGGAGTATACGCCCAGGTGACAGAACAATATACTCAGGAAGATTATGAACAATGGAAAAGAGAAATAAGACCACCTGAAAAACCAATACAAACAGAAAACAAAGAATTAAGGGAATGGATAAGGGTGATGTTTGAACTATCCCGAGAAGATATGTGTAACTGGAGGAAAAAACATAATCAAAAAGATGAACTTATAGGAATGCCAAATAATAAAAAGATAGAACAATCCAGTGTACAAAAAGAAGTAAAAATAGTCAAAGTGAAGCAAGAGAAGAAAATGTCAGAACAATCAAAGAAAGTGACCTGTCAGGACGTAATGGACTTTATGAGTAAACATTTCAGAGAACTAGAGGAAAGCAATAAACAAACAATAGAGGAAATTAGGAAACATAGAGAAGAGAACCAGAGACACCATGAAAAATTAATGAAAATAATGGATGAAGGATTCAAAGGGATAGCGGAAACAATGGATAGGTGTGTAAAGAATATGAATAAAACACTAGAAACTACTTCTGAAGGTAGAAAGGAAACAGAAATTAGAGAAGACCAAAATGCCGAGACATCTGAAAATAAGAATAAAAAGGACAAGGAGGAGATCCAAACCATGGAAGAGAATAGCCAGAAAATAAGAAAAACATGCAGAAAGAAAATAGTCAATACCAAAGAAGAAATGGAGATGAGGAAGGGTGGATTAATTAGTGCGTTTAACATCCCAATTAATGAACGAAGGGAGTTATGTAAAGGTATGAAATATAGAGGAAACTTCATGAAAATGACCAAAATAAACCACCATGGAATAATTACAAAAACCTTGAATAAATTTAAATGTCATTTAAATAAATCAACAATCAAAAAGTATATGACCACATCAATTATATCGTTAATACGAAAGATACAACTCTCGTATTTCGTACGAAAGATACTACTTCTGAAGGTAGAAAGAATTGTCATTAGATATGAAAAGAATAATTATTTATGTAAATGTTAATAGTTAAGATTTGATTATATGTATGAATTTATGTAAAAGGGCTATAGTTGTTCACCAGTTATAAACAAAGTTAGGTCCGTATACAATAAAAGGCCTAACAGCCAATAACACTATATAACCACTCATAACATAAAGGTTAGGTACGTAAGTTAATAATAATTAATGAATACGGTTCGAAGAGCTAGGAAAAAACATTAAATAAGTAATGATATATAATAAACCATCTCAATTTATACAAATTATGATAATGTCACAATGCCATGATATCGATTGATAACGTTTGATATCGAAAAAGTAATAAATATAAAAGAAACAGACTCATATCAAAAAACTAGCAGAATATATGTAGAAAATAATAAACCAACTGTCGGTAAGGTTATATTCCAATATGATAGAAAATTAATAAGGAATAGACGAAAAAATATATGAAATAAACACTATATACAAAACATGGAGAAGGAAGAAAAATAATGGGTTGCTATGGACTACAGGGAATGAAGAAGTTGTTGATTTTCAATTATTGCCTTTTATGATCTGAATGTGATGAGATTAAAAAACCTAAGAAATGTCTAATATAATCGGAATATTCTAAAGTATTTGATACTCTTATAAAACACAAAATTTTAATGATAATATTCTTGACTCTTGCCAGTACAGTTTAACCAAAAGAGACTATAGTATGATATCACAATAAAAAATAAATAACTGGGTTATACAAGGAAGGACGTGAATTGTCCTATACCCGGAAGGAATTGACGATATATTAAACCCAATATAAAGAGTTAACTGTATCACAACCAATAATATACACTACACTGGAACTCATAACCTTTCAAATACACGGAACATCACTAATTACTTCAACCGAGAGAAGAACGTATTTGGATCCAGAAATTGCAGAAGGAACATCAGTCTGGCCGTAAATCAATCCAGGGAGCTGTATTTCCGAGGTGGACAGGACAAGAATTCCATTTTATTAAACCGAAGAAAGAATATCGTACGGCATAATCATCCAGAACAGTGAAGTTATCAACCAACAGCCTACACGATTCGCTTCGTTCTAGTCTGGTAAATTATTATTGTATAAATCATATTAACAACACAACACTTCAAATTTGTAAATCTTGCATTCTTATCTATGTATTTTTAATCTTCCCCACAGTTACAAGAACCTTCACACCCTGAATTAAATTAATTACAAACTAAAACACATTATATAACCGAATATAAATAAAGGATCGGACTGATCAATAATCGATTCACGCAATCTATAGCCTTTGTATATGCCAATTGGAACATATCTTATTCAATGTTGAAGAAGTGAACAAATAAAGAACCTTTGTATAGTTGCAAAATCTTGTCATTTGGAGTATTATTTAATGAGTTGGGAATAAAAAAGTAACTGACTAAGTATAGAATAATTGGTTAACGTAAACAGTGAATTAACCTCTAAGTTTCGTTGCCCTGATACTACAGCGCTTATAGCGGAATTCTCCGACACCAAAGAGAAGAGCGTTAAAATACAAATTTTTACATAATTCTCTTCAAGGCATAATAGTGTTGAACGAAATTATAGAATAACACATTAATTATTTAAGTTTCAAGTACACTAACACTGATATTTTTCTTAGAGAGATAAGCTAATATTAGTTAATTAAATTACTATATTCCACAACTCCAAATATCTCGGATATTTAAATAATTGAAATAAATTAAAACGACCGAAGAGAGTAAAGACAGGGGAACATACCCGTTCATAGCAACGAATAGGCTTACATTGTGTGAAAATAACGAGACGCACGTACTCGTTTAATCACAAATTGACGCTGGCAACGTTGGGGCGGAAAGAACGAGAATCCCGTAAACGTAAGAGCCGAGGGTCTAATCACAAATTGGTGTCTAACAACGTGGGACTTAATTAGGTGACGCGAGAGTAATCACAAATTGGCGCTCAACCAGTGTAGGGCTTAGGTTAAGTAAAACCATAAATATATTAACGTTACTTAACCAGAGCAGGCAACTGTGGGAGACTAGAAATGCAATAAAGAAAGATGATACAAAAAGGAAACGAAAATGCAAGGACAAGAGAGACGATTAAGTTACGCGGAATGGACGACAGTACTATTTAAGAAATTCAGCAAAGAAATGGGATACATAGAAAAGAATACCAATGATCACGAAAGAGCGCAAATGAGTCGCGCGAATGCATTGGGAACACCAGACGACAAAATGACATTGAGAGAGATTTATGATAAAATGTGGGAGTTAGATGCCAGATATAATAAAGAAAAGACTATCGGGACAGCCCACGAAAAAGATGATAACAAGGTGGAAAGGATGACTGAAGAAGATTGGGAAAGATGGGACGATAATGAAGAACAAATGAAAACCGAAAGAATAGGAGTATACGCCCAGGTGACAGAACAATATACTCAGGAAGATTATGAACAATGGAAAAGAGAAATAAGACCACCTGAAAAACCAATACAAACAGAAAACAAAGAATTAAGGGAATGGATAAGGGTGATGTTTGAACTATCCCGAGAAGATATGTGTAACTGGAGGAAAAAACATAATCAAAAAGATGAACTTATAGGAATGCCAAATAATAAAAAGATAGAACAATCCAGTGTACAAAAAGAAGTAAAAATAGTCAAAGTGAAGCAAGAGAAGAAAATGTCAGAACAATCAAAGAAAGTGACCTGTCAGGACGTAATGGACTTTATGAGTAAACATTTCAGAGAACTAGAGGAAAGCAATAAACAAACAATAGAGGAAATTAGGAAACATAGAGAAGAGAACCAGAGACACCATGAAAAATTAATGAAAATAATGGATGAAGGATTCAAAGGGATAGCGGAAACAATGGATAGGTGTGTAAAGAATATGAATAAAACACTAGAAACTACTTCTGAAGGTAGAAAGGAAACAGAAATTAGAGAAGACCAAAATGCCGAGACATCTGAAAATAAGAATAAAAAGGACAAGGAGGAGATCCAAACCATGGAAGAGAATAGCCAGAAAATAAGAAAAACATGCAGAAAGAAAATAGTCAATACCAAAGAAGAAATGGAGATGAGGAAGGGTGGATTAATTAGTGCGTTTAACATCCCAATTAATGAACGAAGGGAGTTATGTAAAGGTATGAAATATAGAGGAAACTTCATGAAAATGACCAAAATAAACCACCATGGAATAATTACAAAAACCTTGAATAAATTTAAATGTCATTTAAATAAATCAACAATCAAAAAGTATATGACCACATCAATTATATCGTTAATACGAAAGATACAACTCTCGTATTTCGTACGAAAGATACTACTTCTGAAGGTAGAAAGAATTGTCATTAGATATGAAAAGAATAATTATTTATGTAAATGTTAATAGTTAAGATTTGATTATATGTATGAATTTATGTAAAAGGGCTATAGTTGTTCACCAGTTATAAACAAAGTTAGGTCCGTATACAATAAAAGGCCTAACAGCCAATAACACTATATAACCACTCATAACATAAAGGTTAGGTGCTTAAGTTAATAATAATTAATGAATACGGTTCGAAGAGCTAGGAAAAAACATTAAATAAGTAATGATATATAATAAACCATCTCAATTTATACAAATTATGATAATGTCACAATGCCATGATATCGATTGATAACGTTTGATATCGAAAAAGTAATAAATATAAAAGAAACAGACTCATATCAAAAAACTAGCAGAATATATGTAGAAAATAATAAACCAACTGTCGGTAAGGTTATATTCCAATATGATAGAAAATTAATAAGGAATAGACGAAAAAATATATGAAATAGACACTATATACAAAACATGGAGAAGGAAGAAAAATAATGGGTTGCTATGGACTACAGGGAATGAAGAAGTTGTTGATTTTCAATTATTGCCTTTTATGATCTGAATTTGATGAGATTAAAAAACCTAAGAAATGTCTAATATAATCGGAATATTCTAAAGTATTTGATACTCTTATAAAACACAAAATTTTAATGATAATATTCTTGACTCTTGCCAGTACAGTTTAACCAAAAGAGACTATAGTATGATATCACAATAAAAAATAAATAACTGGGTTATACAAGGAAGGACGTGAATTGTCCTATACCCGAAAGGAATTGACGATATATTAAACCCAATATAAAGAGTTAACTGTATCACAACCAATAATATACACTACACTGGAACTCATAACCTTTCAAATACACGGAACATCACTAGTTACTTCAACCGAGAGAAGAACGTATTTGGATCCAGAAATTGCAGAAGGAACATCAGTCTGGCCGTAAATCAATCCAGGGAGCTGTATTTCCGAGGTGGACAGGACAAGAATTCCATTTTATTAAACCGAAGAAAGAATATCGTACGGCATAATCATCCAGAACAGTGAAGTTATCAACCAACAGCCTACACGATTCGCTTCGTTCTAGTCTGGTAAATTATTATTGTATAAATCATATTAACAACACAACACTTCAAATTTGTAAATCTTGCATTCTTATCTATGTATTTTTAATCTTCCCCACAGTTACAAGAACCTTCACACCCTGAATTAAATTAATTACAAACTAAAACACATTATATAACCGAATATAAATAAAGGATCGGACTGATCAATAATCGATTCACGCAATCTATAGCCTTTGTATATGCCAATTGGAACATATCTTATTCAATGTTGAAGAAGTGAACAAATAAAGAACCTTTGTATAGTTGCAAAATCTTGTCATTTGGAGTATTATTTAATGAGTTGGGAATAAAAAAGTAACTGACTAAGTATAGAATAATTGGTTAACGTAAACAGTGAATTAACCTCTAAGTTTCGTTGCCCTGATACTACAGCGCTTATAGCGGAATTCTCCGACACCAAAGAGAAGAGCGTTAAAATACAAATTTTTACATAATTCTCTTCAAGGCATAATAGTGTTGAACGAAATTATAGAATAACACATTAATTATTTAAGTTTCAAGTACACTAACACTGATATTTTTCTTAGAGAGATAAGCTAATATTAGTTAATTAAATTACTATATTCCACAACTCCAAATATCTCGGATATTTAAATAATTGAAATAAATTAAAACGACCGAAGAGAGTAAAGACAGGGGAACATACCCGTTCATAGCAACGAATAGGCTTACATTGTGTGAAAATAACGAGACGCACGTACTCGTTTAATCACAAATTGACGCTGGCAACGTTGGGGCGGAAAGAACGAGAATCCCGTAAACGTAAGAGCCGAGGGTCTAATCACAAATTGGTGTCTAACAACGTGGGACTTAATTAGGTGACGCGAGAGTAATCACAAATTGGCGCTCAACCAGTGTAGGGCTTAGGTTAAGTAAAACCATAAATATATTAACGTTACTTAACCAGAGCAGGCAACTGTGGGAGACTAGAAATGCAATAAAGAAAGATGATACAAAAAGGAAACGAAAATGCAAGGACAAGAGAGACGATTAAGTTACGCGGAATGGACGACAGTACTATTTAAGAAATTCAGCAAAGAAATGGGATACATAGAAAAGAATACCAATGATCACGAAAGAGCGCAAATGAGTCGCGCGAATGCATTGGGAACACCAGACGACAAAATGACATTGAGAGAGATTTATGATAAAATGTGGGAGTTAGATGCCAGATATAATAAAGAAAAGACTATCGGGACAGCCCACGAAAAAGATGATAACAAGGTGGAAAGGATGACTGAAGAAGATTGGGAAAGATGGGACGATAATGAAGAACAAATGAAAACCGAAAGAATAGGAGTATACGCCCAGGTGACAGAACAATATACTCAGGAAGATTATGAACAATGGAAAAGAGAAATAAGACCACCTGAAAAACCAATACAAACAGAAAACAAAGAATTAAGGGAATGGATAAGGGTGATGTTTGAACTATCCCGAGAAGATATGTGTAACTGGAGGAAAAAACATAATCAAAAAGATGAACTTATAGGAATGCCAAATAATAAAAAGATAGAACAATCCAGTGTACAAAAAGAAGTAAAAATAGTCAAAGTGAAGCAAGAGAAGAAAATGTCAGAACAATCAAAGAAAGTGACCTGTCAGGACGTAATGGACTTTATGAGTAAACATTTCAGAGAACTAGAGGAAAGCAATAAACAAACAATAGAGGAAATTAGGAAACATAGAGAAGAGAACCAGAGACACCATGAAAAATTAATGAAAATAATGGATGAAGGATTCAAAGGGATAGCGGAAACAATGGATAGGTGTGTAAATAATATGAATAAAACACTAGAAACTACTTCTGAAGGTAGAAAGGAAACAGAAATTAGAGAAGACCAAAATGCCGAGACATCTGAAAATAAGAATAAAAAGGACAAGGAGGAGATCCAAACCATGGAAGAGAATAGCCAGAAAATAAGAAAAACATGCAGAAAGAAAATAGTCAATACCAAAGAAGAAATGGAGATGAGGAAGGGTGGATTAATTAGTGCGTTTAACATCCCAATTAATGAACGAAGGGAGTTATGTAAAGGTATGAAATATACAGGAAACTTCATGAAAATGACCAAAATAAACCACCATGGAATAATTACAAAAACCTTGAATAAATTTAAATGTCATTTAAATAAATCAACAATCAAAAAGTATATGACCACATCAATTATATCGTTAATACGAAAGATACAACTCTCGTATTTCGTACGAAAGATACTACTTCTGAAGGTAGAAAGAATTGTCATTAGATATGAAAAGAATAATTATTTATGTAAATGTTAATAGTTAAGATTTGATTATATGTATGAATTTATGTAAAAGGGCTATAGTTGTTCACCAGTTATAAACAAAGTTAGGTCCGTATACAATAAAAGGCCTAACAGCCAATAACACTATATAACCACTCATAACATAAAGGTTAGGTGCTTAAGTTAATAATAATTAATGATTACGGTTCGAAGAGCTAGGAAAAAACATTAAATAAGTAATGATATATAATAAACCATCTCAATTTATACAAATTATGATAATGTCACAATGCCATGATATCGATTGATAACGTTTGATATCGAAAAAGTAATAAATATAAAAGAAACAGACTCATATCAAAAAACTAGCAGAATATATGTAGAAAATAATAAACCAACTGTCGGTAAGGTTATATTCCAATATGATAGAAAATTAATAAGGAATAGACGAAAAAATATATGAAATAGACGCTATATACAAAACATCGAGAAGGAAGAAAAATAATGGGTTGCTATGGACTACAGGGAATGAAGAAGTTGTTGATTTTCAATTATTGCCTTTTATGATCTGAATGTGATGAGATTAAAAAACCTAAGAAATGTCTAATATAATCGGAATATTCTAAAGTATTTGATACTCTTATAAAACACAAAATTTTAATGATAATATTCTTGACTCTTGCCAGTACAGTTTAACCAAAAGAGACTATAGTATGATATCACAATAAAAAATAAATAACTGGGTTATACAAGGAAGGACGTGAATTGTCCTATACCCGAAAGGAATTGACGATATATTAAACCCAATATAAAGAGTTAACTGTATCACAACCAATAATATACACTACACTGGAACTCATAACCTTTCAAATACACGGAACATCACTAGTTACTTCAACCGAGAGAAGAACGTATTTGGATCCAGAAATTGCAGAAGGAACATCAGTCTGGCCGTAAATCAATCCAGGGAGCTGTATTTCCGAGGTGGACAGGACAAGAATTCCATTTTATTAAACCGAAGAAAGAATATCGTACGGCATAATCATCCAGAACAGTGAAGTTATCAACCAACAGCCTACACGATTCGCTTCGTTCTAGTCTGGTAAATTATTATTGTATAAATCATATTAACAACACAACACTTCAAATTTGTAAATCTTGCATTCTTATCTATGTATTTTTAATCTTCCCCACAGTTACAAGAACCTTCACACCCTGAATTAAATTAATTACAAACTAAAACACATTATATAACCGAATATAAATAAAGGATCGGACTGATCAATAATCGATTCACGCAATCTATAGCCTTTGTATATGCCAATTGGAACATATCTTATTCAATGTTGAAGAAGTGAACAAATAAAGAACCTTTGTATAGTTGCAAAATCTTGTCATTTGGAGTATTATTTAATGAGTTGGGAATAAAAAAGTAACTGACTAAGTATAGAATAATTGGTTAACGTAAACAGTGAATTAACCTCTAAGTTTCGTTGCCCTGATACTACAGCGCTTATAGCGGAATTCTCCGACACCAAAGAGAAGAGCGTTAAAATACAAATTTTTACATAATTCTCTTCAAGGCATAATAGTGTTGAACGAAATTATAGAATAACACATTAATTATTTAAGTTTCAAGTACACTAACACTGATATTTTTCTTAGAGAGATAAGCTAATATTAGTTAATTAAATTACTATATTCCACAACTCCAAATATCTCGGATATTTAAATAATTGAAATAAATTAAAACGACCGAAGAGAGTAAAGACAGGGGAACATACCCGTTCATAGCAACGAATAGGCTTACATTGTGTGAAAATAACGAGACGCACGTACTCGTTTAATCACAAATTGACGCTGGCAACGTTGGGGCGGAAAGAACGAGAATCCCGTAAACGTAAGAGCCGAGGGTCTAATCACAAATTGGCGTCTAACAACGTGGGACTTAATTAGGTGACGCGAGAGTAATCACAAATTGGCGCTCAACCAGTGTAGGGCTTAGGTTAAGTAAAACCATAAATATATTAACGTTACTTAACCAGAGCAGGCAACTGTGGGAGACTAGAAATGCAATAAAGAAAGATGATACAAAAAGGAAACGAAAATGCAAGGACAAGAGAGACGATTAAGTTACGCGGAATGGACGACAGTACTATTTAAGAAATTCAGCAAAGAAATGGGATACATAGAAAAGAATACCAATGATCACGAAAGAGCGCAAATGAGTCGCGCGAATGCATTGGGAACACCAGACGACAAAATGACATTGAGAGAGATTTATGATAAAATGTGGGAGTTAGATGCCAGATATAATAAAGAAAAGACTATCGGGACAGCCCACGAAAAAGATGATAACAAGGTGGAAAGGATGACTGAAGAAGATTGGGAAAGATGGGACGATAATGAAGAACAAATGAAAACCGAAAGAATAGGAGTATACGCCCAGGTGACAGAACAATATACTCAGGAAGATTATGAACAATGGAAAAGAGAAATAAGACCACCTGAAAAACCAATACAAACAGAAAACAAAGAATTAAGGGAATGGATAAGGGTGATGTTTGAACTATCCCGAGAAGATATGTGTAACTGGAGGAAAAAACATAATCAAAAAGATGAACTTATAGGAATGCCAAATAATAAAAAGATAGAACAATCCAGTGTACAAAAAGAAGTAAAAATAGTCAAAGTGAAGCAAGAGAAGAAAATGTCAGAACAATCAAAGAAAGTGACCTGTCAGGACGTAATGGACTTTATGAGTAAACATTTCAGAGAACTAGAGGAAAGCAATAAACAAACAATAGAGGAAATTAGGAAACATAGAGAAGAGAACCAGAGACACCATGAAAAATTAATGAAAATAATGGATGAAGGATTCAAAGGGATAGCGGAAACAATGGATAGGTGTGTAAAGAATATGAATAAAACACTAGAAACTACTTCTGAAGGTAGAAAGGAAACAGAAATTAGAGAAGACCAAAATGCCGAGACATCTGAAAATAAGAATAAAAAGGACAAGGAGGAGATCCAAACCATGGAAGAGAATAGCCAGAAAATAAGAAAAACATGCAGAAAGAAAATAGTCAATACCAAAGAAGAAATGGAGATGAGGAAGGGTGGATTAATTAGTGCGTTTAACATCCCAATTAATGAACGAAGGGAGTTATGTAAAGGTATGAAATATAGAGGAAACTTCATGAAAATGACCAAAATAAACCACCATGGAATAATTACAAAAACCTTGAATAAATTTAAATGTCATTTAAATAAATCAACAATCAAAAAGTATATGACCACATCAATTATATCGTTAATACGAAAGATACAACTCTCGTATTTCGTACGAAAGATACTACTTCTGAAGGTAGAAAGAATTGTCATTAGATATGAAAAGAATAATTATTTATGTAAATGTTAATAGTTAAGATTTGATTATATGTATGAATTTATGTAAAAGGGCTATAGTTGTTCACCAGTTATAAACAAAGTTAGGTCCGTATACAATAAAAGGCCTAACAGCCAATAACACTATATAACCACTCATAACATAAAGGTTAGGTACGTAAGTTAATAATAATTAATGAATACGGTTCGAAGAGCTAGGAAAAAACATTAAATAAGTAATGATATATAATAAACCATCTCAATTTATACAAATTATGATAATGTCACAATGCCATGATATCGATTGATAACGTTTGATATCGAAAAAGTAATAAATATAAAAGAAACAGACTCATATCAAAAAACTAGCAGAATATATGTAGAAAATAATAAACCAACTGTCGATAAGGTTATATTCCAATATGATAGAAAATTAATAAGGAATAGACGAAAAAATATATGAAATAAACACTATATACAAAACATGGAGAAGGAAGAAAAATAATGGGTTGCTATGGACTACAGGAAATGAAGAAGTTGTTGATTTTCAATTATTGCCTTTTATGATCTGAATGTGATGAGATTAAAAAACCTAAGAAATGTCTAATATAATCGGAATATTCTAAAGTATTTGATACTCTTATAAAACACAAAATTTTAATGATAATATTCTTGACTCTTGCCAGTACAGTTTAACCAAAAGAGACTATAGTATGATATCACAATAAAAAATAAATAACTGGGTTATACAAGGAAGGACGTGAATTGTCCTATACCCGAAAGGAATTGACGATATATTAAACCCAATATAAAGAGTTAACTGTATCACAACCAATAATATACACTACACTGGAACTCATAACCTTTCAAATACACGGAACGTCACTAGTTACTTCAACCGAGAGAAGAACGTATTTGGATCCAGAAATTGCAGAAGGAACATCAGTTTGGCCGTAAATCAATCCAGGGAGCTGTATTTCCGAGGTGGACAGGACAAGAATTCCATTTTATTAAACCGAAGAAAGAATATCGTACGGCATAATCATCCAGAACAGTGAAGTTATCAACCAACAGCCTACACGATTCGCTTCGTTCTAGTCTGGTAAATTATTATTGTATAAATCATATTAACAACACAACACTTCAAATTTGTAAATCTTGCATTCTTATCTATGTATTTTTAATCTTTCCCACAGTTACAAGAACCTTCACACCCTGAATTAAATTAATTACAAACTAAAACACATTATATAACCGAATATAAATAAAGGATCGGACTGATCAATAATCGATTCACGCAATCTATAGCCTTTGTATATGCCAATTGGAACATATCTTATTCAATGTTGAAGAAGTGAACAAATAAAGAACCTTTGTATAGTTGCAAAATCTTGTCATTTGGAGTATTATTTAATGAGTTGGGAATAAAAAAGTAACTGACTAAGTATAGAATAATTGGTTAACGTAAACAGTGAATTAACCTCTAAGTTTCGTTGCCCTGATACTACAGCGCTTATAGCGGAATTCTCCGACACCAAAGAGAAGAGCGTTAAAATACAAATTTTTACATAATTCTCTTCAAGGCATAATAGTGTTGAACGAAATTATAGAATAACACATTAATTATTTAAGTTTCAAGTACACTAACACTGATATTTTTCTTAGAGAGATAAGCTAATATTAGTTAATTAAATTACTATATTCCACAACTCCAAATATCTCGGATATTTAAATAATTGAAATAAATTAAAACGACCGAAGAGAGTAAAGACAGGGGAACATACCCGTTCATAGCAACGAATAGGCTTACATTGTGTGAAAATAACGAGACGCACGTACTCGTTTAATAAGAATTTGATGCTGGCAACGTTGGGGCGGAAAGAACGAGAATCCCGTAAACGTAAGAGCCGAGGGTCTAATCACAAATTGGTGTCTAACAACGTGGGACTTAATTAGGTGACGCGAGAGTAATCACAAATTGGCGCTCAACCAGTGTAGGGCTTAGGTTAAGTAAAACCATAAATATATTAACGTTACTTAACCAGAGCAGGCAACTGTGGGAGACTAGAAATGCAATAAAGAAAGATGATACAAAAAGGAAACGAAAATGCAAGGACAAGAGAGACGATTAAGTTACGCGGAATGGACGACAGTACTATTTAAGAAATTCAGCAAAGAAATGGGATACATAGAAAAGAATACCAATGATCACGAAAGAGCGCAAATGAGTCGCGCGAATGCATTGGGAACACCAGACGACAAAATGACATTGAGAGAGATTTATGATAAAATGTGGGAGTTAGATGCCAGATATAATAAAGAAAAGACTATCGGGACAGCCCACGAAAAAGATGATAACAAGGTGGAAAGGATGACTGAAGAAGATTGGGAAAGATGGGACGATAATGAAGAACAAATGAAAACCGAAAGAATAGGAGTATACGCCCAGGTGACAGAACAATATACTCAGGAAGATTATGAACAATGGAAAAGAGAAATAAGACCACCTGAAAAACCAATACAAACAGAAAACAAAGAATTAAGGGAATGGATAAGGGTGATGTTTGAACTATCCCGAGAAGATATGTGTAACTGGAGGAAAAAACATAATCAAAAAGATGAACTTATAGGAATGCCAAATAATAAAAAGATAGAACAATCCAGTGTACAAAAAGAAGTAAAAATAGTCAAAGTGAAGCAAGAGAAGAAAATGTCAGAACAATCAAAGAAAGTGACCTGTCAGGACGTAATGGACTTTATGAGTAAACATTTCAGAGAACTAGAGGAAAGCAATAAACAAACAATAGAGGAAATTAGGAAACATAGAGAAGAGAACCAGAGACACCATGAAAAATTAATGAAAATAATGGATGAAGGATTCAAAGGGATAGCGGAAACAATGGATAGGTGTGTAAAGAATATGAATAAAACACTAGAAACTACTTCTGAAGGTAGAAAGGAAACAGAAATTAGAGAAGACCAAAATGCCGAGACATCTGAAAATAAGAATAAAAAGGACAAGGAGGAGATCCAAACCATGGAAGAGAATAGCCAGAAAATAAGAAAAACATGCAGAAAGAAAATAGTCAATACCAAAGAAGAAATGGAGATGAGGAAGGGTGGATTAATTAGTGCGTTTAACATCCCAATTAATGAACGAAGGGAGTTATGTAAAGGTATGAAATATAGAGGAAACTTCATGAAAATGACCAAAATAAACCACCATGGAATAATTACAAAAACCTTGAATAAATTTAAATGTCATTTAAATAAATCAACAATCAAAAAGTATATGACCACATCAATTATATCGTTAATACGAAAGATACAACTCTCGTATTTCGTACGAAAGATACTACTTCTGAAGGTAGAAAGAATTGTCATTAGATATGAAAAGAATAATTATTTATGTAAATGTTAATAGTTAAGATTTGATTATATGTATGAATTTATGTAAAAGGGCTATAGTTGTTCACCAGTTATAAACAAAGTTAGGTCCGTATACAATAAAAGGCCTAACAGCCAATAACACTATATAACCACTCATAACATAAAGGTTAGGTGCTTAAGTTAATAATAATTAATGAATACGGTTCGAAGAGCTAGGAAAAAACATTAAATAAGTAATGATATATAATAAACCATCTCAATTTATACAAATTATGATAATGTCACAATGCCATGATATCGATTGATAACGTTTGATATCGAAAAAGTAATAAATATAAAAGAAACAGACTCATATCAAAAAACTAGCAGAATATATGTAGAAAATAATAAACCAACTGTCGGTAAGGTTATATTCCAATATGATAGAAAATTAATAAGGAATAGACGAAAAAATATATGAAATAGACGCTATATACAAAACATGGAGAAGGAAGAAAAATAATGGGTTGCTATGGACTACAGGGAATGAAGAAGTTGTTGATTTTCAATTATTGCCTTTTATGATCTGAATGTGATGAGATTAAAAAACCTAAGAAATGTCTAATATAATCGGAATATTCTAAAGTATTTGATACTCTTATAAAACACAAAATTTTAATGATAATATTCTTGACTCTTGCCAGTACAGTTTAACCAAAAGAGACTATAGTATGATATCACAATAAAAAATAAATAACTGGGTTATACAAGGAAGGACGTGAATTGTCCTATACCCGAAAGGAATTGACGATATATTAAACCCAATATAAAGAGTTAACTGTATCACAACCAATAATATACACTACACTGGAACTCATAACCTTTCAAATACACGGAACATCACTAGTTACTTCAACCGAGAGAAGAACGTATTTGGATCCAGAAATTGCAGAAGGAACATCAGTCTGGCCGTAAATCAATCCAGGGAGCTGTATTTCCGAGGTGGACAGGACAAGAATTCCATTTTATTAAACCGAAGAAAGAATATCGTACGGCATAATCATCCAGAACAGTGAAGTTATCAACCAACAGCCTACACGATTCGCTTCGTTCTAGTCTGGTAAATTATTATTGTATAAATCATATTAACAACACAACACTTCAAATTTGTAAATCTTGCATTCTTATCTATGTATTTTTAATCTTCCCCACAGTTACAAGAACCTTCACACCCTGAATTAAATTAATTACAAACTAAAACACATTATATAACCGAATATAAATAAAGGATCGGACTGATCAATAATCGATTCACGCAATCTATAGCCTTTGTATATGCCAATTGGAACATATCTTATTCAATGTTGAAGAAGTGAACAAATAAAGAACCTTTGTATAGTTGCAAAATCTTGTCATTTGGAGTATTATTTAATGAGTTGGGAATAAAAAAGTAACTGACTAAGTATAGAATAATTGGTTAACGTAAACAGTGAATTAACCTCTAAGTTTCGTTGCCCTGATACTACAGCGCTTATAGCGGAATTCTCCGACACCAAAGAGAAGAGCGTTAAAATACAAATTTTTACATAATTCTCTTCAAGGCATAATAGTGTTGAACGAAATTATAGAATAACACATTAATTATTTAAGTTTCAAGTACACTAACACTGATATTTTTCTTAGAGAGATAAGCTAATATTAGTTAATTAAATTACTATATTCCACAACTCCAAATATCTCGGATATTTAAATAATTGAAATAAATTAAAACGACCGAAGAGAGTAAAGACAGGGGAACATACCCGTTCATAGCAACGAATAGGCTTACATTGTGTGAAAATAACGAGACGCACGTACTCGTTTAATCACAAATTGACGCTGGCAACGTTGGGGCGGAAAGAACGAGAATCCCGTAAACGTAAGAGCCGAGGGTCTAATCACAAATTGGCGTCTAACAACGTGGGACTTAATTAGGTGACGCGAGAGTAATCACAAATTGGCGCTCAACCAGTGTAGGGCTTAGGTTAAGTAAAACCATAAATATATTAACGTTACTTAACCAGAGCAGGCAACTGTGGGAGACTAGAAATGCAATAAAGAAAGATGATACAAAAAGGAAACGAAAATGCAAGGACAAGAGAGACGATTAAGTTACGCGGAATGGACGACAGTACTATTTAAGAAATTCAGCAAAGAAATGGGATACATAGAAAAGAATACCAATGATCACGAAAGAGCGCAAATGAGTCGCGCGAATGCATTGGGAACACCAGACGACAAAATGACATTGAGAGAGATTTATGATAAAATGTGGGAGTTAGATGCCAGATGTAATAAAGAAAAGACTATCGAGACAGCCCACGAAAAAGATGATAACAAGGTGGAAAGGATGACTGAAGAAGATTGGGAAAGATGGGACGATAATGAAGAACAAATGAAAACCGAAAGAATAGGAGTATACGCCCAGGTGACAGAACAATATACTCAGGAAGATTATGAACAATGGAAAAGAGAAATAAGACCACCTGAAAAACCAATACAAACAGAAAACAAAGAATTAAGGGAATGGATAAGGGTGATGTTTGAACTATCCCGAGAAGATATGTGTAACTGGAGGAAAAAACATAATCAAAAAGATGAACTTATAGGAATGCCAAATAATAAAAAGATAGAACAATCCAGTGTACAAAAAGAAGTAAAAATAGTCAAAGTGAAGCAAGAGAAGAAAATGTCAGAACAATCAAAGAAAGTGACCTGTCAGGACGTAATGGACTTTATGAGTAAACATTTCAGAGAACTAGAGGAAAGCAATAAACAAACAATAGAGGAAATTAGGAAACATAGAGAAGAGAACCAGAGACACCATGAAAAATTAATGAAAATAATGGATGAAGGATTCAAAGGGATAGCGGAAACAATGGATAGGTGTGTAAAGAATATGAATAAAACACTAGAAACTACTTCTGAAGGTAGAAAGGAAACAGAAATTAGAGAAGACCAAAATGCCGAGGCATCTGAAAATAAGAATAAAAAGGACAAGGAGGAGATCCAAACCATGGAAGAGAATAGCCAGAAAATAAGAAAAACATGCAGAAAGAAAATAGTCAATACCAAAGAAGAAATGGAGATGAGGAAGGGTGGATTAATTAGTGCGTTTAACATCCCAATTAATGAACGAAGGGAGTTATGTAAAGGTATGAAATATAGAGGAAACTTCATGAAAATGACCAAAATAAACCACCATGGAATAATTACAAAAACCTTGAATAAATTTAAATGTCATTTAAATAAATCAACAATCAAAAAGTATATGACCACATCAATTATATCGTTAATACGAAAGATACAACTCTCGTATTTCGTACGAAAGATACTACTTCTGAAGGTAGAAAGAATTGTCATTAGATATGAAAAGAATAATTATTTATGTAAATGTTAATAGTTAAGATTTGATTATATGTATGAATTTATGTAAAAGGGCTATAGTTGTTCACCAGTTATAAACAAAGTTAGGTCCGTATACAATAAAAGGCCTAACAGCCAATAACACTATATAACCACTCATAACATAAAGGTTAGGTACGTAAGTTAATAATAATTAATGAATACGGTTCGAAGAGCTAGGAAAAAACATTAAATAAGTAATGATATATAATAAACCATCTCAATTTATACAAATTATGATAATGTCACAATGCCATGATATCGATTGATAACGTTTGATATCGAAAAAGTAATAAATATAAAAGAAACAGACTCATATCAAAAAACTAGCAGAATATATGTAGAAAATAATAAACCAACTGTCGGTAAGGTTATATTCCAATATGATAGAAAATTAATAAGGAATAGACGAAAAAATATATGAAATAAACACTATATACAAAACATGGAGAAGGAAGAAAAATAATGGGTTGCTATGGACTACAGGGAATGAAGAAGTAGTTGATTTTCAATTATTGCCTTTTATGATCTGAATGTGATGAGATTAAAAAACCTAAGAAATGTCTAATATAATCGGAATATTCTAAAGTATTTGATACTCTTATAAAACACAAACTTTAATGATAATATTCTTGACTCTTGCCAGTACAGTTTAACCAAAAGAGACTATAGTATGATATCACAATAAAAAATAAATAACTGGGTTATACAAGGAAGGACGTGAATTGTCCTATACCCGAAAGGAATTGACGATATATTAAACCCAATATAAAGAGTTAACTGTATCACAACCAATAATATACACTACACTGGAACTCATAACCTTTCAAATACACGGAACATCACTAGTTACTTCAACCGAGAGAAGAACGTATTTGGATCCAGAAATTGCAGAAGGAACATCAGTCTGGCCGTAAATCAATCCAGGGAGCTGTATTTCCGAGGTGGACAGGACAAGAATTCCATTTTATTAAACCGAAGAAAGAATATCGTACGGCATAATCATCCAGAACAGTGAAGTTATCAACCAACAGCCTACACGATTCGCTTCGTTCTAGTCTGGTAAATTATTATTGTATAAATCATATTAACAACACAACACTTCAAATTTGTAAATCTTGCATTCTTATCTATGTATTTTTAATCTTCCCCACAGTTACAAGAACCTTCACACCCTGAATTAAATTAATTACAAACTAAAACACATTATATAACCGAATATAAATAAAGGATCGGACTGATCAATAATCGATTCACGCAATCTATAGCCTTTGTATATGCCAATTGGAACATATCTTATTCAATGTTGAAGAAGTGAACAAATAAAGAACCTTTGTATAGTTGCAAAATCTTGTCATTTGGAGTATTATTTAATGAGTTGGGAATAAAAAAGTAACTGACTAAGTATAGAATAATTGGTTAACGTAAACAGTGAATTAACCTCTAAGTTTCGTTGCCCTGATACTACAGCGCTTATAGCGGAATTCTCCGACACCAAAGAGAAGAGCGTTAAAATACAAATTTTTACATAATTCTCTTCAAGGCATAATAGTGTTGAACGAAATTATAGAATAACACATTAATTATTTAAGTTTCAAGTACACTAACACTGATATTTTTCTTAGAGAGATGAGCTAATATTAGTTAATTAAATTACTATATTCCAAGACTCCAAATATCTCAGATATTTAAATAATTGAAATAACTTAAAACGACCGAAGAGAGTAAAGACAGGGGAACATACCCGTTCATAGCAACGAATAGGCTTACATTGTGTGAAAATAACGAGACGCACGTACTCGTTTAATCACAAATTGACGTCGGCAACGTTGGGGCGGAAAGAACGAGAATACCGTAAACGTAAGAGCCGAGGGTCTAATCACAAATTGGCATCTAACAACGTGGGACTTAATTAGGTGACGCGAGAATAATCACAATATAAATAATTATCCAGAACCACCTGAAATGAATAGCCTAATAAAAATACACAAATTAGACAACCCAATACGTCCATTAATCAATTTCAAAAAAGCTCCTACATACAAAATAGCAAAAATAATAGCACAAAAACTAAAAAGTAACCATCTAGCAAATCACCATCATAACATAAAAAATACATACGAATTAGTAGACAAACTAAAAATAATAAATATAAATTAAAATACATTTTTCACATCATATGACATAACAAACATGTACACCAACATCCCAGTAGAAGAAACAATTGACATAATAATAAACAAACTTAAAGAACAAAATGGAAACAAACAATATATAACCGAAATAAAAAATAGCCCCCAACTAATACTAAAACAAAATTACTTTGAATGTAATAGCAAAATTTATCAACAGAAAGAAGGTTTAGCAATGGGATCACCATTATCAAGCATAATAGCAGAAATATTCCTACAACACATATAAACCAAAATACAAAATATCATAAAATCACATGACCCAAATGGCATATGGATAAGATATGTAGATGATGGGCTATATGTATCAAATAACCAAAACACAAATGCAGAGAACATACTGAAACAAATCAATAACATACATCCCAAAATACAATTCACAGAAGAAAAAGAAAAACATAACAAAATCAACTGTTTAGACATAACCATCACAAGATACAACAACCACATTCAATATGCAATAAATAGAAAACCAACTTCCACTAACATCATTATACCTAACCATTCTGACCACCCACCACAACATAAAATGGCAGCATTTTATTCGCTATTTAACAGAATGTACAAAATTCCCCTAAACAAACAGGAAACTGACAAAAAAAGAAATATAATATACCAAATTGGTTATGAAAATGGATACAAAAAAAAAATACTAAGATCAAAATAGAAAATAAAATCAAATACAAAATAAAAACTGAACAATTAAGAATTAATCAAACTGAACAACCCATAAATAATAACAACAACAAAAAATGGGCCACATTCACATATATAAATAATAAAATGACAAAACTAACAAAACTATTTAAAAACACAGATATAAAAATAGCATACAAAACTAATAAAAATAAATTACAAAATCTAAATAGATCACACAACAAAGATAATACAGCAACTAACGGCATATACAAAATTGAATGCCAAGATTGCAATAAATGTTACATAGGACAAACAAAAAAACAGCTGAAAAAACGTTATTTTGAACATCTAAATGCATACAAAAAACCAGAAATATATAAATCCAACTTAGCTACACATGCAATAAACACAGGACATGAATTCCCAGACATAACCAATGTAACACTAATAAAACATATACCACACAAAGGCACCATAATGAACATTTGGAAAAATTTACAAATATACAAACATAAAACAGAAAACAAACTAATACCTGAACAAATACAAATCAATACAAAACATGACATACTATTCAAAACACTCAACATTGAAAATACACAAGAAACTAACACATACACCACAATCACACACAATAAAACCAATTTGAAATACCAGAAGCCAACAGGAAGCCACAATAATAATAGTCAACCAACAACACATATGTACTTCACCAGACATAAAAACCGAAAGGCTGAGGATGGGTACAAGATAGTACCCGAAACATGTTCCTAATAAGGAAAAAAAACGTATATCTTGAAGTAAATTTATTTATAAATATTAAATGTATTATATACATCAAGAAACGGACTGTAGCAGAAAGTGATTGAATTAATATAACCATACAACGTAAATAAGCCTACAGTGGAAAAAAAACGAAAAGTGAGGTATAAAACAAATGCAAAAACAAAAGTGTATAGTGAAAAAATAGTGAAGTGAACATCAAATTAAGTGAAATAAACTACCAAATAATGGAAAACAAAACAAATCATCTCTCACATAAATACACATTAACATGTACACAATCAACATAACCACAATTCCATATAACCACATTACCAAATTATTAAACAAATTTCAAACACGAAAAACACAACTAATGAACACAAACATGAACATATACTTCAATAGACAATGCCAAAAACATAAATTAACACCTAAATACATCAACATAAACACAAACAACAAAAATATGACTGCACAAAAAACTATAAAACAAGCACAAAGGCTATGGATACAAAACGAAATTAATCAATTATACAGTAAGAAAAATATCATAACACTAGACATATACAAACTACACTTACAGCTAACAAGTTTATTACATCCAATCACTTGGAATAATAAATACAAAAAAAAAGATTTGAAAAAACAAAAAGACTTATACAATCAACAAAAAACTTAACACATTAAAACAACAAAACAAAAATCAAGAAAAAATAAATAAAATAAACACAATTTACCCTCGAACCATTAACCTTAGCAATACAGAATTTAACAAAAAAGAAACAGAATATTTAAACAATATGTCAAAAACTAACATAACACAAAATGCAAACAAAAATCTAGAAAATTTAATAGTAGAAACAGAATTAGCCATTAACCTAATAAAAGACAATATACAAGAAGAAAAAAGAACAGAAGCAACACATATAATTAAAAAAATAATCACTAGCGAAATGAAAAACAAACATAAACAAAAGAAAAACAATAAAACAATAAAAGAAATTAAAAATAAAGTAAAGAACAATAATTTAATAATAACTAAAGCAGACAAAAGTCAAGCAACAGTAATCATTGATAAAGCAGACTACATCAAAAAAACCGAAGACTTCATCAACAATAATAAATGCGTACAACTAGATAAAATCCCAACAGAAAACTATCTTAAACAAACAATAAAACTAATAAAAACAACTAAAAACACAGACATATATATAAATAATAATCCAGAACCACCTGAAATGAATAGCCTAATAAAAATACACAAATTAAACAACCCAATACGTCCATTAATCAATTTCAAAAAAGCTCCTACATACAAAATAGCATAAATAATAGCACAAAAACTAAAAAGTAACCATCTAACAAATAACCATCATAACATAAAAAATACATACGAATTAATAGACAAACTAAAAATAATAAATATAAATGAAAATACATTTTTCACATCATATGACATAACAAACATGAACACCAACATCCCAGTAGAAGAAACAATTGACATAATAATAAACAAACTTAAAGAACAAAATGAAAACAAACAATATATAACTGAAATAAAAAATAGCCTCCAACTAATACTAAAACAAAATTACTTTGAATTTAATAGCAAAATTTATCAACAGAAAGAAGGTTTAGCAATGGGATCACCATTATCAAGCATAATAGCAGAAATATTCCTACAACACATAGACACCAAAATACAAAATATCATAAAATCACATGACCCAAATGGCATATGGATAAGATATGTAGATGATGGGCTATATGTATCAAATAACCAAAACACAAATGCAGAGAACATACTGAAACAAATCAATAACATACATCCCAAAATACAATTCACAGAAGAAAAAGAAAAACATAACAAAATCAACTGTTTTGACATAACCATCACAAGATACAACAACCACATTCAATATGCAATATATAGAAAACCAACTTCCACTAACATCATTATACCTAACCATTCTGACCACCCACTACAACATAAAATGGCAGCATTTTATTCGCTATTTAACAGAATGTACAAAATTCCCCTAAACAAACAGGAAACTGACAAAGAAAGAAATATAATATACCAAATTGGTTATGAAAATGGATACAAAAAAAATACTATGATCAAAATTAAAAATAAAAACAAATACAAAATAAAAACTGAACAATTAAGAATTAATCAAACTGAACAACACATAAATAATAACAACAACAAAAAATGGACCACATTCACATATATAAATAATAAAATGACAAAACTAAGAAAACTATTTAAAAACACAGATATAAAAACAGCATACAAAACTAATAAAAATGAATTACAAAATCTAAATAGCTCACACAACAAAGATAATACAACAACTAACGGCATATACAAAATTGAATGCCAAGATTGCAATAAATGTTACATAGCACAAACAAAAAAACAGCTGAAAAAACGTTATTTTGAACACCTAAATGCATACAAAAAACCAGAAATATATAAATCCAATTTAGCCACACATGCAATAAACACAGGACATGAATTCCCAGACATAACCAATGTAACACTAATAAAACATATACTACACAAAGGCACCATAATGAACATTTGGGAAAATTTACAAATATACAAACATAAAACCGAAAACAAACTAATACCTGAACAAATACAAATCAATACAAAACATGACACAATATTCAAAGCACTCAACATTGAAAATACACAAAAAACTAACACATACACCACAATCACACACAATAAAACCAATTTGAAATACCAGAAGCCAACAGGAAGCCACAATAATAATAGTCAACCAACAACACATATGTACTTCACCAGACATAAAAACCGGAAGGCTGAGGATGGGTACAAGATAGTACCCGAAACATGTTCCTAATAAGGAAAAAAAACGTATATCTTGAAGTAAATTTATTTATAAATATTAAATGTATTATATATATCAAGAAATGGACTGTAGCAGAAAGTGATTGAATTAATATAACCATACAACGTAAATAAGCCTACAGTGGAAAAAAAAAAACGAAAAGTGAGGTTATAAAACAAATGCAAAAACAAAAGTGTATAGTGAAAAAATAGTGAAGTGAACATCAAATTAAGTGAAATAAACTACCAAATAATGGAAAACAAAACAAATCATCTCTCACATAAATATACATTAACATGTACACAAACAACATAACCACAATTCCATATAACCACATTACCAAATTATTAAACAAATTTCAAACACGAAAACACAACTAATGAACACAAACATGAACATATACTTCAATAGACAATGCCAAAAACATAAATTAACACCTAAATACATCAACATAAACACAAACAACAAAAATATGACTGCACAAAAAACTATAAAACAAGCACAAAGGCTATGGATACAAAACGAAATTAATCAATTATACAGTAACAAAAAATAGCATAACACTAGACATATAAAACTACACTTAGAGCTAACAAGTTTATTACATCCAATCACTTGGAATAATAAATTCAATAAAATAAGATTTGAAAAAACAAAAAGACTTATACAATCAACAAAAAAATTAACACATTAAAACAACAAAACAAAAATCAAGAACAAAAAATAAATAAACACAATTTACCCTCGAACCATTAACCTTAGCAATACAGAATTTTACAAAAAAGAAACAGTATATTTAAACAATATGTCAAAAACTAACATAACTCAAAATGCTAACAAAAATCTAGAAAATTTAATAGTAGAAACAGAATTTGCCATTAACCTAATAAAAGACAATTTACAAGAAGAAAAAAGAACAGAAGCAACACATATAATTAAAAAAATAATAACTAGCGAAATGAAAAACAAAGATAAACAAAAGAAAAACAATAAAAGAAATTAAAAATAAAGTAAAGAACAATAATTTAATAATAACTAAAGCAGACAAAAGTCAAGCAACAGTAATCATTGATAAAGCAGACTACATGAAAAAAACCGAAGACTTCATCAACAATAATAAATGCGTACAACTAGATAAAAACCCAACAGAAAACTATCTTAGACAAACAATAAAACTAATAAAAACAACTAAAAACATTTTCAACAATAAAAACACAGACATATATATAAAATAATAATCCAGAACCACCTGAAATGAATAGCCTAATAAAAATACACAAATTAAACAACCCAATACGTCCATTAATCAATTTCAAAAAAGCTCCTACATACAAAATAGCAAAAAATAATAGCACAAAAACTAAAAAAGTAACCATCTAACAAATAACCATCATAACATAAAAAATACATACGAATTAATAGACAAACTAAAAATAATAAATATAAATGAAAATACATTTTTCACATCATATGACATAACAAACATGAACACCAACATCCCAGTAGAAGAAACAATTGGACATAATAATAAACAAACTTAAAAAACAAAATGAAAACAAACAATATATAACCGAAATAAAAAATAGCCTCCAACTAATACTAAAACCAAATTACTTTGAATTTAGTAGCAAAATTTATCAACAGAAAGAAGGTTTAGCAATGGGATCACCATTATCAAGCATAATAGCAGAAATATTCCACAACACATAGACACCAAAATACAAAATATCATAAAATCACATGACCCAAATGGCATATGGATAAGATATGTAGATGATGGGCTATATGTATCAAATAACCAAAACACAAATACAGAGAACATACTGAAACAAATCAATAACATACATCCCAAAATACAATTCACAGAAGAAAAAGAAAAACATAACAAGAAAGAAAAACATTTATATATATAAATATATATAACACAAGATTTATAGTTGCAAAATCTTGTCATTTGGAGTATTATTTAATGAGTTGGGAATAAAAAAGTAACTGACTAAGTATAGAATAATTGGTTAACGTAAACAGTGAATTAACCTCTAAGTTTCGTTGCCACGATACTACAGCGCTTATAGCGGAATTCTCCGACACCAAAGAGAAGAGCGTTAAAATACAAATTTTTACATAATTCTCTTCAAGGCATAATAGTGTTGAACGAAATTATAGAATAACACATTAATTATTTAAGTTTCAAGTACACTAACACTGATATTTTTCTTAGAGAGATGAGCTAATATTAGTTAATTAAATTACTATATTCCAAGACTCCAAATATCTCAGATATTTAAATAATTGAAATAACTTAAAACGACCGAAGAGAGTAAAGACAGGGGAACATACCCGTTCATAGCAACGAATAGGCTTACATTGTGTGAAAATAACGAGACGCACGTACTCGTTTAATCACAAATTGACGTCGGCAACGTTGGGGCGGAAAGAACGAGAATACCGTAAACGTAAGAGCCGAGGGTCTAATCACAAATTGGCATCTAACAACGTGGGACTTAATTAGGTGACGCGAGAATAATCACAATATAAATAATTATCCAGAACCACCTGAAATGAATAGCCTAATAAAAATACACAAATTAGACAACCCAATACGTCCATTAATCAATTTCAAAAAAGCTCCTACATACAAAATAGCAAAAATAATAGCACAAAAACTAAAAAGTAACCATCTAGCAAATCACCATCATAACATAAAAAAATACATACGAATTAGTAGACAAACTAAAAATAATAAATATAAATTAAAATACATTTTTCACATCATATGACATAACAAACATGTACACCAACATCCCAGTAGAAGAAACAATTGACATAATAATAAACAAACTTAAAGAACAAAATGAAAACAAACAATATATAACTGAAATAAAAAATAGCCTCCAACTAATACTAAAAAAAAATTACTTTGAATTTAATAGCAAAATTTATCAACAGAAAGAAGGTTTAGCAATGGGATCACCATTATCAAGCATAATAGCAGAAATATTCCTACAACACATAGACACCAAAATACAAAATATCATAAAATCACATTTCCCAAATGGCATATGGATAAGATATGTAGATGATGGGCTATATGTATCAAATAACCAAAACACAAATACAGAGAACATACTGAAACAAATCAATAACATACATCCCAAAATACAATTCACAGAAGAAAAAGAAAAACATAACAAAATCAACTGTTTTGACATAACCATCACAAGATACAACAACCACATTCAATATGCAATATATAGAAAACCAACTTCCACTAACATCATTATACCTAACCATTCTGACCACCCACCACAACATAAAATGGCAGCATTTTTATTCGCTATTTAACAGAATGTACAAAATTCCCCTAAACAAACAGGAAACTGACAAAGACAGAAATATAATATACCAAATTGGTTATGAAAATGGATACAAAAAAAATACTATGATCAAAATTAAAAATAAAAACAAATACAAAATAAAAACTGAACAATTAAGAATTAATCAAACTGAACAACACATAAATAATAACAACAACAAAAAATGGGCCACATTCACATATATAAATAATAAAATGACAAAACTAACAAAACTATTTAAAAAACACAGATATAAAAATAGCATACAAAACTAATAAAAATAAATTACAAAATCTAAATAGCTCACACAACAAAGATAATACAACAACTAATGGCATATACAAAATTGAATGCCAAGATTGCAATAAATGTTACATAGTACAAACAAAAAAACAGCTGAAAAAACGTTATTTTGAACACCTAAATGCATACAAAAAAACCAGAAATATATAAATCCAATTTAGCCACACATGCAATAAACACAGGACATGAATTCCCAGACATAACCAATGTAACACTAATAAAACATATACCACACAAAGGCACCATAATGAACATTTGGGAAAAATTTCAAATATACAAACATAAAACAGAAAACAAACTAATACCTGAACAAATACAAATCAATACATGACACACTATTCAAAGCACTCAACATTGAAAATACACAAAAAACTAACACATACACCACAATCATACACAATAAAACCAATTTGAAATACCAGAAGCCAACAGGAAGCCACAATAATAATAGTCAACCAACAACACATATGTACTTCACCAGACATAAAAACCGGAAGGCTGAGGATGGGTACAAGATAGTACCCGAAACATGTTCCTAATAAGGAAAAAAACGTATATCTTGAAGTAAATTTATTTATAAATATTAAATGTATTATATACATCAAGAAACGGACTGTAGCAGAAAGTGATTGAATTAATATAACCATACAACGTAAATAAGCCTACAGTGGAAAAAAAAAACGAAAAGTGAGGTTATAAAACAAATGCCAAAACAAAAGTGTATAGTGAAAAAATAGTGAAGTGAACATCAAATTAAGTGAAATAAACTACCAAATAATGGAAAACAAAACAAATCATCTCTCACATAAATATACATTAACATGTACACAAACAACATAACCACAATTCCATATAACCACATTACCAAATTATTAAACAAATTTCAAACACGAAAACACAACTAATGAACACAAACATGAACATATACTTCAATAGACAATGCCAAAAACATAAATTAACACCTAAATACATCAACATAAACACAAACAACAAAAATATGACTGCACAAAAAACTATAAAACAAGCACAAAGGCTATGGATACAAAACGAAATTAATCAATTATACAGTAAGAAAAATAGCATAACACTAGACATATAAAACTACACTTAGAGCTAACAAGTTTATTACATCCAATCACTTGGAATAATAAATTCAATAAAATAAGATTTGAAAAAACAAAAAGACTTATACAATCAACAAAAAACTTAACACATTAAAACAACAAAACAAAAATCAAGAACAAAAAATAAATAAACACAATTTACCCTCGAACCATTAACCTTAGCAATACAGAATTTAACAAAAAAGAAACAGTATATTTAAACAATATGTCAAAAACTAACATAACTCAAAATGCTAACAAAAATCTAGAAAATTTAATAGTAGAAACAGAATTTGCCATTAACCTAATAAAAGACAATATACAAGAAGAAAAAAGAACAGAAGCAACACATATAATTAAAAAAATAATAACTAGCGAAATGAAAAACAAAGATAAACAAAAGAAAAACAATAAAAGAAATTAAAAATAAAGTAAAGAACAATAATTTAATAATAACTAAAGCAGACAAAAGTCAAGCAACAGTAATCATTGATAAAGCAGACTACATAAAAAAAACCGAAGACTTCATCAACAATAATAAATGCGTACAACTAGATAAAAACCCAACAGAAAACTATCTTAGACAAACAATAAAACTAATAAAAACAACTAAAAACATTTTCAACAATAAAAACACAGACATATATATAAATAATAATCCAGAACCACCTGAAATGAATAGCCTAATAAAAATACACAAATTAAACAACCCAATACGTCCATTAATCAATTTCAAAAAAGCTCCTACATACAAAATAGCATAAATAATAGCACAAAAACTAAAAAGTAACCATCTAACAAATAACCATCATAACATAAAAAATACATACGAATTAATAGACAAACTAAAAATAATAAATATAAATGAAAATACATTTTTCACATCATATGACATAACAAACATGTACACCAACATCCCAGTAGAAGAAACAATTGACATAATAATAAACAAACTTAAAAAACAAAATGAAAACAAACGATATATAACCGAAATAAAAAATAGCCTCCAACTAATACTAAAACAAAATTACTTTGAATTTAGTAGCAAAATTTATCAACAGAAAGAAGGTTTAGCAATGGGATCACCATTATCAAGCATAATAGCAGAAATATTCCTACAACACATAGACACCAAAATACAAAATATCATAAAATCACATGACCCAAATGGCATATGGATAAGATATGTAGATGATGGGCTATATGTATCAAATAACCAAAACACAAATGCAGAGAACATACTGAAACAAATCAATAACATACATCCCAAAATACAATTCACAGAAGAAAAAGAAAAACATAACAAAATCAACTGTTTTGACATAACCATCACAAGATACAACAACCACATTCAATATGCAATATATAGAAAACCAACTTCCACTAACATCATTATACCTAACTATTCTGACCACCCACCACAACATAAAATGGCAGCATTTTATTCGCTATTTAACAGAATGTACAAAATTCCCCTAAACAAACAGGAAACTGACAAAGACAGAAATATAATATACCAAATTGGTTATGAAAATGGATTCAAAAAAAATACTATGATCTAAATTAAAAATAAAAACAAATACAAAATAAAAACTGAACAATTAAGAATTAATCAAACTGAACAACACATAAATAATAACAACAACAAAAAATGGGCCACATTCACATATATAAATAATAAAATGACAAAACTAACAAAACTATTTAAAAACACAGATATAAAAATAGCATACAAAACTAATAAAAATAAATTACAAAATCTAAATAGCTCACACAACAAAGATAATACAACAACTAACGGCATATACAAAATTGAATGCCAAGATTGCAATAAATGTTACATAGTACAAACAAAAAAACAGCTGAAAAAACGTTATTTTGAACACCTAAATGCATACAAAAAAACCAGAAATATATAAATCCAATTTAGCCACACATGCAATAAACACAGGACATGAATTCCCAGACATAACCAATGTAACACTAATAAAACATATACCACACAAAGGCACCATAATGAACATTTGGGAAAAATTTCAAATATACAAACATAAAACAGAAAACAAACTAATACCTGAACAAATACAAATCAATACATGACACACTATTCAAAGCACTCAACATTGAAAATACACAAAAAACTAACACATACACCACAATCATACACAATAAAACCAATTTGAAATACCAGAAGCCAACAGGAAGCCACAATAATAATAGTCAACCACAACGACACATATGTACTTCACCAGACATAAAAACCGGAAGGCTGAGGATGGGTACAAGATAGTACCCGAAATATGTTCCTAATAAGGAAAAAAACGTATATCTTGAAGTAAATTTATTTATAAATATTAAATGTATTATATACATCAAGAAACGGACTGTAGCAGAAAGTGATTGAATTAATATAACCATACAACGTAAATAAGCCTACAGTGGAAAAAAAAAACGAAAAGTGAGGATATAAAACAAATGCCAAAACAAAAGTGTATAGTGAAAAAATAGTGAAGTGAACATCAAATTAAGTGAAATAAACTACCAAATAATGGAAAACAAAACAAATCATCTCTCACATAAATATACATTAACATGTACACAAACAACATAACCACAATTCCATATATAACCACATTACCAAATTATTAAACAAATTTCGAACACGAAAAACACAACTAATGAACACAAACATGAACATATACTTCAATAGACAATGCCCAAAACATAAATAAACACCTAAATACATCAACATAAACACAAACAACAAAAATATGACTGCACAAAAAACTATAAAACAAGCACAAAGGCTATGGATACAAAACGAAATTAATCAATTATACAGTAAGAAAAATAGCATAACACTAGACATATAAAACTACACTAAGAGCTAACAAGTTTATTACATCCAATCACTTGGAATAATAAATACAATAAAATAAGATTTGAAAAAACAAAAAGACATATACAAACAACAAAAAACTTAACACATTAAAACAAGAAAACAAAAATCAAGAACAAAAAAAAATAAACACAATTTACCCTCGAACCATTAACCTTAGCAATACAGAATTTAACAAAAAAGAAACAGAATATTTAAACAATATGTCAAAAACTAACATAACTCAAAATGCTAACAAAAATCTAGAAAATTTAATAGTAGAAACAGAATTTGCCATTAACCTAATAAAAGACAATATGCAAGAAGAAAAAAGAACAGAAGCAACACATATAATTAAAAAAATAATCACTAGCGAAATGAAAAACAAAGATAAACAAAGAAAAACAATAAAACAATAAAAGAAATTAAAAATAATATAAAGAACAATAATTTAATAATAACTAAAGCAGACAAAAGTCAAGCAACAGTAATCATTGATAAAGCAGACTACATGAAAAAAACCGAAGACTTCATCAACAATAATAAATGCGTACAACTAGATAAAAACCCAACAGAAAACTATCTTAGACAAACAATAAAACTAATAAAAACAACTAAAAACATTTTCAACAATAAAAACACAGACATATATATAAATAATAATCCAGAACCACCTGAAATGAATAGCCTAATAAAAATACACAAATTAAACAACCCAATACGTCCATTAATCAATTTCAAAAAAGCTCCTACATACAAAATAGCAAAAATAATAGCACAAAAACTAAAAAGTAACCATCTAACAAATAACCATCATAACATAAAAAATACATACGAATTAATAGACAAACTAAAAATAATAAATATAAATGAAAATACATTTTTCACATCATATGACATAACAAACATGAACACCAACATCCCAGTAGAAGAAACAATTGACATAATAATAAACAAACTTAAAAAACAAAATGAAAACAAACAATATATAACCGAAATAAAAAATAGCCTCCAACTAATACTAAAACCAAATTACTTTGAATTTAGTAGCAAAATTTATCAACAGAAAGAAGGTTTAGCAATGGGATCACCATTATCAAGCATAATAGCAGAAATATTCCTACAACACATAGACACCAAAATACAAAATATCATAAAATCACATGACCCAAATGGCATATGGATAAGATATGTAGATGATGGGCTATATGTATCAAATAACCAAAACACAAATGCAGAGAACATACTGAAACAAATCAATAACATACATCCCAAAATACAATTCACAGAAGAAAAAGAAAAACATAACAAAATCAACTGTTTTGACATAACCATCACAAGATACAACAACCACATTCAATATGCAATATATAGAAAACCAACTTCCACTAACATCATTATACCTAACTATTCTGACCACCCACCACAACATAAAATGGCAGCATTTTATTCGCTATTTAACAGAATGTACAAAATTCCCCTAAACAAACAGGAAACTGACAAAGACAGAAATATAATATACCAAATTGGTTATGAAAATGGATACAAAAAAAATACTATGATCTAAATTAAAAATAAAAACAAATACAAAATAAAAACTGAACAATTAAGAATTAATCAAACTGAACAACACATAAATAATAACAACAACAAAAAATGGGCCACATTCACATATATAAATAATAAAATGACAAAACTAACAAAACTATTTAAAAACACAGATATAAAAATAGCATACAAAACTAATAAAAATAAATTACAAAATCTAAATAGCTCACACAACAAAGATAATACAACAACTAACGGCATATACAAAATTGAATGCCAAGATTGCAATAAATGTTACATAGTACAAACAAAAAAACAGCTGAAAAAACGTTATTTTGAACACCTAAATGCATACAAAAAAACCAGAAATATATAAATCCAATTTAGCCACACATGCAATAAACACAGGACATGAATTCCCAGACATAACCAATGTAACACTAATAAAACATATACCACACAAAGGCACCATAATGAACATTTGGGAAAAATTTCAAATATACAAACATAAAACAGAAAACAAACTAATACCTGAACAAATACAAATCAATACATGACACACTATTCAAAGCACTCAACATTGAAAATACACAAAAAACTAACACATACACCACAATCATACACAATAAAACCAATTTGAAATACCAGAAGCCAACAGGAAGCCACAATAATAATAGTCAACCACAACGACACATATGTACTTCACCAGACATAAAAACCGGAAGGCTGAGGATGGGTACAAGATAGTACCCGAAATATGTTCCTAATAAGGAAAAAAACGTATATCTTGAAGTAAATTTATTTATAAATATTAAATGTATTATATACATCAAGAAACGGACTGTAGCAGAAAGTGATTGAATTAATATAACCATACAACGTAAATAAGCCTACAGTGGAAAAAAAAAACGAAAAGTGAGGATATAAAACAAATGCCAAAACAAAAGTGTATAGTGAAAAAATAGTGAAGTGAACATCAAATTAAGTGAAATAAACTACCAAATAATGGAAAACAAAACAAATCATCTCTCACATAAATATACATTAACATGTACACAAACAACATAACCACAATTCCATATATAACCACATTACCAAATTATTAAACAAATTTCGAACACGAAAAACACAACTAATGAACACAAACATGAACATATACTTCAATAGACAATGCCCAAAACATAAATAAACACCTAAATACATCAACATAAACACAAACAACAAAAATATGACTGCACAAAAAACTATAAAACAAGCACAAAGGCTATGGATACAAAACGAAATTAATCAATTATACAGTAAGAAAAATAGCATAACACTAGACATATAAAACTACACTAAGAGCTAACAAGTTTATTACATCCAATCACTTGGAATAATAAATACAATAAAATAAGATTTGAAAAAACAAAAAGACATATACAATCAACAAAAAACTTAACACATTAAAACAAGAAAACAAAAATCAAGAACAAAAAAAAATAAACACAATTTACCCTCGAACCATTAACCTTAGCAATACAGAATTTAACAAAAAAGAAACAGAATATTTAAACAATATGTCAAAAACTAACATAACTCAAAATGCTAACAAAAATCTAGAAAATTTAATAGTAGAAACAGAATTTGCCATTAACCTAATAAAAGACAATATGCAAGAAGAAAAAAGAACAGAAGCAACACATATAATTAAAAAAATAATCACTAGCGAAATGAAAAACAAAGATAAACAAAGAAAAACAATAAAACAATAAAAGAAATTAAAAATAATATAAAGAACAATAATTTAATAATAACTAAAGCAGACAAAAGTCAAGCAACAGTAATCATTGATAAAGCAGACTACATGAAAAAAACCGAAGACTTCATCAACAATAATAAATGCGTACAACTAGATAAAAACCCAACAGAAAACTATCTTAGACAAACAATAAAACTAATAAAAACAACTAAAAACATTTTCAACAATAAAAACACAGACATATATATAAATAATAATCCAGAACCACCTGAAATGAATAGCCTAATAAAAATACACAAATTAAACAACCCAATACGTCCATTAATCAATTTCAAAAAAGCTCCTACATACAAAATAGCAAAAATAATAGCACAAAAACTAAAAAGTAACCATCTAACAAATAACCATCATAACATAAAAAATACATACGAATTAATAGACAAACTAAAAATAATAAATATAAATGAAAATACATTTTTCACATCATATGACATAACAAACATGAACACCAACATCCCAGTAGAAGAAACAATTGACATAATAATAAACAAACTTAAAAAACAAAATGAAAACAAACAATATATAACCGAAATAAAAAATAGCCTCCAACTAATACTAAAACCAAATTACTTTGAATTTAGTAGCAAAATTTATCAACAGAAAGAAGGTTTAGCAATGGGATCACCATTATCAAGCATAATAGCAGAAATATTCCACAACACATAGACACCAAAATACAAAATATCATAAAATCACATGACCCAAATGGCATATGGATAAGATATGTAGATGATGGGCTATATGTATCAAATAACCAAAACACAAATACAGAGAACATACTGAAACAAATCAATAACATACATCCCAAAATACAATTCACAGAAGAAAAAGAAAAACATAACAAAATCAACTGTTTTGACATAACCATCACAAGATACAACAACCACATTCAATATGCAATATATAGAAAACCAACTTCCACTAACATCATTATACCTAACCATTCTGACCACCCACCACAACATAAAATGGCAGCATTTTATTCGCTATTTAACAGAATGTACAAAATTCCCCTAAACAAACAGGAAACTGACAAAGACAGAAATATAATATACCAAATTGGTTATGAAAATGGATACAAAAAAAATACTATGATCAAAATTAAAAATAAAAACAAATACAAAATAAAAACTGAACAATTAAGAATTAATCAAACTGAACAACACATAAATAATAACAACAACAAAAAATGGGCCACATTCACATATATAAATAATAAAATGACAAAACTAACAAAACTATTTAAAAACACAGATATAAAAATAGCATACAAAACTAATAAAAATAAATTACAAAATCTAAATAGCTCACACAACAAAGATAATACAACAACTAACGGCATATACAAAATTGAATGCCAAGATTGCAATAAATGTTACATAGTACAAACAAAAAAACAGCTGAAAAAACGTTATTTTGAACACCTAAATGCATACAAAAAAACCAGAAATATATAAATCCAATTTAGCCACACATGCAATAAACACAGGACATGAATTCCCAGACATAACCAATGTAACACTAATAAAACATATACCACACAAAGGCACCATAATGAACATTTGGGAAAAATTTCAAATATACAAACATAAAACAGAAAACAAACTAATACCTGAACAAATACAAATCAATACATGACACACTATTCAAAGCACTCAACATTGAAAATACACAAAAAACTAACACATACACCACAATCATACACAATAAAACCAATTTGAAATACCAGAAGCCAACAGGAAGCCACAATAATAATAGTCAACCAACGACACATATGTACTTCACCAGACATAAAAACCGGAAGGCTGAGGATGGGTACAAGATAGTACCCGAAACATGTTCCTAATAAGGAAAAAAACGTATATCTTGAAGTAAATTTATTTATAAATATTAAATGTATTATATACATCAAGAAACGGACTGTAGCAGAAAGTGATTGAATTAATATAACCATACAACGTAAATAAGCCTACAGTGGAAAAAAAAACGAAAAGTGAGGTTATAAAACAAATGCCAAAACAAAAGTGTATAGTGAAAAAATAGTGAAGTGAACATCAAATTAAGTGAAATAAACTACCAAATAATGGAAAACAAAACAAATCATCTCTCACATAAATATACATTAACATGTACACAAACAACATAACCACAATTCCATATAACCACATTACCAAATTATTAAACAAATTTCGAACACGAAAACACAACTAGTGAACACAAACATGAACATATACTTCAATAGACAATGCCCAAAACATAAATAAACACCTAAATACATCAACATAAACACAAACAACAAAAATATGACTGCACAAAAAACTATAAAACAAGCACAAAGGCTATGGATACAAAACGAAATTAATCAATTATACAGTAAGAAAAATAGCATAACACTAGACATATAAAACTACACTTAGAGCTAACAAGTTTATTACATCCAATCACTTGGAATAATAAATTCAATAAAATAAGATTTGAAAAAACAAAAAGACTTATACAATCAACAAAAAACTTAACACATTAAAACAACAAAACAAAAATCAAGAACAAAAAATAAATAAACACAATTTACCCTCGAACCATTAACCTTAGCAATACAGAATTTAACAAAAAAGAAACAGTATATTTAAACAATATGTCAAAAACTAACATAACTCAAAATGCTAACAAAAATCTAGAAAATTTAATAGTAGAAACAGAATTTGCCATTAACCTAATAAAAGACAATATACAAGAAGAAAAAAGAACAGAAGCAACACATATAATTAAAAAAATAATAACTAGCGAAATGAAAAACAAAGATAAACAAAAGAAAAACAATAAAAGAAATTAAAAATAAAGTAAAGAACAATAATTTAATAATAACTAAAGCAGACAAAAGTCAAGCAACAGTAATCATTGATAAAGCAGACTACATAAAAAAAACCGAAGACTTCATCAACAATAATAAATGCGTACAACTAGATAAAAACCCAACAGAAAACTATCTTAGACAAACAATAAAACTAATAAAAACAACTAAAAACATTTTCAACAATAAAAACACAGACATATATATAAATAATAATCCAGAACCACCTGAAATGAATAGCCTAATAAAAATACACAAATTAAACAACCCAATACGTCCATTAATCAATTTCAAAAAAGCTCCTACATACAAAATAGCATAAATAATAGCACAAAAACTAAAAAGTAACCATCTAACAAATAACCATCATAACATAAAAAATACATACGAATTAATAGACAAACTAAAAATAATAAATATAAATGAAAATACATTTTTCACATCATATGACATAACAAACATGAACACCAACATCCCAGTAGAAGAAACAATTGACATAATAATAAACAAACTTAAAAAACAAAATGAAAACAAACAATATATAACCGAAATAAAAAATAGCCTCCAACTAATACTAAAACCAAATTACTTTGAATTTAGTAGCAAAATTTATCAACAGAAAGAAGGTTTAGCAATGGGATCACCATTATCAAGCATAATAGCAGAAATATTCCACAACACATAGACACCAAAATACAAAATATCATAAAATCACATGACCCAAATGGCATATGGATAAGATATGTAGATGATGGGCTATATGTATCAAATAACCAAAACACAAATACAGAGAACATACTGAAACAAATCAATAACATACATCCCAAAATACAATTCACAGAAGAAAAAGAAAAACATAACAAAATCAACTGTTTTGACATAACCATCACAAGATACAACAACCACATTCAATATGCAATATATAGAAAACCAACTTCCACTAACATCATTATACCTAACCATTCTGACCACCCACCACAACATAAAATGGCAGCATTTTATTCGCTATTTAACAGAATGTACAAAATTCCCCTAAACAAACAGGAAACTGACAAAGACAGAAATATAATATACCAAATTGGTTATGAAAATGGATACAAAAAAAATACTATGATCAAAATTAAAAATAAAAACAAATACAAAATAAAAACTGAACAATTAAGAATTAATCAAACTGAACAACACATAAATAATAACAACAACAAAAAATGGGCCACATTCACATATATAAATAATAAAATGACAAAACTAACAAAACTATTTAAAAACACAGATATAAAAATAGCATACAAAACTAATAAAAATAAATTACAAAATCTAAATAGCTCACACAACAAAGATAATACAACAACTAACGGCATATACAAAATTGAATGCCAAGATTGCAATAAATGTTACATAGTACAAACAAAAAAACAGCTGAAAAAACGTTATTTTGAACACCTAAATGCATACAAAAAAACCAGAAATATATAAATCCAATTTAGCCACACATGCAATAAACACAGGACATGAATTCCCAGACATAACCAATGTAACACTAATAAAACATATACCACACAAAGGCACCATAATGAACATTTGGGAAAAATTTCAAATATACAAACATAAAACAGAAAACAAACTAATACCTGAACAAATACAAATCAATACATGACACACTATTCAAAGCACTCAACATTGAAAATACACAAAAAACTAACACATACACCACAATCATACACAATAAAACCAATTTGAAATACCAGAAGCCAACAGGAAGCCACAATAATAATAGTCAACCAACGACACATATGTACTTCACCAGACATAAAAACCGGAAGGCTGAGGATGGGTACAAGATAGTACCCGAAACATGTTCCTAATAAGGAAAAAAACGTATATCTTGAAGTAAATTTATTTATAAATATTAAATGTATTATATACATCAAGAAACGGACTGTAGCAGAAAGTGATTGAATTAATATAACCATACAACGTAAATAAGCCTACAGTGGAAAAAAAAACGAAAAGTGAGGTTATAAAACAAATGCCAAAACAAAAGTGTATAGTGAAAAAATAGTGAAGTGAACATCAAATTAAGTGAAATAAACTACCAAATAATGGAAAACAAAACAAATCATCTCTCACATAAATATACATTAACATGTACACAAACAACATAACCACAATTCCATATAACCACATTACCAAATTATTAAACAAATTTCGAACACGAAAACACAACTAGTGAACACAAACATGAACATATACTTCAATAGACAATGCCCAAAACATAAATAAACACCTAAATACATCAACATAAACACAAACAACAAAAATATGACTGCACAAAAAACTATAAAACAAGCACAAAGGCTATGGATACAAAACGAAATTAATCAATTATACAGTAAGAAAAATAGCATAACACTAGACATATAAAACTACACTTAGAGCTAACAAGTTTATTACATCCAATCACTTGGAATAATAAATTCAATAAAATAAGATTTGAAAAAACAAAAAGACTTATACAATCAACAAAAAACTTAACACATTAAAACAACAAAACAAAAATCAAGAACAAAAAATAAATAAACACAATTTACCCTCGAACCATTAACCTTAGCAATACAGAATTTAACAAAAAAGAAACAGTATATTTAAACAATATGTCAAAAACTAACATAACTCAAAATGCTAACAAAAATCTAGAAAATTTAATAGTAGAAACAGAATTTGCCATTAACCTAATAAAAGACAATATACAAGAAGAAAAAAGAACAGAAGCAACACATATAATTAAAAAAATAATAACTAGCGAAATGAAAAACAAAGATAAACAAAAGAAAAACAATAAAAGAAATTAAAAATAAAGTAAAGAACAATAATTTAATAATAACTAAAGCAGACAAAAGTCAACCAACAGTAATCATTGATAAAGCAGACTACATAAAAAAAACCGAAGACTTCATCAACAATAATAAATGCGTACAACTAGATAAAAACCCAACAGAAAACTATCTTAGACAAACAATAAAACTAATAAAAACAACTAAAAACATTTTCAACAATAAAAACACAGACATATATATAAATAATAATCCAGAACCACCTGAAATGAATAGCCTAATAAAATTACACAAATTAAACAACCCAATACGTCCATTAATCAATTTCAAAAAAGCTCCTACATACAAAATAGCATAAATAATAGCACAAAAACTAAAAAGTAACCATCTAACAAATAACCATCATAACATAAAAAATACATACGAATTAATAGACAAACTAAAAATAATAAATATAAATGAAAATACATTTTTCACATCATATGACATAACAAACATGTACACCAACATCCCAGTAGAAGAAACAATTGACATAATAATAAACAAACTTAAAAAACAAAATGAAAACAAACAATATATAACCGAAATAAAAAATAGCCTCCAACTAATACTAAAACCAAATTACTTTGAATTTAGTAGCAAAATTTATCAACAGAAAGAAGGTTTAGCAATGGGATCACCATTATCAAGCATAATAGCAGAAATATTCCACAACACATAGACACCAAAATACAAAATATCATAAAATCACATGACCCAAATGGCATATGGATAAGATATGTAGATGATGGGCTATATGTATCAAATAACCAAAACACAAATACAGAGAACATACTGAAACAAATCAATAACATACATCCCAAAATACAATTCACAGAAGAAAAAGAAAAACATAACAAAATCAACTGTTTTGACATAACCATCACAAGATACAACAACCACATTCAATATGCAATATATAGAAAACCAACTTCCACTAACATCATTATACCTAACCATTCTGACCACCCACCACAACATAAAATGGCAGCATTTTATTCGCTATTTAACAGAATGTACAAAATTCCCCTAAACAAACAGGAAACTGACAAAGACAGAAATATAATATACCAAATTGGTTATGAAAATGGATACAAAAAAAATACTATGATCTAAATTAAAAATAAAAACAAATACAAAATAAAAACTGAACAATTAAGAATTAATCAAACTGAACAACACATAAATAATAACAACAACAAAAAATGGGCCACATTCACATATATAAATAATAAAATGACAAAACTAACAAAACTATTTAAAAACACAGATATAAAAATAGCATACAAAACTAATAAAAATAAATTACAAAATCTAAATAGCTCACACAACAAAGATAATACAACAACTAACGGCATATACAAAATTGAATGCCAAGATTGCAATAAATGTTACATAGTACAAACAAAAAAACAGCTGAAAAAACGTTATTTTGAACACCTAAATGCATACAAAAAAACCAGAAATATATAAATCCAATTTAGCCACACATGCAATAAACACAGGACATGAATTCCCAGACATAACCAATGTAACACTAATAAAACATATACCACACAAAGGCACCATAATGAACATTTGGGAAAAATTTCAAATATACAAACATAAAACAGAAAACAAACTAATACCTGAACAAATACAAATCAATACATGACACACTATTCAAAGCACTCAACATTGAAAATACACAAAAAACTAACACATACACCACAATCATACACAATAAAACCAATTTGAAATACCAGAAGCCAACAGGAAGCCACAATAATAATAGTCAACCACAACGACACATATGTACTTCACCAGACATAAAAACCGGAAGGCTGAGGATGGGTACAAGATAGTACCCGAAACATGTTCCTAATAAGGAAAAAAACGTATATCTTGAAGTAAATTTATTTATAAATATTAAATGTATTATATACATCAAGAAACGGACTGTAGCAGAAAGTGATTGAATTAATATAACCATACAACGTAAATAAGCCTACAGTGGAAAAAAAAAACGAAAAGTGAGGATATAAAACAAATGCCAAAACAAAAGTGTATAGTGAAAAAATAGTGAAGTGAACATCAAATTAAGTGAAATAAACTACCAAATAATGGAAAACAAAACAAATCATCTCTCACATAAATATACATTAACATGTACACAAACAACATAACCACAATTCCATATATAACCACATTACCAAATTATTAAACAAATTTCGAACACGAAAAACACAACTAATGAACACAAACATGAACATATACTTCAATAGACAATGCCCAAAACATAAATAAACACCTAAATACATCAACATAAACACAAACAACAAAAATATGACTGCACAAAAAACTATAAAACAAGCACAAAGGCTATGGATACAAAACGAAATTAATCAATTATACAGTAAGAAAAATAGCATAACACTAGACATATAAAACTACACTAAGAGCTAACAAGTTTATTACATCCAATCACTTGGAATAATAAATACAATAAAATAAGATTTGAAAAAACAAAAAGACATATACAATCAACAAAAAACTTAACACATTAAAACAAGAAAACAAAAATCAAGAACAAAAAAAAATAAACACAATTTACCCTCGAACCATTAACCTTAGCAATACAGAATTTAACAAAAAAGAAACAGAATATTTAAACAATATGTCAAAAACTAACATAACTCAAAATGCTAACAAAAATCTAGAAAATTTAATAGTAGAAACAGAATTTGCCATTAACCTAATAAAAGACAATATGCAAGAAGAAAAAAGAACAGAAGCAACACATATAATTAAAAAAATAATCACTAGCGAAATGAAAAACAAAGATAAACAAAGAAAAACAATAAAACAATAAAAGAAATTAAAAATAATATAAAGAACAATAATTTAATAATAACTAAAGCAGACAAAAGTCAAGCAACAGTAATCATTGATAAAGCAGACTACATGAAAAAAACCGAAGACTTCATCAACAATAATAAATGCGTACAACTAGATAAAAACCCAACAGAAAACTATCTTAGACAAACAATAAAACTAATAAAAACAACTAAAAACATTTTCAACAATAAAAACACAGACATATATATAAATAATAATCCAGAACCACCTGAAATGAATAGCCTAATAAAAATACACAAATTAAACAACCCAATACGTCCATTAATCAATTTCAAAAAAGCTCCTACATACAAAATAGCAAAAATAATAGCACAAAAACTAAAAAGTAACCATCTAACAAATAACCATCATAACATAAAAAATACATACGAATTAATAGACAAACTAAAAATAATAAATATAAATGAAAATACATTTTTCACATCATATGACATAACAAACATGAACACCAACATCCCAGTAGAAGAAACAATTGACATAATAATAAACAAACTTAAAAAACAAAATGAAAACAAACAATATATAACCGAAATAAAAAATAGCCTCCAACTAATACTAAAACCAAATTACTTTGAATTTAGTAGCAAAATTTATCAACAGAAAGAAGGTTTAGCAATGGGATCACCATTATCAAGCATAATAGCAGAAATATTCCACAACACATAGACACCAAAATACAAAATATCATAAAATCACATGACCCAAATGGCATATGGATAAGATATGTAGATGATGGGCTATATGTATCAAATAACCAAAACACAAATACAGAGAACATACTGAAACAAATCAATAACATACATCCCAAAATACAATTCACAGAAGAAAAAGAAAAACATAACAAAATCAACTGTTTTGACATAACCATCACAAGATACAACAACCACATTCAATATGCAATATATAGAAAACCAACTTCCACTAACATCATTATACCTAACCATTCTGACCACCCACCACAACATAAAATGGCAGCATTTTATTCGCTATTTAACAGAATGTACAAAATTCCCCTAAACAAACAGGAAACTGACAAAGACAGAAATATAATATACCAAATTGGTTATGAAAATGGATACAAAAAAAATACTATGATCAAAATTAAAAATAAAAACAAATACAAAATAAAAACTGAACAATTAAGAATTAATCAAACTGAACAACACATAAATAATAACAACAACAAAAAATGGGCCACATTCACATATATAAATAATAAAATGACAAAACTAACAAAACTATTTAAAAACACAGATATAAAAATAGCATACAAAACTAATAAAAATAAATTACAAAATCTAAATAGCTCACACAACAAAGATAATACAACAACTAACGGCATATACAAAATTGAATGCCAAGATTGCAATAAATGTTACATAGTACAAACAAAAAAACAGCTGAAAAAACGTTATTTTGAACACCTAAATGCATACAAAAAAAACAGAAATATATAAATCCAATTTAGCCACACATGCAATAAACACAGGACATGAATTCCCAGACATAACCAATGTAACACTAATAAAACATATACCACACAAAGGCACCATAATGAACATTTGGGAAAAATTTCAAATATACAAACATAAAACAGAAAACAAACTAATACCTGAACAAATACAAATCAATACATGACACACTATTCAAAGCACTCAACATTGAAAATACACAAAAAACTAACACATACACCACAATCATACACAATAAAACCAATTTGAAATACCAGAAGCCAACAGGAAGCCACAATAATAATAGTCAACCAACGACACATATGTACTTCACCAGACATAAAAACCGGAAGGCTGAGGATGGGTACAAGATAGTACCCGAAACATGTTCCTAATAAGGAAAAAAACGTATATCTTGAAGTAAATTTATTTATAAATATTAAATGTATTATATACATCAAGAAACGGACTGTAGCAGAAAGTGATTGAATTAATATAACCATACAACGTAAATAAGCCTACAGTGGAAAAAAAAAACGAAAAGTGAGGTTATAAAACAAATGCCAAAACAAAAGTGTATAGTGAAAAAATAGTGAAGTGAACATCAAATTAAGTGAAATAAACTACCAAATAATGGAAAACAAAACAAATCATCTCTCACATAAATATACATTAACATGTACACAAACAACATAACCACAATTCCATATAACCACATTACCAAATTATTAAACAAATTTCGAACACGAAAACACAACTAGTGAACACAAACATGAACATATACTTCAATAGACAATGCCCAAAACATAAATAAACACCTAAATACATCAACATAAACACAAACAACAAAAATATGACTGCACAAAAAACTATAAAACAAGCACAAAGGCTATGGATACAAAACGAAATTAATCAATTATACAGTAAGAAAAATAGCATAACACTAGACATATAAAACTACACTTAGAGCTAACAAGTTTATTACATCCAATCACTTGGAATAATAAATTCAATAAAATAAGATTTGAAAAAACAAAAAGACTTATACAATCAACAAAAAACTTAACACATTAAAACAACAAAACAAAAATCAAGAACAAAAAATAAATAAACACAATTTACCCTCGAACCATTAACCTTAGCAATACAGAATTTAACAAAAAAGAAACAGTATATTTAAACAATATGTCAAAAACTAACATAACTCAAAATGCTAACAAAAATCTAGAAAATTTAATAGTAGAAACAGAATTTGCCATTAACCTAATAAAAGACAATATACAAGAAGAAAAAAGAACAGAAGCAACACATATAATTAAAAAAATAATAACTAGCGAAATGAAAAACAAAGATAAACAAAAGAAAAACAATAAAAGAAATTAAAAATAAAGTAAAGAACAATAATTTAATAATAACTAAAGCAGACAAAAGTCAAGCAACAGTAATCATTGATAAAGCAGACTACATAAAAAAAACCCGAAGACTTCATCAACAATAATAAATGCGTACAACTAGATAAAAACCCAACAGAAAACTATCTTAGACAAACAATAAAACTAATAAAAACAACTAAAAACATTTTCAACAATAAAAACACAGACATATATATAAATAATAATCCAGAACCACCTGAAATGAATAGCCTAATAAAAATACACAAATTAAACAACCCAATACGTCCATTAATCAATTTCAAAAAAGCTCCTACATACAAAATAGCAAAAATAATAGCACAAAAACTAAAAAGTAACCATCTAACAAATAACCATCATAACATAAAAAATACATACGAATTAATAGACAAACTAAAAATAATAAATATAAATGAAAATACATTTTTCACATCATATGACATAACAAACATGAACACCAACATCCCAGTAGAAGAAACAATTGACATAATAATAAACAAACTTAAAAAACAAAATGAAAACAAACAATATATAACCGAAATAAAAAATAGCCTCCAACTAATACTAAAACCAAATTACTTTGAATTTAGTAGCAAAATTTATCAACAGAAAGAAGGTTTAGCAATGGGATCACCATTATCAAGCATAATAGCAGAAATATTCCACAACACATAGACACCAAAATACAAAATATCATAAAATCACATGACCCAAATGGCATATGGATAAGATATGTAGATGATGGGCTATATGTATCAAATAACCAAAACACAAATACAGAGAACATACTGAAACAAATCAATAACATACATCCCAAAATACAATTCACAGAAGAAAAAGAAAAACATAACAAAATCAACTGTTTTGACATAACCATCACAAGATACAACAACCACATTCAATATGCAATATATAGAAAACCAACTTCCACTAACATCATTATACCTAACCATTCTGACCACCCACCACAACATAAAATGGCAGCATTTTATTCGCTATTTAACAGAATGTACAAAATTCCCCTAAACAAACAGGAAACTGACAAAGACAGAAATATAATATACCAAATTGGTTATGAAAATGGATACAAAAAAAATACTATGATCAAAATTAAAAATAAAAACAAATACAAAATAAAAACTGAACAATTAAGAATTAATCAAACTGAACAACACATAAATAATAACAACAACAAAAAATGGGCCACATTCACATATATAAATAATAAAATGACAAAACTAACAAAACTATTTAAAAACACAGATATAAAAATAGCATACAAAACTAATAAAAATAAATTACAAAATCTAAATAGCTCACACAACAAAGATAATACAACAACTAACGGCATATACAAAATTGAATGCCAAGATTGCAATAAATGTTACATAGTACAAACAAAAAAACAGCTGAAAAAACGTTATTTTGAACACCTAAATGCATACAAAAAAAACAGAAATATATAAATCCAATTTAGCCACACATGCAATAAACACAGGACATGAATTCCCAGACATAACCAATGTAACACTAATAAAACATATACCACACAAAGGCACCATAATGAACATTTGGGAAAAATTTCAAATATACAAACATAAAACAGAAAACAAACTAATACCTGAACAAATACAAATCAATACATGACACACTATTCAAAGCACTCAACATTGAAAATACACAAAAAACTAACACATACACCACAATCATACACAATAAAACCAATTTGAAATACCAGAAGCCAACAGGAAGCCACAATAATAATAGTCAACCAACGACACATATGTACTTCACCAGACATAAAAACCGGAAGGCTGAGGATGGGTACAAGATAGTACCCGAAACATGTTCCTAATAAGGAAAAAAACGTATATCTTGAAGTAAATTTATTTATAAATATTAAATGTATTATATACATCAAGAAACGGACTGTAGCAGAAAGTGATTGAATTAATATAACCATACAACGTAAATAAGCCTACAGTGGAAAAAAAAAACGAAAAGTGAGGTTATAAAACAAATGCCAAAACAAAAGTGTATAGTGAAAAAATAGTGAAGTGAACATCAAATTAAGTGAAATAAACTACCAAATAATGGAAAACAAAACAAATCATCTCTCACATAAATATACATTAACATGTACACAAACAACATAACCACAATTCCATATAACCACATTACCAAATTATTAAACAAATTTCGAACACGAAAACACAACTAGTGAACACAAACATGAACATATACTTCAATAGACAATGCCCAAAACATAAATAAACACCTAAATACATCAACATAAACACAAACAACAAAAATATGACTGCACAAAAAACTATAAAACAAGCACAAAGGCTATGGATACAAAACGAAATTAATCAATTATACAGTAAGAAAAATAGCATAACACTAGACATATAAAACTACACTAAGAGCTAACAAGTTTATTACATCCAATCACTTGGAATAATAAATACAATAAAATAAGATTTGAAAAAACAAAAAGACTTATACAGTCAACAAAAAACTTAACACATTAAAACAAGAAAACAAAAATCAAGAACAAAAAAAAATAAACACAATTTACCCTCGAACCATTAACCTTAGCAATACAGAATTTAACAAAAAAGAAACAGAATATTTAAACAATATGTCAAAAACTAACATAACTCAAAATGCTAACAAAAATCTAGAAAATTTAATAGTAGAAACAGAATTTGCCATTAACCTAATAAAAGACAATATGCAAGAAGAAAAAAGAACAGAAGCAACACATATAATTAAAAAAATAATCACTAGCGAAATGAAAAACAAAGATAAACAAAGAAAAACAATAAAACAATAAAAGAAATTAAAAATAATATAAAGAACAATAATTTAATAATAACTAAAGCAGACAAAAGTCAAGCAACAGTAATCATTGATAAAGCAGACTACATAAAAAAAACCCGAAGACTTCATCAACAATAATAAATGCGTACAACTAGATAAAAACCCAACAGAAAACTATCTTAGACAAACAATAAAACTAATAAAAACAACTAAAAACATTTTCAACAATAAAAACACAGACATATATATAAATAATAATCCAGAACCACCTGAAATGAATAGCCTAATAAAAATACACAAATTAAACAACCCAATACGTCCATTAATCAATTTCAAAAAAGCTCCTACATAAAAAATAGCATAAATAATAGCACAAAAACTAAAAAGTAACCATCTAACAAATAACCATCATAACATAAAAAATACATAAGAATTAATAGACAAACTAAAAATAATAAATATAAATGAAAATACATTTTTCACATCATATGACATAACAAACATGTACACCAACATCCCAGTAGAAGAAACAATTGACATAATAATAAACAAACTTAAAAAACAAAATGAAAACAAACAATATATAACCGAAATAAAAAATAGCCTCCAACTAATACTAAAACCAAATTACTTTTTATTTAGTAGCAAAATTTATCAACAGAAAGAAGGTTTAGCAATGGGATCACCATTATCAAGCATAATAGCAGAAATATTCCTACAACACATAGACACCAAAATACAAAATATCATAAAATCACATGACCCAAATGGCATATGGATAAGATATGTAGATGATGGGCTATATGTATAAAATAACCAAAACACAAATGCAGAGAACATACTGAAACAAATCAATAACATACATCCCAAAATACAATTCACAGAAGAAAAAGAAAAACATAACAAAATCAACTGTTTTGACATAACCATCACAAGATACAACAACCACATTCAATATGCTATATATAGAAAACCAACTTCCACTAACATCATTATACCTAACCATTCTGACCACCCACCACAACATAAAATGGCAGCATTTTATTCGCTATTTAACAGAATGTACAAAATTCCCCTAAACAAACAGGAAACTGACAAAGACAGAAATATAATATACCAAATTGGTTATGAAAATGGATACAAAAAAAATACTATGATCAAAATTAAAAATAAAAACAAATACAAAATAAAAACTGAACAATTAAGAATTAATCAAACTGAACAACACATAAATAATAACAACAACAAAAAATGGGCCACATTCACATATATAAATAATAAAATGACAAAACTAACAAAACTATTTAAAAACACAGATATAAAAATAGCATACAAAACTAATAAAAATAAATTACAAAATCTAAATAGCTCACACAACAAAGATAATACAACAACTAACGGCATATACAAAATTGAATGCCAAGATTGCAATAAATGTTACATAGTACAAACAAAAAAACAGCTGAAAAAACGTTATTTTGAACACCTAAATGCATACAAAAAAAACAGAAATATATAAATCCAATTTAGCCACACATGCAATAAACACAGGACATGAATTCCCAGACATAACCAATGTAACACTAATAAAACATATACCACACAAAGGCACCATAATGAACATTTGGGAAAAATTTCAAATATACAAACATAAAACAGAAAACAAACTAATACCTGAACAAATACAAATCAATACATGACACACTATTCAAAGCACTCAACATTGAAAATACACAAAAAACTAACACATACACCACAATCATACACAATAAAACCAATTTGAAATACCAGAAGCCAACAGGAAGCCACAATAATAATAGTCAACCAACGACACATATGTACTTCACCAGACATAAAAACCGGAAGGCTGAGGATGGGTACAAGATAGTACCCGAAACATGTTCCTAATAAGGAAAAAAACGTATATCTTGAAGTAAATTTATTTATAAATATTAAATGTATTATATACATCAAGAAACGGACTGTAGCAGAAAGTGATTGAATTAATATAACCATACAACGTAAATAAGCCTACAGTGGAAAAAAAAAACGAAAAGTGAGGTTATAAAACAAATGCCAAAACAAAAGTGTATAGTGAAAAAATAGTGAAGTGAACATCAAATTAAGTGAAATAAACTACCAAATAATGGAAAACAAAACAAATCATCTCTCACATAAATATACATTAACATGTACACAAACAACATAACCACAATTCCATATAACCACATTACCAAATTATTAAACAAATTTCGAACACGAAAACACAACTAGTGAACACAAACATGAACATATACTTCAATAGACAATGCCCAAAACATAAATTAACACCTAAATACATCAACATAAACACAAACAACAAAAATATGACTGCACAAAAAACTATAAAACAAGCACAAAGGCTATGGATACAAAACGAAATTAATCAATTATACAGTAAGAAAAATAGCATAACACTAGACATATAAAACTACACTAAGAGCTAACAAGTTTATTACATCCAATCACTTGGAATAATAAATACAATAAAATAAGATTTGAAAAAACAAAAAGACTTATACAATCAACAAAAAACTTAACACATTAAAACAAGAAAACAAAAATCAAGAACAAAAAAAAATAAACACAATTTACCCTCGAACCATTAACCTTAGCAATACAGAATTTAACAAAAAAGAAACAGAATATTTAAACAATATGTCAAAAACTAACATAACTCAAAATGCTAACAAAAATCTAGAAAATTTAATAGTAGAAACAGAATTTGCCATTAACCTAATAAAAGACAATATGCAAGAAGAAAAAAGAACAGAAGCAACACATATAATTAAAAAAATAATCACTAGCGAAATGAAAAACAAAGATAAACAAAGAAAAACAATAAAACAATAAAAGAAATTAAAAATAATATAAAGAACAATAATTTAATAATAACTAAAGCAGACAAAAGTCAAGCAACAGTAATCATTGATAAAGCAGACTACATAAAAAAAACCGAAGACTTCATCAACAATAATAAATGCGTACAACTAGATAAAAACCCAACAGAAAACTATCTTAGACAAACAATAAAACTAATAAAAACAACTAAAAACATTTTCAACAATAAAAACACAGACATATATATAAATAATAATCCAGAACCACCTGAAATGAATAGCCTAATAAAAATACACAAATTAAACAACCCAATACGTCCATTAATCAATTTCAAAAAAGCTCCTACATACAAAATAGCATAAATAATAGCACAAAAACTAAAAAGTAACCATCTAACAAATAACCATCATAACATAAAAAATACATACGAATTAATAGACAAACTAAAAATAATAAATATAAATGAAAATACATTTTTCACATCATATGACATAACAAACATGTACACCAACATCCCAGTAGAAGAAACAATTGACATAATAATAAACAAACTTAAAAAACAAAATGAAAACAAACAATATATAACCGAAATAAAAAATAGCCTCCAACTAATACTAAAACAAAATTACTTTGAATTTAGTAGCAAAATTTATCAACAGAAAGAAGGTTTAGCAATGGGATCACCATTATCAAGCATAATAGCAGAAATATTCCTACAACACATAGACACCAAAATACAAAATATCATAAAATCACATGACCCAAATGGCATATGGATAAGATATGTAGATGATGGGCTATATGTATCAAATAACCAAAACACAAATGCAGAGAACATACTGAAACAAATCAATAACATACATCCCAAAATACAATTCACAGAAGAAAAAGAAAAACATAACAAAATCAACTGTTTTGACATAACCATCACAAGATACAACAACCACATTCAATATGCAATATATAGAAAACCAACTTCCACTAACATCATTATACCTAACCATTCTGACCACCCACCACAACATAAAATGGCAGCATTTTATTCGCTATTTAACAGAATGTACAAAATTCCCCTAAACAAACAGGAAACTGACAAAGACAGAAATTAATATACCAAATTGGTTATGAAAATGGATACAAAAAAAATACTATGATCAAAATTAAAAATAAAAACAAATACAAAATAAAAACTGAACAATTAAGAATTAATCAAACTGAACAACACATAAATAATAACAACAACAAAAAATGGGCCACATTCACATATATAAATAATAAAATGACAAAACTAACAAAACTATTTAAAAACACAGATATAAAAATATCATACAAAACTAATAAAAATAAATTACAAAATCTAAATAGCTCACACAACAAAGATAATACAACAACTAACGGCATATACAAAATTGAATGCCAAGATTGCAATAAATGTTACATAGTACAAACAAAAAAACAGCTGAAAAAACGTTATTTTGAACACCTAAATGCATACAAAAAAACCAGAAATATATAAATCCAATTTAGCCACACATGCAATAAACACAGGACATGAATTCCCAGACATAACCAATGTAACACTAATAAAACATATACCACACAAAGGCACCATAATGAACATTTGGGAAAAATTTCAAATATACAAACATAAAACAGAAAACAAACTAATACCTGAACAAATACAAATCAATACATGACACACTATTCAAAGCACTCAACATTGAAAATACACAAAAAACTAACACATACACCACAATCACACACAATAAAACCAATTTGAAATACCAGAAGCCAACAGGAAGCCACAAAAATAATAGTCAACCAACAACACATATGTACTTCACCAGACATAAAAACCGGAAGGCTGAGGATGGGTACAAGATAGTACCCGAAACATGTTCCTAATAAGGAAAAAAACGTATATCTTGAAGTAAATTTATTTATAAATATTAAATGTATTATATACATCAAGAAACGGACTGTAGCAGAAAGTGATTGAATTAATATAACCATACAACGTAAATAAGCCTACAGTGGAAAAAAAAAACGAAAAGTGAGGATATAAAACAAATGCCAAAACAAAAGTGTATAGTGAAAAAATAGTGAAGTGAACATCAAATTAAGTGAAATAAACTACCAAATAATGGAAAACAAAACAAATCATCTCTCACATAAATATACATTAACATGTACACAAACAACATAACCACAATTCCATATATAACCACATTACCAAATTATTAAACAAATTTCGAACACGAAAAACACAACTAATGAACACAAACATGAACATATACTTCAATAGACAATGCCCAAAACATAAATAAACACCTAAATACATCAACATAAACACAAACAACAAAAATATGACTGCACAAAAAACTATAAAACAAGCACAAAGGCTATGGATACAAAACGAAATTAATCAATTATACAGTAAGAAAAATAGCATAACACTAGACATATAAAACTACACTAAGAGCTAACAAGTTTATTACATCCAATCACTTGGAATAATAAATACAATAAAATAAGATTTGAAAAAACAAAAAGACATATACAATCAACAAAAAACTTAACACATTAAAACAAGAAAACAAAAATCAAGAACAAAAAAAAATAAACACAATTTACCCTCGAACCATTAACCTTAGCAATACAGAATTTAACAAAAAAGAAACAGAATATTTAAACAATATGTCAAAAACTAACATAACTCAAAATGCTAACAAAAATCTAGAAAATTTAATAGTAGAAACAGAATTTGCCATTAACCTAATAAAAGACAATATGCAAGAAGAAAAAAGAACAGAAGCAACACATATAATTAAAAAAATAATCACTAGCGAAATGAAAAACAAAGATAAACAAAGAAAAACAATAAAAGAAATTAAAAATAAAGTAAAGAACAATAATTTAATAATAACTAAAGCAGACAAAAGTCAAGCAACAGTAATCATTGATAAAGCAGACTACATGAAAAAAACCGAAGACTTCATCAACAATAATAAATGCGTACAACTAGATAAAAACCCAACAGAAAACTATCTTAGACAAACAATAAAACTAATAAAAACAACTAAAAACATTTTCAACAATAAAAACACAGACATATATATAAATAATAATCCAGAACCACCTGAAATGAATAGCCTAATAAAAATACACAAATTAAACAACCCAATACGTCCATTAATCAATTTCAAAAAAGCTCCTACATACAAAATAGCAAAAATAATAGCACAAAAACTAAAAAGTAACCATCTAACAAATAACCATCATAACATAAAAAATACATACGAATTAATAGACAAACTAAAAATAATAAATATAAATGAAAATACATTTTTCACATCATATGACATAACAAACATGAACACCAACATCCCAGTAGAAGAAACAATTGACATAATAATAAACAAACTTAAAAAACAAAATGAAAACAAACAATATATAACCGAAATAAAAAATAGCCTCCAACTAATACTAAAACCAAATTACTTTGAATTTAGTAGCAAAATTTATCAACAGAAAGAAGGTTTAGCAATGGGATCACCATTATCAAGCATAATAGCAGAAATATTCCTACAACACATAGACACCAAAATACAAAATATCATAAAATCACATGACCCAAATGGCATATGGATAAGATATGTAGATGATGGGCTATATGTATAAAATAACCAAAACACAAATGCAGAGAACATACTGAAACAAATCAATAACATACATCCCAAAATACAATTCACAGAAGAAAAAGAAAAACATAACAAAATCAACTGTTTTGACATAACCATCACAAGATACAACAACCACATTCAATATGCAATATATAGAAAACCAACTTCCACTAACATCATTATACCTAACCATTCTGACCACCCACCACAACATAAAATGGCAGCATTTTATTCGCTATTTAACAGAATGTACAAAATTCCCCTAAACAAACAGGAAACTGACAAAGACAGAAATATAATATACCAAATTGGTTATGAAAATGGATACAAAAAAAATACTATGATCAAAATTAAAAATAAAAACAAATACAAAATAAAAACTGAACAATTAAGAATTAATCAAACTGAACAACACATAAATAATAACAACAACAAAAAATGGGCCACATTCACATATATAAATAATAAAATGACAAAACTAACAAAACTATTTAAAAACACAGATATAAAAATAGCATACAAAACTAATAAAAATAAATTACAAAATCTAAATAGCTCACACAACAAAGATAATACAACAACTAACGGCATATACAAAATTGAATGCCAAGATTGCAATAAATGTTACATAGTACAAACAAAAAAACAGCTGAAAAAACGTTATTTTGAACACCTAAATGCATACAAAAAAACCAGAAATATATAAATCCAATTTAGCCACACATGCAATAAACACAGGACATGAATTCCCAGACATAACCAATGTAACACTAATAAAACATATACCACACAAAGGCACCATAATGAACATTTGGGAAAAATTTCAAATATACAAACATAAAACAGAAAACAAACTAATACCTGAACAAATACAAATCAATACATGACACACTATTCAAAGCACTCAACATTGAAAATACACAAAAAACTAACACATACACCACAATCATACACAATAAAACCAATTTGAAATACCAGAAGCCAACAGGAAGCCACAATAATAATAGTCAACCAACAACACATATGTACTTCACCAGACATAAAAACCGGAAGGCTGAGGATGGGTACAAGATAGTACCCGAAACATGTTCCTAATAAGGAAAAAAACGTATATCTTGAAGTAAATTTATTTATAAATATTAAATGTATTATATACATCAAGAAACGGACTGTAGCAGAAAGTGATTGAATTAATATAACCATACAACGTAAATAAGCCTACAGTGGAAAAAAAAAAACGAAAAGTGAGGTTATAAAACAAATGCCAAAACAAAAGTGTATAGTGAAAAAATAGTGAAGTGAACATCAAATTAAGTGAAATAAACTACCAAATAATGGAAAACAAAACAAATCATCTCTCACATAAATATACATTAACATGTACACAAACAACATAACCACAATTCCATATAACCACATTACCAAATTATTAAACAAATTTCAAACACGAAAACACAACTAATGAACACAAACATGAACATATACTTCAATAGACAATGCCAAAAACATAAATTAACACCTAAATACATCAACATAAACACAAACAACAAAAATATGACTGCACAAAAAACTATAAAACAAGCACAAAGGCTATGGATACAAAACGAAATTAATCAATTATACAGTAAGAAAAATAGCATAACACTAGACATATAAAACTACACTTAGAGCTAACAAGTTTATTACATCCAATCACTTGGAATAATAAATTCAATAAAATAAGATTTGAAAAAACAAAAAGACTTATACAATCAACAAAAAACTTAACACATTAAAACAACAAAACAAAAATCAAGAACAAAAAATAAATAAACACAATTTACCCTCGAACCATTAACCTTAGCAATACAGAATTTAACAAAACAGAAACAGTATATTTAAACAATATGTCAAAAACTAACATAACTCAAAATGCTAACAAAAATCTAGAAAATTTAATAGTAGAAACAGAATTTGCCATTAACCTAATAAAAGACAATATACAAGAAGAAAAAAGAACAGAAGCAACACATATAATTAAAAAAATAATAACTAGCGAAATGAAAAACAAAGATAAACAAAAGAAAAACAATAAAAGAAATTAAAAATAAAGTAAAGAACAATAATTTAATAATAACTAAAGCAGACAAAAGTCAAGCAACAGTAATCATTGATAAAGCAGACTACATAAAAAAAACCGAAGACTTCATCAACAATAATAAATGCGTACAACTAGATAAAAACCCAACAGAAAACTATCTTAGACAAACAATAAAACTAATAAAAACAACTAAAAACATTTTCAACAATAAAAACACAGACATATATATAAATAATAATCCAGAACCACCTGAAATGAATAGCCTAATAAAAATACACAAATTAAACAACCCAATACGTCCATTAATCAATTTCAAAAAAGCTCCTACATACAAAATAGCATAAATAATAGCACAAAAACTAAAAAGTAACCATCTAACAAATAACCATCATAACATAAAAAATACATAAGAATTAATAGACAAACTAAAAATAATAAATATAAATGAAAATACATTTTTCACATCATATGACATAACAAACATGTACACCAACATCCCAGTAGAAGAAACAATTGACATAATAATAAACAAACTTAAAAAACAAAATGAAAACAAACAATATATAACCGAAATAAAAAATAGCCTCCAACTAATACTAAAACCAAATTACTTTGAATTTAGTAGCAAAATTTATCAACAGAAAGAAGGTTTAGCAATGGGATCACCATTATCAAGCATAATAGCAGAAATATTCCTACAACACATAGACACCAAAATACAAAATATCATAAAATCACATGACCCAAATGGCATATGGATAAGATATGTAGATGATGGGCTATATGTATAAAATAACCAAAACACAAATGCAGAGAACATACTGAAACAAATCAATAACATACATCCCAAAATACAATTCACAGAAGAAAAAGAAAAACATAACAAAATCAACTGTTTTGACATAACCATCACAAGATACAACAACCACATTCAATATGCAATATATAGAAAACCAACTTCCACTAACATCATTATACCTAACCATTCTGACCACCCACCACAACATAAAATGGCAGCATTTTATTCGCTATTTAACAGAATGTACAAAATTCCCCTAAACAAACAGGAAACTGACAAAGACAGAAATATAATATACCAAATTGGTTATGAAAATGGATACAAAAAAAATACTATGATCAAAATTAAAAATAAAAACAAATACAAAATAAAAACTGAACAATTAAGAATTAATCAAACTGAACAACACATAAATAATAACAACAACAAAAAATGGGCCACATTCACATATATAAATAATAAAATGACAAAACTAACAAAACTATTTAAAAACACAGATATAAAAATATCATACAAAACTAATAAAAATAAATTACAAAATCTAAATAGCTCACACAACAAAGATAATACAACAACTAACGGCATATACAAAATTGAATGCCAAGATTGCAATAAATGTTACATAGTACAAACAAAAAAACAGCTGAAAAAACGTTATTTTGAACACCTAAATGCATACAAAAAAACCAGAAATATATAAATCCAATTTAGCCACACATGCAATAAACACAGGACATGAATTCCCAGACATAACCAATGTAACACTAATAAAACATATACCACACAAAGGCACCATAATGAACATTTGGGAAAAATTTCAAATATACAAACATAAAACAGAAAACAAACTAATACCTGAACAAATACAAATCAATACATGACACACTATTCAAAGCACTCAACATTGAAAATACACAAAAAACTAACACATACACCACAATCACACACAATAAAACCAATTTGAAATACCAGAAGCCAACAGGAAGCCACAAAAATAATAGTCAACCAACAACACATATGTACTTCACCAGACATAAAAACCGGAAGGCTGAGGATGGGTACAAGATAGTACCCGAAACATGTTCCTAATAAGGAAAAAAACGTATATCTTGAAGTAAATTTATTTATAAATATTAAATGTATTATATACATCAAGAAACGGACTGTAGCAGAAAGTGATTGAATTAATATAACCATACAACGTAAATAAGCCTACAGTGGAAAAAAAAAACGAAAAGTGAGGATATAAAACAAATGCCAAAACAAAAGTGTATAGTGAAAAAATAGTGAAGTGAACATCAAATTAAGTGAAATAAACTACCAAATAATGGAAAACAAAACAAATCATCTCTCACATAAATATACATTAACATGTACACAAACAACATAACCACAATTCCATATATAACCACATTACCAAATTATTAAACAAATTTCGAACACGAAAAACACAACTAATGAACACAAACATGAACATATACTTCAATAGACAATGCCCAAAACATAAATAAACACCTAAATACATCAACATAAACACAAACAACAAAAATATGACTGCACAAAAAACTATAAAACAAGCACAAAGGCTATGGATACAAAACGAAATTAATCAATTATACAGTAAGAAAAATAGCATAACACTAGACATATAAAACTACACTAAGAGCTAACAAGTTTATTACATCCAATCACTTGGAATAATAAATACAATAAAATAAGATTTGAAAAAACAAAAAGACATATACAATCAACAAAAAACTTAACACATTAAAACAAGAAAACAAAAATCAAGAACAAAAAAAAATAAACACAATTTACCCTCGAACCATTAACCTTAGCAATACAGAATTTAACAAAAAAGAAACAGAATATTTAAACAATATGTCAAAAACTAACATAACTCAAAATGCTAACAAAAATCTAGAAAATTTAATAGTAGAAACAGAATTTGCCATTAACCTAATAAAAGACAATATGCAAGAAGAAAAAAGAACAGAAGCAACACATATAATTAAAAAAATAATCACTAGCGAAATGAAAAACAAAGATAAACAAAGAAAAACAATAAAAGAAATTAAAAATAAAGTAAAGAACAATAATTTAATAATAACTAAAGCAGACAAAAGTCAAGCAACAGTAATCATTGATAAAGCAGACTACATGAAAAAAACCGAAGACTTCATCAACAATAATAAATGCGTACAACTAGATAAAAACCCAACAGAAAACTATCTTAGACAAACAATAAAACTAATAAAAACAACTAAAAACATTTTCAACAATAAAAACACAGACATATATATAAATAATAATCCAGAACCACCTGAAATGAATAGCCTAATAAAAATACACAAATTAAACAACCCAATACGTCCATTAATCAATTTCAAAAAAGCTCCTACATACAAAATAGCAAAAATAATAGCACAAAAACTAAAAAGTAACCATCTAACAAATAACCATCATAACATAAAAAATACATACGAATTAATAGACAAACTAAAAATAATAAATATAAATGAAAATACATTTTTCACATCATATGACATAACAAACATGAACACCAACATCCCAGTAGAAGAAACAATTGACATAATAATAAACAAACTTAAAAAACAAAATGAAAACAAACAATATATAACCGAAATAAAAAATAGCCTCCAACTAATACTAAAACCAAATTACTTTGAATTTAGTAGCAAAATTTATCAACAGAAAGAAGGTTTAGCAATGGGATCACCATTATCAAGCATAATAGCAGAAATATTCCTACAACACATAGACACCAAAATACAAAATATCATAAAATCACATGACCCAAATGGCATATGGATAAGATATGTAGATGATGGGCTATATGTATAAAATAACCAAAACACAAATGCAGAGAACATACTGAAACAAATCAATAACATACATCCCAAAATACAATTCACAGAAGAAAAAGAAAAACATAACAAAATCAACTGTTTTGACATAACCATCACAAGATACAACAACCACATTCAATATGCAATATATAGAAAACCAACTTCCACTAACATCATTATACCTAACCATTCTGACCACCCACCACAACATAAAATGGCAGCATTTTATTCGCTATTTAACAGAATGTACAAAATTCCCCTAAACAAACAGGAAACTGACAAAGACAGAAATATAATATACCAAATTGGTTATGAAAATGGATACAAAAAAAATACTATGATCAAAATTAAAAATAAAAACAAATACAAAATAAAAACTGAACAATTAAGAATTAATCAAACTGAACAACACATAAATAATAACAACAACAAAAAATGGGCCACATTCACATATATAAATAATAAAATGACAAAACTAACAAAACTATTTAAAAACACAGATATAAAAATAGCATACAAAACTAATAAAAATAAATTACAAAATCTAAATAGCTCACACAACAAAGATAATACAACAACTAACGGCATATACAAAATTGAATGCCAAGATTGCAATAAATGTTACATAGTACAAACAAAAAAACAGCTGAAAAAACGTTATTTTGAACACCTAAATGCATACAAAAAAACCAGAAATATATAAATCCAATTTAGCCACACATGCAATAAACACAGGACATGAATTCCCAGACATAACCAATGTAACACTAATAAAACATATACCACACAAAGGCACCATAATGAACATTTGGGAAAAATTTCAAATATACAAACATAAAACAGAAAACAAACTAATACCTGAACAAATACAAATCAATACATGACACACTATTCAAAGCACTCAACATTGAAAATACACAAAAAACTAACACATACACCACAATCATACACAATAAAACCAATTTGAAATACCAGAAGCCAACAGGAAGCCACAATAATAATAGTCAACCAACAACACATATGTACTTCACCAGACATAAAAACCGGAAGGCTGAGGATGGGTACAAGATAGTACCCGAAACATGTTCCTAATAAGGAAAAAAACGTATATCTTGAAGTAAATTTATTTATAAATATTAAATGTATTATATACATCAAGAAACGGACTGTAGCAGAAAGTGATTGAATTAATATAACCATACAACGTAAATAAGCCTACAGTGGAAAAAAAAAACGAAAAGTGAGGTTATAAAACAAATGCCAAAACAAAAGTGTATAGTGAAAAAATAGTGAAGTGAACATCAAATTAAGTGAAATAAACTACCAAATAATGGAAAACAAAACAAATCATCTCTCACATAAATATACATTAACATGTACACAAACAACATAACCACAATTCCATATAACCACATTACCAAATTATTAAACAAATTTCAAACACGAAAACACAACTAATGAACACAAACATGAACATATACTTCAATAGACAATGCCAAAAACATAAATTAACACCTAAATACATCAACATAAACACAAACAACAAAAATATGACTGCACAAAAAACTATAAAACAAGCACAAAGGCTATGGATACAAAACGAAATTAATCAATTATACAGTAAGAAAAATAGCATAACACTAGACATATAAAACTACACTTAGAGCTAACAAGTTTATTACATCCAATCACTTGGAATAATAAATTCAATAAAATAAGATTTGAAAAAACAAAAAGACTTATACAATCAACAAAAAACTTAACACATTAAAACAACAAAACAAAAATCAAGAACAAAAAATAAATAAACACAATTTACCCTCGAACCATTAACCTTAGCAATACAGAATTTAACAAAACAGAAACAGTATATTTAAACAATATGTCAAAAACTAACATAACTCAAAATGCTAACAAAAATCTAGAAAATTTAATAGTAGAAACAGAATTTGCCATTAACCTAATAAAAGACAATATACAAGAAGAAAAAAGAACAGAAGCAACACATATAATTAAAAAAATAATAACTAGCGAAAAGAAAAACAAAGATAAACAAAAGAAAAACAATAAAAGAAATTAAAAATAAAGTAAAGAACAATAATTTAATAATAACTAAAGCAGACAAAAGTCAAGCAACAGTAATCATTGATAAAGCAGACTACATAAAAAAAACCGAAGACTTCATCAACAATAATAAATGCGTACAACTAGATAAAAACCCAACAGAAAACTATCTTAGACAAACAATAAAACTAATAAAAACAACTAAAAACATTTTCAACAATAAAAACACAGACATATATATAAATAATAATCCAGAACCACCTGAAATGAATAGCCTAATAAAAATACACAAATTAAACAACCCAATACGTCCATTAATCAATTTCAAAAAAGCTCCTACATACAAAATAGCATAAATAATAGCACAAAAACTAAAAAGTAACCATCTAACAAATAACCATCATAACATAAAAAATACATAAGAATTAATAGACAAACTAAAAATAATAAATATAAATGAAAATACATTTTTCACATCATATGACATAACAAACATGTACACCAACATCCCAGTAGAAGAAACAATTGACATAATAATAAACAAACTTAAAAAACAAAATGAAAACAAACAATATATAACCGAAATAAAAAATAGCCTCCAACTAATACTAAAACCAAATTACTTTGAATTTAGTAGCAAAATTTATCAACAGAAAGAAGGTTTAGCAATGGGATCACCATTATCAAGCATAATAGCAGAAATATTCCTACAACACATAGACACCAAAATACAAAATATCATAAAATCACATGACCCAAATGGCATATGGATAAGATATGTAGATGATGGGCTATATGTATCAAATAACCAAAACACAAATGCAGAGAACATACTGAAACAAATCAATAACATACATCCCAAAATACAATTCACAGAAGAAAAAGAAAAACATAACAAAATCAACTGTTTTGACATAACCATCACAAGATACAACAACCACATTCAATATGCAATATATAGAAAACCAACTTCCACTAACATCATTATACCTAACCATTCTGACCACCCACCACAACATAAAATGGCAGCATTTTATTCGCTATTTAACAGAATGTACAAAATTCCCCTAAACAAACAGGAAACTGACAAAGACAGAAATATAATATACCAAATTGGTTATGAAAATGGATACAAAAAAAAATACTATGAGCAAAATTAAAATAAAAACAAATACAAAATAAAAACTGAACAATTAAGAATTAATCAAACTGAACAACACATAAATAATAACAACAACAAAAAATGGGCCACATTCACATATATAAATAATAAAATGACAAAACTAACAAAACTATTTAAAAACACAGATATAAAAATAGCATACAAAACTAATAAAAATAAATTACAAAATCTAAATAGCTCACACAACAAAGATAATACAACAACTAACGGCATATACAAAATTGAATGCCAAGATTGCAATAAATGTTACATAGTACAAACAAAAAAACAGCTGAAAAAACGTTATTTTGAACACCTAAATGCATACAAAAAAACCAGAAATATATAAATCCAATTTAGCCACACATGCAATAAACACAGGACATGAATTCCCAGACATAACCAATGTAACACTAATAAAACATATACCACACAAAGGCACCATAATGAACATTTGGGAAAAATTTCAAATATACAAACATAAAACAGAAAACAAACTAATACCTGAACAAATACAAATCAATACATGACACACTATTCAAAGCACTCAACATTGAAAATACACAAAAAACTAACACATACACCACAATCATACACAATAAAACCAATTTGAAATACCAGAAGCCAACAGGAAGCCACAATAATAATAGTCAACCAACAACACATATGTACTTCACCAGACATAAAAACCGGAAGGCTGAGGATGGGTACAAGATAGTACCCGAAACATGTTCCTAATAAGGAAAAAAACGTATATCTTGAAGTAAATTTATTTATAAATATTAAATGTATTATATACATCAAGAAACGGACTGTAGCAGAAAGTGATTGAATTAATATAACCATACAACGTAAATAAGCCTACAGTGGAAAAAAAAAACGAAAAGTGAGGTTATAAAACAAATGCCAAAACAAAAGTGTATAGTGAAAAAATAGTGAAGTGAACATCAAATTAAGTGAAATAAACTACCAAATAATGGAAAACAAAACAAATCATCTCTCACATAAATATACATTAACATGTACACAAACAACATAACCACAATTCCATATAACCACATTACCAAATTATTAAACAAATTTCAAACACGAAAACACAACTAATGAACACAAACATGAACATATACTTCAATAGACAATGCCAAAAACATAAATTAACACCTAAATACATCAACATAAACACAAACAACAAAAATATGACTGCACAAAAAACTATAAAACAAGCACAAAGGCTATGGATACAAAACGAAATTAATCAATTATACAGTAAGAAAAATAGCATAACACTAGACATATAAAACTACACTTAGAGCTAACAAGTTTATTACATCCAATCACTTGGAATAATAAATTCAATAAAATAAGATTTGAAAAAACAAAAAGACTTATACAATCAACAAAAAACTTAACACATTAAAACAACAAAACAAAAATCAAGAACAAAAAATAAATAAACACAATTTACCCTCGAACCATTAACCTTAGCAATACAGAATTTAACAAAACAGAAACAGTATATTTAAACAATATGTCAAAAACTAACATAACTCAAAATGCTAACAAAAATCTAGAAAATTTAATAGTAGAAACAGAATTTGCCATTAACCTAATAAAAGACAATATACAAGAAGAAAAAAGAACAGAAGCAACACATATAATTAAAAAAATAATAACTAGCGAAATGAAAAACAAAGATAAACAAAAGAAAAACAATAAAAGAAATTAAAAATAAAGTAAAGAACAATAATTTAATAATAACTAAAGCAGACAAAAGTCAAGCAACAGTAATCATTGATAAAGCAGACTACATAAAAAAAACCGAAGACTTCATCAACAATAATAAATGCGTACAACTAGATAAAAACCCAACAGAAAACTATCTTAGACAAACAATAAAACTAATAAAAACAACTAAAAACATTTTCAACAATAAAAACACAGACATATATATAAATAATAATCCAGAACCACCTGAAATGAATAGCCTAACAAAAATACACAAATTAAACAACCCAATACGTCCATTAATCAATTTCAAAAAAGCTCCTACATACAAAATAGCATAAATAATAGCACAAAAACTAAAAAGTAACCATCTAACAAATAACCATCATAACATAAAAAATACATACGAATTAATAGACAAACTAAAAATAATAAATATAAATGAAAATACATTTTTCACATCATATGACATAACAAACATGTACACCAACATCCCAGTAGAAGAAACAATTGACATAATAATAAACAAACTTAAAAAACAAAATGAAAACAAACAATATATAACCGAAATAAAAAATAGCCTCCAACTAATACTAAAACAAAATTACTTTGAATTTAGTAGCAAAATTTATCAACAGAAAGAAGGTTTAGCAATGGGATCACCATTATCAAGCATAATAGCAGAAATATTCCTACAACACATAGACACCAAAATACAAAATATCATAAAATCACATGACCCAAATGGCATATGGATAAGATATGTAGATGATGGGCTATATGTATCAAATAACCAAAACACAAATGCAGAGAACATACTGAAACAAATCAATAACATACATCCCAAAATACAATTCACAGAAGAAAAAGAAAAACATAACAAAATCAACTGTTTTGACATAACCATCACAAGATACAACAACCACATTCAATATGCAATATATAGAAAACCAACTTCCACTAACATCATTATACCTAACCATTCTGACCACCCACCACAACATAAAATGGCAGCATTTTATTCGCTATTTAACAGAATGTACAAAATTCCCCTAAACAAACAGGAAACTGACAAAGACAGAAATATAATATACCAAATTGGTTATGAAAATGGATACAAAAAAAATACTATGATCAAAATTAAAAATAAAAACAAATACAAAATAAAAACTGAACAATTAAGAATTAATCAAACTGAACAACACATAAATAATAACAACAACAAAAAATGGGCCACATTCACATATATAAATAATAAAATGACAAAACTAACAAAACTATTTAAAAACACAGATATAAAAATATCATACAAAACTAATAAAAATAAATTACAAAATCTAAATAGCTCACACAACAAAGATAATACAACAACTAACGGCATATACAAAATTGAATGCCAAGATTGCAATAAATGTTACATAGTACAAACAAAAAAACAGCTGAAAAAACGTTATTTTGAACACCTAAATGCATACAAAAAAACCAGAAATATATAAATCCAATTTAGCCACACATGCAATAAACACAGGACATGAATTCCCAGACATAACCAATGTAACACTAATAAAACATATACCACACAAAGGCACCATAATGAACATTTGGGAAAAATTTCAAATATACAAACATAAAACAGAAAACAAACTAATACCTGAACAAATACAAATCAATACATGACACACTATTCAAAGCACTCAACATTGAAAATACACAAAAAACTAACACATACACCACAATCACACACAATAAAACCAATTTGAAATACCAGAAGCCAACAGGAAGCCACAAAAATAATAGTCAACCAACAACACATATGTACTTCACCAGACATAAAAACCGGAAGGCTGAGGATGGGTACAAGATAGTACCCGAAACATGTTCCTAATAAGGAAAAAAACGTATATCTTGAAGTAAATTTATTTATAAATATTAAATGTATTATATACATCAAGAAACGGACTGTAGCAGAAAGTGATTGAATTAATATAACCATACAACGTAAATAAGCCTACAGTGGAAAAAAAAAACGGAAAGTGAGGATATAAAACAAATGCCAAAACAAAAGTGTATAGTGAAAAAATAGTGAAGTGAACATCAAATTAAGTGAAATAAACTACCAAATAATGGAAAACAAAACAAATCATCTCTCACATAAATATACATTAACATGTACACAAACAACATAACCACAATTCCATATATAACCACATTACCAAATTATTAAACAAATTTCGAACACGAAAAACACAACTAATGAACACAAACATGAACATATACTTCAATAGACAATGCCCAAAACATAAATAAACACCTAAATACATCAACATAAACACAAACAACAAAAATATGACTGCACAAAAAACTATAAAACAAGCACAAAGGCTATGGATACAAAACGAAATTAATCAATTATACAGTAAGAAAAATAGCATAACACTAGACATATAAAACTACACTAAGAGCTAACAAGTTTATTACATCCAATCACTTGGAATAATAAATACAATAAAATAAGATTTGAAAAAACAAAAAGACATATACAATCAACAAAAAACTTAACACATTAAAACAAGAAAACAAAAATCAAGAACAAAAAAAAATAAACACAATTTACCCTCGAACCATTAACCTTAGCAATACAGAATTTAACAAAAAAGAAACAGAATATTTAAACAATATGTCAAAAACTAACATAACTCAAAATGCTAACAAAAATCTAGAAAATTTAATAGTAGAAACAGAATTTGCCATTAACCTAATAAAAGACAATATGCAAGAAGAAAAAAGAACAGAAGCAACACATATAATTAAAAAAATAATCACTAGCGAAATGAAAAACAAAGATAAACAAAGAAAAACAATAAAACAATAAAAGAAATTAAAAATAATATAAAGAACAATAATTTAATAATAACTAAAGCAGACAAAAGTCAAGCAACAGTAATCATTGATAAAGCAGACTACATGAAAAAAACCGAAGACTTCATCAACAATAATAAATGCGTACAACTAGATAAAAACCCAACAGAAAACTATCTTAGACAAACAATAAAACTAATAAAAACAACTAAAAACATTTTCAACAATAAAAACACAGACATATATATAAATAATAATCCAGAACCACCTGAAATGAATAGCCTAATAAAAATACACAAATTAAACAACCCAATACGTCCATTAATCAATTTCAAAAAAGCTCCTACATACAAAATAGCATAAATAATAGCACAAAAACTAAAAAGTAACCATCTAACAAATAACCATCATAACATAAAAAATACATACGAATTAATAGACAAACTAAAAATAATAAATATAAATGAAAATACATTTTTCACATCATATGACATAACAAACATGTACACCAACATCCCAGTAGAAGAAACAATTGACATAATAATAAACAAACTTAAAAAACAAAATGAAAACAAACAATATATAACCGAAATAAAAAATAGCCTCCAACTAATACTAAAACAAAATTACTTTGAATTTAGTAGCAAAATTTATCAACAGAAAGAAGGTTTAGCAATGGGATCACCATTATCAAGCATAATAGCAGAAATATTCCTACAACACATAGACACCAAAATACAAAATATCATAAAATCACATGACCCAAATGGCATATGGATAAGATATGTAGATGATGGGCTATATGTATCAAATAACCAAAACACAAATGCAGAGAACATACTGAAACAAATCAATAACATACATCCCAAAATACAATTCACAGAAGAAAAAGAAAAACATAACAAAATCAACTGTTTTGACATAACCATCACAAGATACAACAACCACATTCAATATGCAATATATAGAAAACCAACTTCCACTAACATCATTATACCTAACCATTCTGACCACCCACCACAACATAAAATGGCAGCATTTTATTCGCTATTTAACAGAATGTACAAAATTCCCCTAAACAAACAGGAAACTGACAAAGACAGAAATATAATATACCAAATTGGTTATGAAAATGGATACAAAAAAAATACTATGATCAAAATTAAAAATAAAAACAAATACAAAATAAAAACTGAACAATTAAGAATTAATCAAACTGAACAACACATAAATAATAACAACAACAAAAAATGGGCCACATTCACATATATAAATAATAAAATGACAAAACTAACAAAACTATTTAAAAACACAGATATAAAAATATCATACAAAACTAATAAAAATAAATTACAAAATCTAAATAGCTCACACAACAAAGATAATACAACAACTAACGGCATATACAAAATTGAATGCCAAGATTGCAATAAATGTTACATAGTACAAACAAAAAAACAGCTGAAAAAACGTTATTTTGAACACCTAAATGCATACAAAAAAACCAGAAATATATAAATCCAATTTAGCCACACATGCAATAAACACAGGACATGAATTCCCAGACATAACCAATGTAACACTAATAAAACATATACCACACAAAGGCACCATAATGAACATTTGGGAAAAATTTCAAATATACAAACATAAAACAGAAAACAAACTAATACCTGAACAAATACAAATCAATACATGACACACTATTCAAAGCACTCAACATTGAAAATACACAAAAAACTAACACATACACCACAATCACACACAATAAAACCAATTTGAAATACCAGAAGCCAACAGGAAGCCACAAAAATAATAGTCAACCAACAACACATATGTACTTCACCAGACATAAAAACCGGAAGGCTGAGGATGGGTACAAGATAGTACCCGAAACATGTTCCTAATAAGGAAAAAAACGTATATCTTGAAGTAAATTTATTTATAAATATTAAATGTATTATATACATCAAGAAACGGACTGTAGCAGAAAGTGATTGAATTAATATAACCATACAACGTAAATAAGCCTACAGTGGAAAAAAAAAACGGAAAGTGAGGATATAAAACAAATGCCAAAACAAAAGTGTATAGTGAAAAAATAGTGAAGTGAACATCAAATTAAGTGAAATAAACTACCAAATAATGGAAAACAAAACAAATCATCTCTCACATAAATATACATTAACATGTACACAAACAACATAACCACAATTCCATATATAACCACATTACCAAATTATTAAACAAATTTCGAACACGAAAAACACAACTAATGAACACAAACATGAACATATACTTCAATAGACAATGCCCAAAACATAAATAAACACCTAAATACATCAACATAAACACAAACAACAAAAATATGACTGCACAAAAAACTATAAAACAAGCACAAAGGCTATGGATACAAAACGAAATTAATCAATTATACAGTAAGAAAAATAGCATAACACTAGACATATAAAACTACACTAAGAGCTAACAAGTTTATTACATCCAATCACTTGGAATAATAAATACAATAAAATAAGATTTGAAAAAACAAAAAGACATATACAATCAACAAAAAACTTAACACATTAAAACAAGAAAACAAAAATCAAGAACAAAAAAAAATAAACACAATTTACCCTCGAACCATTAACCTTAGCAATACAGAATTTAACAAAAAAGAAACAGAATATTTAAACAATATGTCAAAAACTAACATAACTCAAAATGCTAACAAAAATCTAGAAAATTTAATAGTAGAAACAGAATTTGCCATTAACCTAATAAAAGACAATATGCAAGAAGAAAAAAGAACAGAAGCAACACATATAATTAAAAAAATAATCACTAGCGAAATGAAAAACAAAGATAAACAAAGAAAAACAATAAAACAATAAAAGAAATTAAAAATAATATAAAGAACAATAATTTAATAATAACTAAAGCAGACAAAAGTCAAGCAACAGTAATCATTGATAAAGCAGACTACATGAAAAAAACCGAAGACTTCATCAACAATAATAAATGCGTACAACTAGATAAAAACCCAACAGAAAACTATCTTAGACAAACAATAAAACTAATAAAAACAACTAAAAACATTTTCAACAATAAAAACACAGACATATATATAAATAATAATCCAGAACCACCTGAAATGAATAGCCTAATAAAAATACACAAATTAAACAACCCAATACGTCCATTAATCAATTTCAAAAAAGCTCCTACATACAAAATAGCAAAAATAATAGCACAAAAACTAAAAAGTAACCATCTAACAAATAACCATCATAACATAAAAAATACATACGAATTAATAGACAAACTAAAAATAATAAATATAAATGAAAATACATTTTTCACATCATATGACATAACAAACATGAACACCAACATCCCAGTAGAAGAAACAATTGACATAATAATAAACAAACTTAAAAAACAAAATGAAAACAAACAATATATAACCGAAATAAAAAATAGCCTCCAACTAATACTAAAACCAAATTACTTTGAATTTAGTAGCAAAATTTATCAACAGAAAGAAGGTTTAGCAATGGGATCACCATTATCAAGCATAATAGCAGAAATATTCCTACAACACATAGACACCAAAATACAAAATATCATAAAATCACATGACCCAAATGGCATATGGATAAGATATGTAGATGATGGGCTATATGTATCAAATAACCAAAACACAAATACAGAGAACATACTGAAACAAATCAATAACATACATCCCAAAATACAATTCACAGAAGAAAAAGAAAAACATAACAAAATCAACTGTTTTGACATAACCATCACAAGATACAACAACCACATTCAATATGCAATATATAGAAAACCAACTTCCACTAACATCATTATACCTAACCATTCTGACCACCCACCACAACATAAAATGGCAGCATTTTATTCGCTATTTAACAGAATGTACAAAATTCCCCTAAACAAACAGGAAACTGACAAAGACAGAAATATAATATACCAAATTGGTTATGAAAATGGATACAAAAAAAATACTATGATCAAAATTAAAAATAAAAACAAATACAAAATAAAAACTGAACAATTAAGAATTAATCAAACTGAACAACACATAAATAATAACAACAACAAAAAATGGGCCACATTCACATATATAAATAATAAAATGACAAAACTAACAAAACTATTTAAAAACACAGATATAAAAATAGCATACAAAACTAATAAAAATAAATTACAAAATCTAAATAGCTCACACAACAAAGATAATACAACAACTAACGGCATATACAAAATTGAATGCCAAGATTGCAATAAATGTTACATAGTACAAACAAAAAAACAGCTGAAAAAACGTTATTTTGAACACCTAAATGCATACAAAAAAACCAGAAATATATAAATCCAATTTAGCCACACATGCAATAAACACAGGACATGAATTCCCAGACATAACCAATGTAACACTAATAAAACATATACCACACAAAGGCACCATAATGAACATTTGGGAAAAATTTCAAATATACAAACATAAAACAGAAAACAAACTAATACCTGAACAAATACAAATCAATACATGACACACTATTCAAAGCACTCAACATTGAAAATACACAAAAAACTAACACATACACCACAATCATACACAATAAAACCAATTTGAAATACCAGAAGCCAACAGGAAGCCACAATAATAATAGTCAACCAACAACACATATGTACTTCACCAGACATAAAAACCGGAAGGCTGAGGATGGGTACAAGATAGTACCCGAAACATGTTCCTAATAAGGAAAAAAAGGTATATCTTGAAGTAAATTTATTTATAAATATTAAATGTATTATATACATCAAGAAACGGACTGTAGCAGAAAGTGATTGAATTAATATAACCATACAACGTAAATAAGCCTACAGTGGAAAAAAAAACGAAAAGTGAGGTTATAAAACAAATGCCAAAACAAAAGTGTATAGTGAAAAAATAGTGAAGTGAACATCAAATTAAGTGAAATAAACTACCAAATAATGGAAAACAAAACAAATCATCTCTCACATAAATATACATTAACATGTACACAAACAACATAACCACAATTCCATATAACCACATTACCAAATTATTAAACAAATTTCAAACACGAAAAACACAACTAATGAACACAAACATGAACATATACTTCAATAGACAATGCCCAAAACATAAATAAACACCTAAATACATCAACATAAACACAAACAACAAAAATATGACTGCACAAAAAACTATAAAACAAGCACAAAGGCTATGGATACAAAACGAAATTAATCAATTATACAGTAAGAAAAATAGCATAACACTAGACATATAAAACTACACTAAGAGCTAACAAGTTTATTACATCCAATCACTTGGAATAATAAATACAATAAAATAAGATTTGAAAAAACAAAAAGACTTATACAATCAACAAAAAACTTAACACATTAAAACAAGAAAACAAAAATCAAGAACCAAAAAAAATAAACACAATTTACCCTCGAACCATTAACCTTAGCAATACAGAATTTAACAAAAAAGAAACAGAATATTTAAACAATATGTCAAAAACTAACATAACTCAAAATGCTAACAAAAATCTAGAAAATTTAATAGTAGAAACAGAATTTGCCATTAACCTAATAAAAGACAATATGCAAGAAGAAAAAAGAACAGAAGCAACACATATAATTAAAAAAATAATCACTAGCGAAATAAAAAACAAAGATAAACAAAAGAAAAACAATAAAAGAAATTAAAAATAAAGTAAAGAACAATAATTTAATAATAACTAAAGCAGACAAAAGTCAAGCAACAGTAATCATTGATAAAGCAGACTACATGAAAAAAACCGAAGACTTCATCAACAATAATAAATGCGTACAACTAGATAAAAACCCAACAGAAAACTATCTTAGACATACAATAAAACTAATAAAAACAACTAAAAACATTTTCAACAATAAAAACACAGACATATATATAAATAATAATCCAGAACCACCTGAAATGAATAGCCTAATAAAAATACACAAATTAAACAACCCAATACGTCCATTAATCAATTTCAAAAAAGCTCCTACATACAAAATAGCATAAATAATAGCACAAAAACTAAAAAGTAACCATCTAACAAATAACCATCATAACATAAAAAATACATACGAATTAATAGACAAACTAAAAATAATAAATATAAATGAAAATACATTTTTCACATCATATGACATAACAAACATGTACACCAACATCCCAGTAGAAGAAACAATTGACATAATAATAAACAAACTTAAAAAACAAAATGAAAACAAACAATATATAACCGAAATAAAAAATAGCCTCCAACTAATACTAAAACAAAATTACTTTGAATTTAGTAGCAAAATTTATCAACAGAAAGAAGGTTTAGCAAAGGGATCACCATTATCAAGCATAATAGCAGAAATATTCCTACAACACATAGACACCAAAATACAAAATATCATAAAATCACATGACCCAAATGGCATATGGATAAGATATGTAGATGATGGGCTATATGTATCAAATAACAAAAACACAAATGCAGAGAACATACTGAAACAAATCAATAACATACTTCCCAAAATACAAATAACAGAAGACAAAGAAAAACATAACAAAATCAACTGTTTTGACATAACCATCACAAGATACAACAACCACATTCAATATGCAATATATAGAAAACCAACTTCCACTAACATCATTATACCTAACCATTCTGACCACCCACCACAACATAAAATGGCAGCTTTTTATTCGCTATTTAACAGAATGTACAAAATTCCCCTAAACAAACAGGAAACTGACAAAGAAAGAAATATAATATACCAAATTGGTTATGAAAATGGATACAAAAAAAATACTTTGATCAAAATTAAAAATAAAAACAAATAAAAAATAAAAACTGAACAATTAAGAATTAATCAAACTGAACAACACATAAATAATAACAACAACAAAAAATGGGCCACATTCACATATATAAATAATAAAATGACAAAACTAACAAAACTATTTAAAAACACAGATATAAAAATAGCATACAAAACTAATAAAAATAAATTACAAAATCTAAATAGCTCACACAACAAAGATAATACAACAACTAACGGCATATACAAAATTGAATGCCAAGATTGCAATAAATGTTACATAGGACAAACAAAAAAACAGCTGAAAAAACGTTATTTTGAACACCTAAATGCATACAAAAAACCAGAAAAATATAAATCCAATTTAGCCACACATGCAATAAACACAGGACATGAATTCCCAGATATAACCAATGTAACACTAATAAAACATATACCACACAAAGGCACCATAATGAACATTTGGGAAAATTTACAAATATACAGACATAAAACAGAAAACAAACTAATACCTGAACAAATACAAATCAATACAAAACATGACACAATATTCAAAGCACTCAACATTGAAAATACACAAAAAACTAACACATACACCACAATCACACACAATAAAACCAATTTGAAATACCAGAAGCCAACAGGAAGCCACAATAATAATAGTCAACCAACAACACATATGTACTTCACCAGACAAAAAAACCGGAAGGCTGAGGATGGGTACAAGATAGTACACGAAACATGTTCCTAATACAGAAAAAAAGGTATATCTTGAAGTAAATTTATTTATAAATATTAAATGTATTATATACATCAAGAAACGGACTGTAGCAGAAAGTGATTGAATTAATATAACCATACAACGTAAATAAGCTTACAGTGGAAAAAAAACGAGAAGTGAGGTTATAAAACAAATGCAAAAACAAACGTGTATAGTGAAAAAATAGTGAAGTGAACACCAAATTAAGTGAAATCAACTACCAAATAACGGAAAACAAAACAAATCATCTCTCACATAAATATACATTAACATGTACACAAACAACATAACCACAATTCGATATAACCACATTACCAAATTATTAAACAAATTTCAAACACGAAAAACACAACTAATGAACACAAACATGAACATATACTTCAATAGACAATGCCAAAAACATAAATTAACACCTAAATACATCAACATAAACACAAACAACAAAAATATGACTGCACAAAAAACTATAAAACAAGCACAAAGGCTATGGATACAAAACGAAATTAATCAATTATACAGTAAGAAAAATAGCATAACACTAGACATATACAAACTACACTTAGAGCTAACAAGTTTATTACATCCAATCACTTGGAATAATAAATTCAATAAAATAAGATTTGAAAAAACAAAAAGACTTATACAATCAACAAAAAAATTAAGCCATTAAAACAACAAAACAAAAATCAAGACCAAAAAAACGAAAATAAACACACATTTTACCCTCGAACCATTAACCTTAGCAATACATAATTTAACAAAAAAGAAACAGAATATTTAAACAATATGTCAAAATCTAACATAACTCAAAATGCAAACAAAAATCTAGAAAAATTAATAGTAGAAACAGAATTTGCCATTAACCTAATAAAAGACAATATACAAGAAGAGAAAAGAACAGAAGCAACACATATAATTAAAAAAATAATCACTAGCGAAATGAAAAACAAAGATAAACAAAAGAAAAACAATAAAAGAAATTAAAAATAAAGTAAAGAACAATAATTTAATAATAACTAAAGCAGACAAAAGTCAAGCAACAGTAATCATTGATAAAGCAGACTACATGAAAAAAACCGAAGACTTCATCAACAATAATAAATGCGTACAACTAGATAAAAACCCAACAGAAAACTATCTTAGACAAACAATAAAACTAATAAAAACAACTAAAAACATTTTCAACAATAAAAACACAGACATATATATAAATAATAATCCAGAACCACCTGAAATGAATAGCCTAATAAAAATAAACAAATTAAACAACCCAATACGTCCATTAATCAATTTCAAAAAAGCTCCTACATACAAAATAGCAAAAATAATAGCACAAAAACTAAAAAGTAACCATCTAACAAATAACCATCATAACATAAAAAATACATACGAATTAATAGACAAACTAAAAATAATAAATATAAATGAAAATACATTTTCCACATCATATGACATAACAAACATGAACACCAACATCCCAGTAGAAGAAACAATTGACATAATAATAAACAAACTTAAAAAACAAAATGAAAACAAACAATATATAACCGAAATAAAAAATAGCCTCCAACTAATACTAAAACCAAATTACTTTGAATTTAGTAGCAAAATTTATCAACAGAAAGAAGGTTTAGCAATGGGATCACCATTATCAAGCATAATAGCAGAAATATTCCTACAACACATAGACACCAAAATACAAAATATCATAAAATCACATGACCCAAATGGCATATGGATAAGATATGTAGATGATGGGCTATATGTATCAAATAACCAAAACACAAATACAGAGAACATACTGAAACAAATCAATAACATACATCCCAAAATACAATTCACAGAAGAAAAAGAAAAACATAACAAAATCAACTGTTTTGACATAACCATCACAAGATACAACAACCACATTCAATATGCAATATATAGAAAACCAACTTCCACTAACATCATTATACCTAACCATTCTGACCACCCACCACAACATAAAATGGCAGCATTTTATTCGCTATTTAACAGAATGTACAAAATTCCCCTAAACAAACAGGAAACTGACAAAGACAGAAATATAATATACCAAATTGGTTATGAAAATGGATACAAAAAAAATACTATGATCAAAATTAAAAATAAAAACAAATACAAAATAAAAACTGAACAATTAAGAATTAATCAAACTGAACAACACATAAATAATAACAACAACAAAAAATGGGCCACATTCACATATATAAATAATAAAATGACAAAACTAACAAAACTATTTAAAAACACAGATATAAAAATAGCATACAAAACTAATAAAAATAAATTACAAAATCTAAATAGCTCACACAACAAAGATAATACAACAACTAACGGCATATACAAAATTGAATGCCAAGATTGCAATAAATGTTACATAGTACAAACAAAAAAACAGCTGAAAAAACGTTATTTTGAACACCTAAATGCATACAAAAAAACCAGAAATATATAAATCCAATTTAGCCACACATGCAATAAACACAGGACATGAATTCCCAGACATAACCAATGTAACACTAATAAAACATATACCACACAAAGGCACCATAATGAACATTTGGGAAAAATTTCAAATATACAAACATAAAACAGAAAACAAACTAATACCTGAACAAATACAAATCAATACATGACACACTATTCAAAGCACTCAACATTGAAAATACACAAAAAACTAACACATACACCACAATCATACACAATAAAACCAATTTGAAATACCAGAAGCCAACAGGAAGCCACAATAATAATAGTCAACCAACAACACATATGTACTTCACCAGACATAAAAACCGGAAGGCTGAGGATGGGTACAAGATAGTACCCGAAACATGTTCCTAATAAGGAAAAAAACGTATATCTTGAAGTAAATTTATTTATAAATATTAAATGTATTATATACATCAAGAAACGGACTGTAGCAGAAAGTGATTGAATTAATATAACCATACAACGTAAATAAGCCTACAGTGGAAAAAAAAACGAAAAGTGAGGTTATAAAACAAATGCCAAAACAAAAGTGTATAGTGAAAAAATAGTGAAGTGAACATCAAATTAAGTGAAATAAACTACCAAATAATGGAAAACAAAACAAATCATCTCTCACATAAATATACATTAACATGTACACAAACAACATAACCACAATTCCATATAACCACATTACCAAATTATTAAACAAATTTCAAACACGAAAAACACAACTAATGAACACAAACATGAACATATACTTCAATAGACAATGCCCAAAACATAAATAAACACCTAAATACATCAACATAAACACAAACAACAAAAATATGACTGCACAAAAAACTATAAAACAAGCACAAAGGCTATGGATACAAAACGAAATTAATCAATTATACAGTAAGAAAAATAGCATAACACTAGACATATAAAACTACACTAAGAGCTAACAAGTTTATTACATCCAATCACTTGGAATAATAAATACAATAAAATAAGATTTGAAAAAACAAAAAGACTTATACAATCAACAAAAAACTTAACACATTAAAACAAGAAAACAAAAATCAAGAACCAAAAAAAATAAACACAATTTACCCTCGAACCATTAACCTTAGCAATACAGAATTTAACAAAAAAGAAACAGAATATTTAAACAATATGTCAAAAACTAACATAACTCAAAATGCTAACAAAAATCTAGAAAATTTAATAGTAGAAACAGAATTTGCCATTAACCTAATAAAAGACAATATGCAAGAAGAAAAAAGAACAGAAGCAACACATATAATTAAAAAAATAATCACTAGCGAAATAAAAAACAAAGATAAACAAAAGAAAAACAATAAAAGAAATTAAAAATAAAGTAAAGAACAATAATTTAATAATAACTAAAGCAGACAAAAGTCAAGCAACAGTAATCATTGATAAAGCAGACTACATGAAAAAAACCGAAGACTTCATCAACAATAATAAATGCGTACAACTAGATAAAAACCCAACAGAAAACTATCTTAGACATACAATAAAACTAATAAAAACAACTAAAAACATTTTCAACAATAAAAACACAGACATATATATAAATAATAATCCAGAACCACCTGAAATGAATAGCCTAATAAAAATACACAAATTAAACAACCCAATACGTCCATTAATCAATTTCAAAAAAGCTCCTACATACAAAATAGCATAAATAATAGCACAAAAACTAAAAAGTAACCATCTAACAAATAACCATCATAACATAAAAAATACATACGAATTAATAGACAAACTAAAAATAATAAATATAAATGAAAATACATTTTTCACATCATATGACATAACAAACATGTACACCAACATCCCAGTAGAAGAAACAATTGACATAATAATAAACAAACTTAAAAAACAAAATGAAAACAAACAATATATAACCGAAATAAAAAATAGCCTCCAACTAATACTAAAACAAAATTACTTTGAATTTAGTAGCAACATTTATCAACAGAAAGAAGGTTTAGCAAAGGGATCACCATTATCAAGCATAATAGCAGAAATATTCCTACAACACATAGACACCAAAATACAAAATATCATAAAATCACATGACCCAAATGGCATATGGATAAGATATGTAGATGATGGGCTATATGTATCAAATAACAAAAACACAAATGCAGAGAACATACTGAAACAAATCAATAACATACTTCCCAAAATACAAATAACAGAAGACAAAGAAAAACATAACAAAATCAACTGTTTTGACATAACCATCACAAGATACAACAACCACATTCAATATGCAATATATAGAAAACCAACTTCCACTAACATCATTATACCTAACCATTCTGACCACCCACCACAACATAAAATGGCAGCTTTTTATTCGCTATTTAACAGAATGTACAAAATTCCCCTAAACAAACAGGAAACTGACAAAGAAAGAAATATAATATACCAAATTGGTTATGAAAATGGATACAAAAAAAAATACTTTGATCAAAATTAAAAATAAAAACAAATAAAAAATAAAAACTGAACAATTAAGAATTAATCAAACTGAACAACACATAAATAATAACAACAACAAAAAATGGGCCACATTCACATATATAAATAATAAAATGACAAAACTAACAAAACTATTTAAAAACACAGATATAAAAATAGCATACAAAACTAATAAAAATAAATTACAAAATCTAAATAGCTCACACAACAAAGATAATACAACAACTAACGGCATATACAAAATTGAATGCCAAGATTGCAATAAATGTTACATAGGACAAACAAAAAAACAGCTGAAAAAACGTTATTTTGAACACCTAAATGCATACAAAAAACCAGAAAAATATAAATCCAATTTAGCCACACATGCAATAAACACAGGACATGAATTCCCAGATATAACCAATGTAACACTAATAAAACATATACCACACAAAGGCACCATAATGAACATTTGGGAAAATTTACAAATATACAGACATAAAACAGAAAACAAACTAATACCTGAACAAATACAAATCAATACAAAACATGACACAATATTCAAAGCACTCAACATTGAAAATACACAAAAAACTAACACATACACCACAATCACACACAATAAAACCAATTTGAAATACCAGAAGCCAACAGGAAGCCACAATAATAATAGTCAACCAACAACACATATGTACTTCACCAGACAAAAAAACCGGAAGGCTGAGGATGGGTACAAGATAGTACACGAAACATGTTCCTAATACAGAAAAAAAGGTATATCTTGAAGTAAATTTATTTATAAATATTAAATGTATTATATACATCAAGAAACGGACTGTAGCAGAAAGTGATTGAATTAATATAACCATACAACGTAAATAAGCTTACAGTGGAAAAAAAACGAGAAGTGAGGTTATAAAACAAATGCAAAAACAAACGTGTATAGTGAAAAAATAGTGAAGTGAACACCAAATTAAGTGAAATCAACTACCAAATAACGGAAAACAAAACAAATCATCTCTCACATAAATATACATTAACATGTACACAAACAACATAACCACAATTCGATATAACCACATTACCAAATTATTAAACAAATTTCAAACACGAAAAACACAACTAATGAACACAAACATGAACATATACTTCAATAGACAATGCCAAAAACATAAATTAACACCTAAATACATCAACATAAACACAAACAACAAAAATATGACTGCACAAAAAACTATAAAACAAGCACAAAGGCTATGGATACAAAACGAAATTAATCAATTATACAGTAAGAAAAATAGCATAACACTAGACATATACAAACTACACTTAGAGCTAACAAGTTTATTACATCCAATCACTTGGAATAATAAATACAATAACATAGAAAATAAAATAAGATTTGAAAAACAAAAAGACTTATACAATCAACAAAAAATTAAGACATTAAAACAACAAAACAAAAATCAAGACCAAAAAAACGAAAATAAACACACATTTTACCCTCGAACCATTAACCTTAGCAATACAGAATTTAACAAAAAAGAAACAGAATATTTAAACAATACGTCAAAAACTACCATAACTCGAAAGGCAAACAAAAATCTAGAAAATTTAATAGTAGAAACAGAGTTTGCCATTAACCTAATAAAAGACAATATACAAGAAGAAAAAAGAACAGAAGCAACACATATAATTAAAAAAATAATCACTAGCGAAATGAAAAACAAAGATAAACAAAAGAAAAACAATAAAACAATAAAAGAAATTAAAAATAAAGTAAAGAACAATAATTTAATAATAACTAAAGCAGACAAAAATCAAGCAACAGTAATCATTGATAAAGCAGACTACATCAAAAAAACCGAAAACTTCATCAACAATAATAAATGCGTACAACTAGATAAAAACCCAACAGAAAACTATCTTAAACAAACAATAAAACTAATAAAAACAACTAAAAAACATTTTCAACAATAAAAACACAGACATATATATATAAATAATAATCCAGAACCACCTGAAATGAATAGCCTAATAAAAATACACAAATTAAACAACCCAATACGTCCATTAATCAATTTCAAAAAAGCTCCTACATACAAAATATCAAAAATAATAGCACGAAAACTAAAAAGTAACCATCTAACAAATAACCATCATAACATAAAAAATACATACGAATTAATAGACAAACTAAAAATAATAAATATAAATGAAAATACATTTTTCACATCATATGACATAACAAATATGTACACCAACATACCAGTAGAAGAAACAATTGACATAATAATAAACAAACTTAAAGAACAAAATGAAAATAAACAATATATAACCGAAATAAAAAATAGCCTCCAACTAATACTAAAACAAAATTACTTTGAATTTAATAGCAAAATTTATCAACAGAAAGAAGGTTTAGCAATGGGATCACCATTATCAAGCATAATAGCAGAAATATTCCTACAACACATAGACACCAAAATACAAAATATCATAAAATCACATGACCCAAATGGCATATGGATAAGATATGTAGATGATGGGCTATATGTATCAAATAACCAAAACACAAATGCAGAGAACATACTGAAACAAATCAATAACATACTTCCCAAAATACAAATAACAGAAGACAAAGAAAAACATAACAAAATCAACTGTTTAGACATAACCATCACAAGATACAACAACCACATTCAATATGCAATATATAGAAAACCAACTTCCACTAACATCATTATACCTAACCATTCTGACCACCCACCACAACATAAAATGGCAGCATTTTATTCGCTATTTAACAGAATGTACAAAATTCCCCTAAACAAACAGGAAACTGACAAAGAAAGAAATATAATATACCAAATTGGTTATGAAAATGGCTACAAATAAAATACTATGATCAAAATTAAAAATAAAAACAAATACAAAATAAAAACTGAACAATTAAGAATTAATCAAACTGAACAACACATAAATAATAACAACAACAAAAAATGGGCCACATTCACATATATAAATAATAAAATGACAAAACTAACAAAACTATTTAAAAACACAGATATAAAAATAGCATACAAAACTAATAAATATAAATTACAAAATCTAAATAGCTCACACAACAAAGATAATACAACAACTAACGGCATATACAAAATTGAATGCCAAGATTGCAATAAATGTTACATAGGACAAACAAAAAAACAGCTGAAAAAACGTTATTTTGAACACCTAAATGCATACAAAAAACCAGAAAAATATAAATCCAATTTAGCCACACATGCAATAAACACAGGACATGAATTCCCAGACATAACCAATGTAACACTAATAAAACATATACCACACAAAGGCACCATAATGAACATTTGGGAAAATTTACAAATATACAAACATAAAACAGAAAACAAACTAATACCTGAACAAATACAAAACATGACACAATATTCAAAGCACTCAACATTGAAAATACACTAAAAACTAACACATACACCACAATCACACACAATAAAACCAATTTGAAATACCAGAAGCCAACAGGAAGCGACAATAATAATAGTCAACCAACAACACATATGTACTTCACCAGACAAAAAAACCGGAAGGCTGAGGATGGGTACAAGATAGTACCCGAAACATGTTCCCAATAAGGAAAAAAAGGTATATCTTGAAGTAAATTTATTTATAAATATTAAATGTAATATATATATATATATATATATATATATATATATATTCACAAACTTAAATATGGTTTACAGACCAATGTAATGCAATATTTTAAAAATTCATTTTAAATTGATTAACTATATATATATATATATCGCAAACAATGTTATAAAATAAATACAATATTAAATAATATTTTTGCCATTGTGAGATTTTAATAATAATTTTCGTGATTGAAAGATACAGCCCCACGTGCACAAACATAAATATAGTTTACAGACCAATGTAATGCAATAATTTAAAAATTCATTTTGCTTTGATTAAATATATATATATATATATATATATCGCAAACAATGTTATAAAATAAATACAATATTAAATAATAATATTTTGTCATTGTAAGATTTTAATAATAACAATTATCAGTTTAAATAATAATGTTCGTGATTATAAGATACAGCCCACGTACTCAAACTTAAATATGGTTTACAGACCTTTGTAATACAATTATTCAAAATACATTTTTACACTGATTAAATATATATATCACAAAATTTGTTATAAAATAAATACAATATTAATAATAATTTTTGACATTGTAAGATTTTAATAAAAACAGATATCGGTTTAAATAATAATAATTTTGTGCTTGTAGATACAGTCCGCATGGATGTTATCTGTAACATAACAATACAGTTGGTATTAGAATCACTGATACGATAAATATTCAATTATTAAATTATCACACGCACACGCACAGTCAGTGGAAAGAAAGGATCAATGCGCTAAGTAAGAAAAACATTTTCAAGTATGCGTCATTTTCATAAAGTTAATGTACTTTCAAATAATTTCTGATCGAACCAAATATTATTCAACGAAACTTTGTAAATACTAATTAGAATCAATGATACATTTATCACGCACATACAAATTCAATTATTAAAGTGTTAAGTACAGGGAGTTGAAACTACACACACACACACACACACACACATACAGCGATAAATTGTTTGTTAACAATTAGTAATCACGATTGTTACTTACGTCGTTAGGACACAAATCTCAACCTGCGTTGTTTGATTCCTCGTCCCTCGATACACCAAATGTAGTTCTTTGGGTTTGATATGTCTGAGCTCCTCATTAGTGAAGACACCTGCATACCTCTTGGGTAGATAGACACGATACTGGTGGTCGCCATCCTCCAACGTAGCGAGCACGGAGTTCCCATATTTTGTGTCCACATTTGTTAAGACCACGATGGGATATTTTTTATTCACCGTCAATTCTGAACATCGCTTGTACTCGATAGCACTTACAGCATTAAACTTTACAAGAAACGACATTATTAGAAGAGAGAGAGAGAGAGAGAGAGAGAGAGAGAGAGAGAGAGAGAGAGACGCTAGTGAACACGTCCGTATCAATCGAGAGAGAACCAAACAATGGCGGAATATTCGACACAAAAGGGACAGCACAATGTGATAGTGGTGGTGGTGGTGGTAACGACGTCATCAGAAAAGTCCGTGTCCCACTTTCATGTACCGCTTACGGCTTTGCATGTATGTACATGCCTCCCAGACGAAATTAGAGACACCAAAATATAAAGATGTCATTAGGAAAGTCTGCGTTCCACGTTCATAAGGAAATAGTCATAGCTTACGGCTATGCATGTATGTACATGTCCCCAATAGAATTAGAGATACTAAATGTCATCACCAGGAAATATATATTTATCGCCTACCTCGTTGTGTCCTACTTTCTAAATTTTGTCACACACTATGAACACTCACATTAAAAATGTTTGTTTAAAGCAAAAATCGTGAATCATCCATTCCCGAATAGCATACACTTTATAGTTTGTACACCGGTCAGAAGAATTGAAATGTCTAAGACATACTGTTCCGTGAAATAGATACGGTATGTTTTTAGGACAGCCAAAGTCATCGAGATTGAAGATATTATTGTGTATTATCTTTGATTGTAAAAAACGTTTTTTCTCAAAACCCTTCACAAACACATATTTATATATACGTGTGTGTGATGTTAACAATGAAACAAGATTGTCGTACTGTGTCTCTTCTTCGCTCCATCTAAGTCCGTGATAATTTGACGTTAACCAGAGGTTTGCCCTGACGTATTTTGGATTCGTAACGGATGTAGCAGGCGGAGCGAAAATCCAATGTCTACCAACAAATCTCAGAACGTCCATGACTAACAGTTCCTTCACAATATATTTTCCGTTGTCATCGAAAAAGCACTGGAAGTCAATTATAACTGCGGTGTTATCCATAATACTGTAAGACAAAGAAACCACACATTACAAACTATATATATTATGTTTAAGCACAAATATCGTTGCGATATTAATATGCGAACTTACTTTACAGACGTCTGGACTGAAGCGCAGAGAGACACCAACTGGCGGAAGAAACAAAAGTGTCAGAGGGTACTACGAACGGCGGGGAATTTTTTTAGCAGGTGGGAAGGCGGTGTCGTCATCGTTGTTAATATTGTCGCGTCGTATCCGGTAATGGCCGTACGCAAGTGTATCACGGCCATTGTTCAGTATATAGCGCTTATCATCATACGGAGACAACGCTTGCTTATTTACGCGCATCGTGTATAGCGTATGATGATCACTGCGTAAACAAAGCGCCTGGTGGAAAACTGACAATGATCCGTGAGGCACTTGCGATACATATGTCGCAGACTCCGCTTAATCGCAACTCTGGGTACGCCTTTGCATACACGTTTTTGATAGTCTTTGTTAGGAGGATCTTCGTGAGCCACAAGGAACGAATAACATTTCGCTCTGAGTCCCACGAATTCTCTAACGGGACGACCACACGTTTCATCCTTGAACAGCCCGACAACCTTTTTGTTTTTAAGGCTGTAACAAGAATGAGACGCGGGGTAATCAGACGTATCAAACAAGTGTAAGTCCTCCTTCATGTCCGCGTACAAGTCGGTTGTTTGGATACTGTACATCAGACTGTCCGTATCCGTCATTAACAATCTAACGTTACAGCCGTACTTGGCGACAGCATAACGATAATGGAAGTCATACATTATCGTTTTGCTAACGTCAAGCACCGTGAAGCCGACATACACGGGGCGGGAAAGAACGATGGATTTTTTACGCAGAGAGAGCCCCACCAGATCGTTCGTATAGAGCAAGCAGACAAACGGCTGCTAATTGTGTTCTTGAACTGGATAAAGTTTACTGGAAAATGCCTTATGTGCATGTAGCTAACGCATACAGATTACCACTGTTACGACTCATAGAGAAATACCACCCGATAACTATGCCTTTTAGGGCCTGGGAGTTGCATGAGTATCCCACCTTGTCACAGACTAAAAGGCAGAATTGGATTGTCAAGACCTCGAGTCAGCTAGAAAAACCGCGCTTTGTTGTGTTAGCGTTTCAGACAGCAAGAAAGAATGTACTGACAGCACACGCCGATGAATTCGGTCACTGTAACGTGACCAATGTGAGACTGTTTCTAAACGACAAGTATTATCCTTACTATAATTTAAACTTGGATATTGGAAAAGACCGTTTTGCATTATTGTACAATATGTACGCCGGTTTTCAGAGTTCGTATTACCACCGACTAGACGCCAGCCCACTACTGTCACCAAATTATTCAAATCAAAAGCCCCGTTGTTTGTATTCGGTTGTAGCAGACAAGACGATTCGCTTAAGTCTTCAGTGGCTGATGTACGTTTAGAATTTGAAGCGTCAGTGAATTTTCCTGCACAGACTACCGCCTACTGTATGATACTACATGATTCACTTGTAGAATATGCGCCATTGTCCAACACAGTACATAGACGTGTTTAAGTCTTATTTTTTACATATTTTGTAAATACTAGTTTTAAATATATATTTTCATACTTGTAACAATATAATATTGGAGCTGTGTATGTATTTTTAATTGTAAAATCTAGTTTAGATATATTCTCATACTTGTAACAATATAATCTTGGAGCTGTGTATGTATTTTAATTGTAAAAATTAGTTTAAATATATTTTCATACTTGTAACAATATAATCTTGGAGCTGTGTATGTATTTTAATAAATTTATATAGCACACACTTTATTATTATTTGTAACCCACTTCCCTAACTATTTGCACGCTCCCCTCCCACTACATAAGCGCATGTTTGTCATCAACGTAATGTACATAGATTTTTTACTTACTTCAAAATAACGAGCGTTGTCCACACGCACACGTACCCTTAAATAACGGGCGTTGTCTATACTGAAGGGTCGTGCGCTTAAATTCAGTTATACCTAAAATATATCTTCGATTAGAAGTGTAATATAAAGTACTGAGAGAATAAATTTCAGAAATTGTAACAGACACTGACATAGTAATTTGACCACACGCGCGCACACACACGTACACACGCACACGCACACTCACGCACACACACACACACACACACACACACACACACACACACACACACTTAACATTGTTTACTCAAATTATACACTTATAACAGCAGTCTGACTTTAAATTCAATAACACACTTGATAATGTTTTAATGTGAATAAGAGAACGCAGCGTCTAAAATCAGTCCAGTGAAATCGCAGTCAGTTAGTTTACATTCAAACACACACACACACACACACACACACACACACACACTTAGCGATGTTTTTACTTATTTGAACAAGTCCTGTATTAAATTCAATAAATAATGCACTTGATAATGTTTAATGTGAATAATTTTACGTTTAAATAAAATCTGTTCATACAATAAAATTATGTTCACTTATTAACGTATTCAAAATGTTTCATGTACACTTAACGATAACTATGTTGATTAGAAGTGTAATATAAAATACTTTGAGAATAAATTATTGAAATTGTAGCAGACACTAACATATCAAGTACTGTTTTGGAAATTATACGGTTTCTAACTACAATCTGTCGTTAAATAACACACTTGATAATGTTTTAATGCAAATAAGATCCAATAACTTTTACGTTCAAATAAAATCTGTAACTTCAATAACAATGTTCACTTATTAATGTATTCAAATCTTTTTTTACTCACCTCTTAAATGCTGTTGTACACAATGGTCGATTTCGCAATGAGTGCGTTGTATGAAGTACTTGAAGGCTAATTGCAAATGAGAAAATCGTTACTGCTCTTCTTCACGTATATATCGATGTATCATACAATGGTGGGGTGGCTTCCGTGTTCGTTTTGGAAGTAAATACTTTCTAATCTGTAAGTAGTGCTACTTAGTGACGACGCTTAATTATTATTTTTGCTATATATAAATTTCTAAATCGATGTAAAGTCACGTCAATTACCGCTAATACGTACATTCACCTGACAGTGAGAGAGAGAGAGAGAGAGAGAGAGAGAGAGAGAGAGAGAGAGAGAGAGAGACGCAACAGTAATCTACTAGAGTGTCTGTTCTGTAGACATATGCTAAAAAAGAAAAACTCTACAAAACGTTTTGGCAGATTGTACCAGAAGATTCAAATAATACCTTATTGACGCTGTCAACGATTTGAATGAGGGAATTTCTGCCGACGTCTGCAGCAGCAGCAGCAGCAATACACATTACATTAAAACTAGTACGATTATATTATTCATTGATGAACAAACAATTTACTTAGTATACATACACACACACACACACACACACACACACACACACACACACAATAGACTAACATTATTGTGAAGCTGTCAACGAATTGAAAGAATGAATTTCTACTTGTCATGATAATGTTTTAATGCAAATAAGATCCAATAATTTTCACGATCAAATAAAATCTGTAACTTCAATGGTGGGGGTGGCTTCCGTGTTCGTTTTGGAAGTAAATACTTTCTAATCTGTATTTTTGCTAAATATAAATTTCTAAATCGATGTAAAGTCATGTCAATGACCGCTAATAAGTACATTGACCTGACCGTGAGAGAGACGTTACATGAACACACAGAGAAAGAGAGAGAGAGAGAGAGAGTTGATAACTTGATATCGTGGTCGACAACAATCATATAGTTTTAATGTACACTATAATGCGTCTGCTTATATAGTCTGAATTTCCCACTACAGAAAAATGTTGGCAGACCTGATCTATACACTATAATGCAAAGGTTGGTAACCCTGATCATATAGTTTTAATATACACTATATTCTCATCAAGTTTGAACCCCCCCCCCTTGATATGCAAGTAGTCCATTGGATACTGCGGGAAATGCAAATCAGCTTAATTAAAAAAATAAAAAATTATATTAGCGGAAATTCGCGGATGCTGGTGGTCCATTGGATGCTGCGGGAAAGATCTTGTTTTTTAGTGTTTTTTAAGAGAGCGAATTAAAAAAATAAAAAATTATATTCGCGGAAATTCGCGGATGCTGGTGGTCCATTCGCGGAAATTCGCGGATGCTGGTGGTCCATTGGATGCTGCGGGAAAGATCTTGTTTTTTAGTGTTTTTTAAGAGAGCGTGGGAAAGGCGGCACCCTTTGTGGGTCGGGAACCTCATTTTCCCCCTACTTAATTGGATTCTCCATTTATCGTCCATATTTGTAGAGATTTATAGCAAATGGTCGCACTGTAGATGGAGTGTCTGACTGGACCGCTAACAAACCAGTGTAAAAGACAAAAGTTTGCGCGCGTCACTTACGAAATTGTAGACACTATAATTATATCCGTCATTGTTTCGAGTAACAGCTTGAACGCAGTTAAGAAATATATCGTGATAAACGCTGAGAACAGAGTCCAAAGCATGACTACACAGTATTATCTTTCCGGGTAAATACACTACAGTATTAACCTCACTGTAGTTAACCCTGTAATGTTTTTTTTTGTGCTTTCTGGCAACTTGGCATTTATAACTTTTCCCCTAACACGACGTCAATTAATTTGCCTCCGAAGTTCAATGTTGCTTTTCTGCTATTATTATGTAGCATATATGTGTAGTTTAGCTAAACTACTCATCATGTTGGTTGTTTGCAACAGTCGACATGCTCCAACCGTTTAGTCAACATATTCGTTGTTTTCAATAATTATCAGAGTTTATACATCTGCAAGGCTTTTTACAGGAAATACTATTATTTTATATAATATAATACATATATTAGTGTATATACGTATATTTATTAGTGTATAAATAACTGCTAGTAAGTCACTTTATCTAAATTAATATGAACTTTAAAATGATGTTGCCAAAAAGCAAAATGGATCCTTGAAAGTTGTTGTTCATTCAAACTATCTGACTTGGGGAGCACTGATCTGTGCAAAAATGTTGGTTGAACTGTAGAATAACATCGTGTGCTCGTAGCTGGTATTTGGCAATTTTCTGCTATCTGACTGACTTAGCCATTGTAAACTCATGTCTTCAATACAGGAGAGTAAGTTCTAGGCCTAAAGCACTTCTTTCATTTACATATAAATCAAGACTTAGCCACTAAAGGTGACACTAGGAGACGAGGAAGACTTTAGCAATCCCCAAATCTTAAAACACACACACACACACACACACACACACACACACACACACACACACACACACACACACACACACACACACACACACACACACACACACACACACACAACAAGAAGCCTTCTATTCATAGGCCACGTGACGAACTTCGCTTCAATTTGACTGATCACTGCCCAGTAAATGGTGACAAGGGTCGATACCGGAACCGCATCAATGTGTACAGAACCATCTAGTATTCAAAATGCAACATATAATTGTGCTTTACATCAATGAAAAACTGATTTTTTCAGTTCCACCAGAAGCGAAAGCTAATGTGTTATTCTGATTAGAGTGTTATTTGTTTCTGATTCTTATAATACATATTACATAGATACCATGTATATAGTTGTTTTGATTGTTCATCATCTTTTTTCACAGCACTAAACTTTATAGAATATTGAAACTTTCAACTTGTGAAACTTACTTGTCTTTTCTTCTCGTACGCGTTTCGGCGTGGTGTTCGCCTTCGTCAGCTTTGAGACAGACTCGAAAGCTGACGAAGGCGAACACCACGCCGAAACGCGTACGAGAAGAAAAGCCAAGTAAGTTTCACAAGTTGAAAGTTTCAATATTCTATAAAGTACCATGTATATATTTATATTTGTATGTATGCTTGTATGTTTTATTACAATTTATATTTTTGTAAAGGGTTTCTATTATAACAAAGACATGTTAAATTGTAAATATATATTATTTTTTATTACTAGTGTCTCAAGTAGCTAGAAATTAAAAAAATTATAATTGCTGAAAGCTTTCCTGTACATCTAAGCCTGCTTTTTGGCAACATTCTGAATTTCAGGTGCCGTACATAAAACATACACAAATTTAGAATTCTCTGTTACATGGCGTAAGTAGAAAAAACACTTCATATTTTATAAGCGCTAGGCTACAAAATTAATCTTACAGAGTTAAACAACACTGTTTTTTTTTCGTTAATTACGAATGAACTATAAAATTGTAAAGTAGGGCCTATATAGAAGTATAAACAACAAGGAGATAGCGAGGACTTAGAACAGAATGTCCTTCTGGTACTTTTAATTAACTTATATTTACAAAGAAATCGGTTTCGTTCATTCAACAATTTATACTGTTGCCATTTAAAACGCGTACGTTTCGAAAATGTTTAAATATCCTTATGTTTAGTCTTTAAATTGGTAGTGACCGTGTATCAACAATTGATCCTTTTTCGAGGATTGGTCAATAAGTATACACAATGTTTACACCATTTGTGTCGACCTTTCAACAATTACTACCGCCATCATCAGGATCTGTGTATGGGCAACAGAGAAACAGGCCAATTATTTGAGTGAATGTGTGTGTGTGTGTGTGTGTGTGTGTGTGTGTGTGTGTGTGTGTGTGTGTGTGTGTGTGTGTGTGTGTGTGTGTGTGTGTGTGTGTGAGGCAGACAGACAGACAGAGAGAGACAGACAGAGAGGGTACTGGAATTTTATTAGCGACTAAAAGCATCAAACTAATAAGAGCATTTTTATATTAACAACTTCTCTATTTTTCCGAATTGCGAAACAGGCCGAACTGAGTTTTGGAAGGAGGCATTCCAAAACGTGTTGCTTCTAATCGTCAGTTTAAACGTGAAATCAGAGCCGTGTCGGTATGGAGTGGTGGATCCGGAAATGAATACTCTCTGCAGGTCAAGGAATATTCTCCCGGAACAATGTAGACCACTCAAATCCGCGGACGTCGGCTTTTATGATCATCCTGGAATCAAGAAGACTGCATAAAAATTAAACCCTCTGCTGTCACTTATCATATTTTCATCAAATTTGAATAAGCAAATGTGAATATTAAGTTATGAATTTGTCAAATTCAGTGCCTATAATCCACAACGTAATATCCATACGCACTTACAAGACTTACAAATCATATGGCACAGTAAATTTATTTATTTTTTGTCGTGTAAAACTTAAAAAAATAAGAAATTGCACGTATGTTCCAAACTGAACTTTTATAAAACTTGTTTTCTAGTGAAACAGTATACACCGTAAACAACAAACAAAAAAAGTTTGTTACGCAAATATCTCTCTCATCGTATTCTGAATCATCTCTTTCTAATGGCTATTACCATTTCGATAACGACTAATCCACTTATCTAGGGTTACATTTTCAGGAACAATAATAATATCAAATATTCCTTGTTGAATATGTATGTATGTATGTATGTATATGTGTATGTGTATGTGTATATATGTGTCTGTATAAATTTATGAATATAAATACACATATATTGCAATGTACGAGCAACATGTAATTGTCGAACAGAATTAGTAGTAGAGATAGATGTCATTGAAATGAAACTGATTTATTAATGAAGCTATTAGTTTTTCTGACAATCTACTGTGCCTTTAATACAGTTTACAAGAAATAAATAAATTTTAACGTTTATACAATAAAATAAATTAATATTTGAAGAGTTCTTTTTGTCTTTTCTAAACTATAAAGTCTTTACTGATGTAACTTGTAATAATACAAGTTCTCTTCCCTGTATGTTATGTCGACTGTAGATCCTTCAGACTACGTGTTGAGATTATCTTAAAAAATACGTGGGTCAATTTACTCTGTCCGGCCTCAGAGTCGCTTCCGGGCGTGTAAATAGTTCTCGCGGGCACGGTTACATACAATTTCACACCGTGAACTGATACGGATACTGCTACAACTGGTGTACAAGGCTTACACCTTTCCAGTTAGATTCAAGTGTCTACATATTCCTGAACGGACTATCTTGCACTTTGCGGATAGCACACAATTATAATAACTATTGCAGTAACTCTACGGGATTTTTTAACTTGCGTCCGTCACAACTGGCAGCGTCCACTCGTTATCAACTCCGAAGCGAGACTGATATCAGCTTGAAGACTATCTTCACAGTCTTGTTTTTAAACTGAATTTCTTACCAGTTAATTGGTTCCTCATTATCTTCTTATAGATAGCAGATTTACATGTACAATGACGCTTAGGAACAGAACAATTCATGTTCAAAAAACCTGAAATATTTTATGACCGATTTAATGGGCTATAAGCATTTTACTCGAAAAAGGCAAAAATTCAGTTAACTAATTTTTAAAACAACTACTGTCACCAGAAGTAGTTTATTACGAGTATTATTATATAAGTTCCGTCTCTCAATTTTTCATATTTCGAGAGTTATTCAAACTAAAGTGTTTTTTAAAAATATCCCATAAAATAATTACGTACCCTCGCATACGCGCATTACACACGACTAAGTATCATCACTAATCATTTTACTGCACTTAAAGTTGCTTTACAAGTCTAAAAATACTTAAAACTAACATTTTTACAACGTTCGTAATCAACTACTTTACAATTTTCAAACGTACAGTCTCTACTTACTTAGTCATACAGCTTCTTTATATGACGGCAATATTGTTTGCTACATTCCATATGCCATTAGAATGTCCATTACTATACATATTGGTCACTCAATTTCTTGAGATTGAGACTGTTATGCCCATTTATCGTGAGAGTTACTTGACATTTTCTTTCTTTTAATATCCAGCAAGTGTTTATGTGTCTTTGTTTTCAATTTGACCTGTTCCTTCATAACCACGCTTACCCACCTTACCCCCTATAGTTAAACACAAGTATAAAAATAAGAATGTAAAAAATATTATCACAATAATAATATTATATGATCGTAATATAGTTGATTATATTAATGAAATAATCGGAAGTCCGCGAATGATATTACTGTGTTAATATTGTTGTCCCTTGGTTGTACTACAAGTTCATGTGTGTGAACGTGCGCGTGCGTGTGTGTGAGTGGGCGCGCATTGATTTGTAGACTTAGTTTCTTCCATTTATAATTTTTTGAATTTAATTGCAATATATTTTCAATGTTTAAGTATTTATTTTATCGGTTTTTCTCATACGTATTTTGTTGGCACACTGTCTACGTCTTCAGAGTCGTTTTCCTACAAATGAATAGAATTTTTAGTTATTAATGTTTCTTGTTGTCCTACATATAACAGTGGTGTCGTTACATATAACAATGATCAACTAAACCTTAATAAGTTGTCAGAAAATAACCCTGAAGTTAGACAGCGTTCTAACGAAATGACAGTAAAACAAAAAAAAAATAAAAAAATAAAATAAATATTTGCGTAGTAAAGTCACGTTTGTGTCTATGTGCGTTTTATTTTGTTCATATCATTTTTATTTTGCTTTCCTATTCGTTAAAATTCCCAGCGTATTGCAACACGACCTTTGTATTAATTTTCCTGTAGCGACTTATCTCCTAGTGTGTTGGATGAATCATATCCATACAGTACATAAGGAAACGATGGACTCGGGAAACCCGTGACGACAGGTTGATCTGGGTTTATCCGTTGATGCTGAGTGCGGCCATCAGTAGTCAGTAGCCGAACAACATTGCGACCAGTAACACGCACCGTCCACAAGGTAACCACCGTTCTTTCTTTATATTTACATTAAATAACACGAATATAGAAAATATTCTGTAACAAAAGTGTTTTAGTTAGCGCGTAAGTTACATGCCAAACTGAGACACGAGTTATATTTCGATTATTAAGTAAGTGAAATATAGGCCTACGTTGCAAGTATTTGTAGGAATTAAGTTTTGAGAATGTAAACATTTTGTTCTCATTAATATGTAGTGTATTGTATTTACAGTAAAATAAACATGTTTTTTGTGAAGTTTAAGTTCGCGTCTCCGTGATCTGAACGATTGCCAATTCGAACTTAATATTACTACTGACTGTTATGGTTTCTTTTTTGTAAACTATTAGCTAATACTGCAACAAATGTTTTTTGTTTTATTTTATATCTAGTATTTTAATGTAGCTCATTTGTTTCCAAATAACTTGATAATTAATTACAAAACAATTTTTTCTACGATTTGGAATTATTTGTTGTTTTAGATTACTATTTTCAACAGTGTTAATACTTAATTATAAAGGTTTATTTCATAATTACACAAGCGGTGCAACCAATTAAGTCGTTTTTACCATAACCTCAGATATTTAAATATCATGGTCGCACATGTGGCAAAGTAAGATAGCTATTAAATTTTGCATTAAAGTAACTATTAAACTTTGCCGTATCAACTACAACTTGTGCTTTCGTATTCGAGCAAATGCACTACGACTTCCAAAGAAGACATAAATAACATTTTCAGCAGATTGTTTAAATCTATACTTTGTTTTTGAATGTCAATCTTTTCATATTCTTTACTACTCCACTTTTATTTACACTTTCTGTATATGCCCATTGTGATCCGTAAGCTTTATATCGTAATATTTATATTAAACAAAATACATATTCATAGTAGTTACGCAACGAGTTACTGCACGAAATTTTAAAAGAGTGTATAGCCTACTGTATATTTTATTACACCATAGTAAGATATTAATCAGTTCTATAAATCAATAAATAAAATAGTCAATAAGCCAATAATCAACATTACTGAAAATTTACATTTATTACAAAACCACTAAATAAACGTTTTCTTTCATCATAACTTAAATGTAATAAATTTTTTCACGTTTCAAGCAATTAGGATATCTGTTGATAAAGTTTGCTAAATTTACCCAGAATCGGCATCCTGTTAATACCCTAAAAAGTAGAGTTTATCGCCCTGATAACAATCAGTATTAATCATTGCGTTGTTAGTCTGAAACTAGAGGAAGGATCAAAAACATGTCAGCACCTATTGACTAATGCTCACGATAAATTGCCACACCACGATCGGGCTGGTATGTGTTGTCTGTGTTAATGCCGATCACTCCTCTGCGTTATTTGTTGTTCAAAAAAAGTTGTCACTTGATGAACTTTTAGGATACAAACGTTTAGCTGTGATACATTACAATAACACAACTCTACACTGCTAAGACATTCATTTCAGTTTAATACCCCACATACGTTTTCACAAAACAGACATCAGAATCTGCGAAACGCTTCAAAAATTAACTTTTTAAAACGCGTAAAGGTGACTGCCGTTTGTATAGTATGTTTTATAAGATCGGATAGCTGTTTAATGAAAATGTTGTAATAATGTATTCATAGACACTAAGTAATATTTGGGAAAAAACAATATGTCAAATTATAAATAATAGGCATACAAGGCATAATAGGCATTCATATTAGACATATATGGTAGGCCTACGTATAAGATTTGTACACAAAATTTGATATAAACAGTTATATTAAATACGATTTGTCAATCAAGCAATTAATCAAAAGATTTACATCGAACATGTCAATATCTAACACTTACATATAAAAAATATATGAAAAAATAGTCGTCATTATAAACATCACAGTTATAACCACATAAACCAAATTTGTTTAAATAAATAGTTATCTTCTGCTAGATACCCCTGAGGATTATTTTTCAATAGGTCACTTAATTAATATTTTTAATATATCTTCTTGCTGTATTTCGAGTAATTCGCCAACTCTTCAGGTGCATACACAGATAAAAAAAACATAAATATTATTATTATAAAAGCTATAAGAACGAAAATAAAATGTATTCACACTTCCACACTAAAGTATAACTTACAAAATCATATTTGAATTTTAATTAAAATCACACGTCAAAATTTCCTCTGTTAATTTATATTTTGTGTAAGATTTTGTTTTCTTTCTTATACCTTCTTTATATTGTTTTATTGTAAAACAAGTAACGTTATCTGGTTGTTACTGAGAAAAAAATCTGAGTTATAAAATGTTGTTGTGTTCTAGTGACTGAAATACTGCAGGTACTGAAGCGTAACCGTTAATGTCAAACACATCCGGTGTAGTTTGCGACCGGAGTGTCTGATACGGTGCGCGTGAACATAAAACTTAGGACACAAAAAGCATATACAGTGTGTCAGATAACCAACGGAGTTAACTACAGAGCCCCTGCTTAAGGTTTAAATTCCAAAGTAAAACAGCTTGCTTTTTAGTTTTACATTTTTGCGAAACTTTTTTCAAATTGATTTTTCAGGTTGATGTTTGGTACCCTATTCGAACTCTTAAATAGACCTACTCGTATTTATTGTCTTGCAAGGATCCGTGAATGCAGTGTTAATTATAGACAAAATAGCAAAATTAGTTTTCGTTTAAGGAGATAAAATTTTTTTTAAGTTAATATATTTTGTTAGAAATTATTTTTAATTTTGTTGTGTGCAAGTCAACTCTTAAGATGACAATTACAAAATGCAGACAAATTTTCAGAAAATGTGGGATGGGCCAGTAAATTGTTTGTTATAAATGTTTGGTATCTTTATGCCTGTTGGGACGTGAATAGAGTGATGCGTTGTGTGTTTTTGCGGAGCCGGATACTTAACGCAACTCTCTCTCTGCTGCTTAGTTTCCACATACTAATTTCTGGCACTGGTATCTGATTAAGTACTCTTAATTCTGGATTAACTGTTCACCAGGGCATTCTCCTCACAAACGCTGACAACCCGTTAGAGCCAAGTGCTAACAATCATATCAGTGTGTATGTGTATTCCACACGTGTAACACGTGTACTCAAGGTATTGTTTGAGTACGCGCGCGCGCGCACACACAAGCGCGTTTTATGCCGACATTCGTATGTCATCACGTTTTGGCAAGCAATTTTTTTTATAAATTTAAAAGATGTATTACAAAATTTTCTTAAAATTTGACCTATTAAAACTGCCAATGACGGTGACTGATCTTAATGACCGATTTGAACATATGTCTCAAGCCGGTTCGAATAACGTAGAGACGCTAATAGTTAATTCGAGTCAACCATGTAACAGCTACATAACATAGCTACGGAACTCGAATTTTCATCGAAACATCATAGAAAGCGAAGTATAATATTTCAGTAGCTTGGTACAAAGACGGATCTGGTTTCGGGAATTTATTTTCTCCCAGTGGGACCGCAAAAGATGTAGTTAGAGAATAACGTTCAGCCTGGAAATGCCAGGAAAAACAATTTTGCTTTATCCCAAGGCAAACGAATTGCATTTTTAGAATTGTATTTTCCAGCAGAAAAATGGCAGTGTTTCTTTAGACTGGAAATTCATCTGCTCCAACTCTCTGAGAGCTACTTGCAAAGAAACATTAACAACAGGATTCCCTGGTTTCGTGCCACGTCCCCCCCCCCCAACTGTTGAGAACCGCTGATTCAGGATACTGGGTTAACTGTACCAAGAGTAGAAGCAGAGTAGTGCTGCCGAAACATTATTTGTTTATTGTGTCGATTCACGACACTCGAGTGTTGAGTGGCGTCACCATATTTCTGTATAATGAAATCCGATGTTATCGAAACTCATGAAATCGTGAAACGAGTCAACCGAATTAAACATTAACAGCCAGGTATATAGAAACCAATTTGCTGCATTCCTACTGTCGTTACTGGTACACTATGATGAATAAATCTTCATTAACTGTCCCCTCTCCCCTTTACTCTGTAGTGTATACACAGAATAAGCTACGAAAAACGTAAAGAGGAAGGGAGTTAGAATAGGATGAGAAGATGTGTATTTACTTTGTATTTACTGATGATATAGCTGTGGTAATGCTGAAAGTAAGTCTGTTAATATTGGACCAAATTTTAAAGGAGCACAAGACGAAAATCGATAAAAAGGAAACAGAAGTTATGGTTATTGGCAGGAACTTAAAATACGAGTAGATGGTAAAAAATTGAGATTTTTTAAATGCCTTCACGTACTTAGGAGATCAGATAATGGATGATGGAAGAAACACAGAAGAATGTAGCTCCTTTTAAAGCTGCTTTCAGAAGAAAAGGCTAATCATATCAAACAAAATTATTACAACAAGAAAAAAGTCTGTATTACGGATTATGGAGTGTGGTCAGTTGGTAAAGAAGAGAAGAACAAACTGGAGGCTTTTGAGATTTGCTGTTGGAAGTGGCTCCAGAATACTTCATGGGAAGAAAAACATTTTGAAAAAACTAAATAAGAAACGAGTAATGCGGAAACACCTAAATAAAAGAAGAAACAAATGTATTGGACATCTAATAAGGTGGTACATAGGAGATAACGATTATAGAAGGTCAACTAGAAGTAAGAAGTACAGAGGGCGGCCAAAGAATCAATTCTTGGAACTAGTAACTGAGAGTGTGGTAGCAGGAAGTTGATAGCAAAATGAATGGCACTTCATAGTTGTAGCATACCACTGAGGAAGAGGAAGTTCTAAACAGTTACCCACCAATCTGAGGACTGTGAACAGAAGTAGAAGAAGCAAAAGGCGTCCTTTTCACCACACAGTATTTTACTTACAAACATATTTAATAAAACTTTATAGTTTCTGACATACAAAACACTATAAAATCTTGTAATAACGACTAACACTTTCATAAATGTTTTCGACATGACGATGATTTAAGTGCTGAAAGCGCTAGCCATTATTACACGCTTTTATAGTGGTTAGTATATCAGAAATTATACTGTTTGAATTGTGAACCTACTAACATTTCATTTAATAAGATCATATTTAATCATAGTTGTCCTTGCTGATTAATATTGCTTTAAAAGTTTTCTCTCACAAACGATTTTTGCGACTTGCGCACAAGCTGTTTGTCGATTACGCTGGCACACATCCACGATAAATAAGTATTTGTGAAACTGCAAATCTGGACACTTTGGCGTCGTGACTTTCATTGACAGTGTTTATCAAGATGCTTAAACACAAGAGTACGATACAATATAACTTCACAACGGCAAAACATTATTCTTTTGTCGTTTATTTATCACGGTTATTTGCAATTTCTTGTTATGTGTGCCGTTCTATATTACACTACCCGTAAATATGACCTATACTCTGTTATATATTAATTTATAACCTCGCCAAAACTAAAACGACACCGTGTTTGTCTGTCAACAACAACCGAAGCACTTCATCACTATTACGGTACGCAACGAATAGTCATGTGATATTCCAGTAACTACAATATCGTATAGTAATGTGTTTAACGGGACAAGAACTTTCTCGAGCCAAACAAGTGGGCCTTGGTTTATAAATAATATTTAACTGGAACGCTTAAGCTTACGCCGGCATTGAAATTTACGCAAAGGAATAAAAACTTGTTTAACATTCAAGGTTACTGAATAGCATCTATCTACATGATGGACGTTGCCAGTTACACATACGAACAGGTTTCTAATCACCTCCAACTGCATGCTGGCTTCAACACACGCACACACACACACACGTGACGAGTTTTTAACCTTTTCATAAAGGTTAAAAATATTAAATATCACTATTACTTTAACGACTCGGAACACTTGATAGTGTTCCGAGTCGTTAAAGTAATAGTGATATTTAGTTAAGTAACGGACACGTCATGGACAACGAAAGCCAAGAAGTTAAAAATATTGTTAAACATTTTGTACCACTTTTTAAGTATACTTAATATTGTTTCTTGTTTATGCTTTATTGAAATGATATTAACAGAATAATTATGCTTAGCGTTAAGTAATATTAACGTAATAAAATATCACATAATATCATTGATATAATTATATACTAAGTATGTATACATTATACCTATAGCCCTAGTCTTATTCATCGTATTATACACGTTGCGAAAACACGACAGAATCAGCAGTAATTCCGAACTTGTGTTATTACTTATACGAGAACTATTTGATTTAACTATAAAATGTATTTTATTAATTAACTCGCGTCATTGTAGGCTATATTGTTGTTTTACCTTGTTCTGCAAGGTTCTATAACATTCATTTGCAATTCTGCAAGTAAAATAAACTAAATTATTCAATAATCAATCTTTAATCTTCAACAAATCGATAGCACTATAAAATAGAAGTTAATCGTAGCAAAGTTTTCAATTTATGAACGAAATACGAACATAAAAGATCAGTAATCTGGGATATGCAACATTTGTATTTTGCATTTAGTATTTGTTGTGAACTGTCAGTAACGGTCTATACAAAAATTAATGCGTAGTTAGACGTGTTAGATATTAATCTACCACACCATGAAAGACATGATTCGGTTAACGTTTGTTCGGTTTTAAAATTAGTAAGCTCCCTAGCCTACTATTTTGAACGAAATACATTTTTATTATTAAACAAAATAAAAGTAATACATTTCATTTTCATAAAGCTGTGAGTAGAATTCTTTGTATGTATGATTCTTAACGTTAGCCGATCAAAATCACAGGGAAGTGTCCATACATAGTTACAGTGAAGTTTTACTCTACCTTAAAAATTAATAAAAGTAAAACAAAGTTTACGGAAACGCCGACTACTCTGCTATCCTTTTCTTGTAAAACAGACAATAATTATTACTTTTTTTATTATAATAAATACTAAAACTCCTGAAGACTACATTGGGTTTCTTTTAGTTAAATTGGTAACCATAATGCCTAAATCTCAATTAATGTAGTTCTAGCTTTTACGTTTATGTGTGTTTAGATAGGCCTATACTCATATATCAATAAGCCTATATGCAGTACTTTTCACAAATAGATATATAACTGATACAATATGTAAAGTTTGGGGGGGGGGGACATAGTTTATAAACGTTTTGCAGGCTGTCCAAAAGATATCTGTAATTATTAAATATACCGGTACCGAGCTCGTATTTTGAATAATGTCCCTCAAAATTTAGCTCCTAGTGTTCCAAAAGTTAACAAATTTTCATTATAAACACACACTCAGATTTTAGTAAAAAGTCTAATTCCCGGCATGGATTTTTACAATTTTGTTCAAAATTGTTATACTTTTTTGGGCACTGTGTCCTAAAATGTTGAAATTTCCAAAACTGAGCACTATATTCAGATTCGGATTAAAATTCTGTTTAGTTTTAAGAATTCTTGAAATTTTTCAAAGTTTTTTTTTAACTTTTTGTTGTCTGGTGTCCCAAAATGTTTAAATATTCAAAACTGAATTTCTCCTTAACTTGATATCCCACATAGATTTTTGCGATTTTAAACATTTTTACTACCCCTTATATTTTGCCCTCTGCCCAAATTTTTGGAGTGGGATCAACCTCAAAAGCCATAGGGCTGTGTGGAGTAAAGACACGTTTACCAAGTTTTACGAAAATCGACTGATACATTCAAACGTTATCGTGAGACATACGTCAAATAGTCGTATTGAAACTGTTCAATAATATTGTTTCTCAGATCGGTTTGTTAGCTGCTCTCCACGTTTATTGTTTTTCAGCCTTCCAGTTTAGTTCCCCATGTATTTAACCATTTGATGAATAAATTCCAATCAAGCCCTTCTCTGTAATATTTTCTATTTTCTCTCAATTCACTTTATACATGCATTGTGCATAAGTACATACCTGGGCTCTTCTCCTTATAAAATGTATAACACCACGCATCGAAAGCTTCCTCACTCTCCTGTCGACCGCTATTTACTTCTTAAAGCTATGCTCCGAGACACAAGTATTTAACAAACTTTTCCGAACCTTCGAACTGATATTCTCCAAAACGAAAAGATTTTTCTTCTATTGAATGAATTCTTGGCCTTACTAATTCTACTTAATATCTCCGTGAAACCCCGTCCATAACTCATGATTCTACTTCGTAAATAATTTAACTCTCTTACTTCTCGTACGTAAAAATAATTTGAAAATTGAAAATCGATCTCTTCTGTTCACTTCAATTTAACAATTTGTGTAATAAAATCAAAACATTTATGAAAAAATGTCTGTTTTTCCCGACACAGACCAGGAAACAAACAGCTCGATCGCATTATTTAAAATGTACTTTATGATTCACCAAGTTTTATAAGTAATCTCAAATGATTTTGAATACGAATTTTAGGCAACTTCTAAAATTAATGAGTCAGTGTTGTATTTGAACATAAACACCTCGTTTCTTTATTAACAAAGATGGGTTAAAATTACCTCCATACGTTTTACTCTATGTAATAATTTAAAATAAAGTAACCAAAAACATTTACATATTGTAAAACAATTTTAAGCATTTCTAATGACAAGGATGAGTTTCAAACACATTATTTTCATTTCCACGTGTGCCTACAGGTAAAAAAAGAACAAATAAACCAATAATCAGAACAACAGATGTGTCAAATTTAAACATAATTATTAAACATAGATTTAATCAGTAGTTTAGTGTTTCCGAGTGTACTTCTCTTCGTCCATTTCTGTAAACGCCTAATTCATTCAGTATATAAAAAGTTTCTACCATTCTGGTGCTCCTCAGGCCGGTGCTCGGGGCACAGGCCCCACTTCGCCTTCTAGTTGTAATTGTGTCTGCCATTATCATTCGTGTCGGATTTTGTGTAACTGTAGCCTGTAAACACATAAGCTATCAATTGTTGTCACGTCAAGGCCTGGCTTCCTGCAAGTACTTGAGAATGACTTTGTTGCCGCCGAGCAAATTTAACTAACAGGACGTTTCTCCTTTTTAATTGTAATACATCCGTAACTCGCGAATACAACTACAAACACTGGGCATTGTGTGTGTGAGATAAATAAACGGCTCAGAATAATTGCTCTGCATAAAATACAAGTATAATATCGGAGCTACAAAGCCGAACATTTAATATCTGATTTGTAAGCGTCTGTCTTACATTCGAGATTCGACATTTCCCTTTTTCCGATACACTTCTTGTCGTTTGGAGACATGTCCATAAAGTCCAGACAACAGCACACGGCCAAGTCGCTAACTTCCTTTAGTTACTCACAGAAAAATTTGGTTCTCGCTAGGGTACCACAGTGGTAATACGAGTGAAAAGCCCGTTCTGATTCGAACGTCATCATCTACCGAAATCTAGTGTCTACTACCGGAAATCTTGGGCGAAAAACATTGCAGTAAATAACGCAAGGAGTAAAAATTTCAGTTTTGTATAAAGCAATTTTTAATATTTTGTGATACTACAAATATTAAACTAATATGAACAAATATTTAAATCATTTTTATTTTGTTTACAGAAGACAACACAACTTGTATGTAAAGAATCATTTGTATACTTAACAATACAACAGTTAAATTCCTACTGCACCTCACACGTACGAAGTGTACAAATGATCTCTCTCTCTCTCTCTCTCTCTCTCTCTCTCTCTCTCTCTCTCTCTCTCTCTCTCTCTCTCTCTCTCCCTCCCTCTCCATCTTCCTCTCCCTCTCCCTCTATTATTTATCTATCTACCTATCTCCCTTACTTTTTCTCCCTCTCTCTTTGTCTTCATTACCAGAAACACGAACATGCGTGAGCGACTAAGCATGTGTGTGTGTGTGTGTGTGTGTGTGTGTGTGTGTGTGTGTGTGTGTGTGTGTGTGTGGGCGCGCGCGCGCGCGTGTCACATTCCTCAGTAGTAAACTTAAAGAAGATTTTTGCTAAACATAATGATTTACAAATGATCATAGTGATAATGACAATAATGATAAAATGTGACATTATCATAGTGAACTGTAAAATCAATCAACAACGGAAGCATTATGCTGGCGTCTACAGCACAACATCAGTTGGTGCCGGCAGTTACATGTTGTAGTGAACTGCTCAAAGTATGATGTTACGTTAGTCATGTTTAACTATTCGAAAACAAACTAATTTTTTTGTTGTTTAATGTTCACATTACTGGTTACATTAAAGAATTTGGAAATATGATGTTCCCATTCTCTATCAAATGTCATATTAATGTATTGCCTTAAGCAGTTCGTGTTCATTGTTCACATAATCTCTTATATGAAATGTAACACGTATGAAATGTAAATGTAGCCTACAAATGTATACAGCATCGCGGCGGCCCCTATTTCATCATCAACCATTAAATAACAGTTAGGTATAGATTTAGTTTAGCGGCGTTTTGCAATTACATCCAAACAAAAAATTCACTACCAACATTTTCTTTCAACTTTCAAGTATCTTTTGTGAGTGACTATTGCGTAATCTGCATGGTGTAACATTCGTACTTTGTCTGTTTTGTCGTATTTTTTGTCCTACCTACTGTCAACAAACCACACTAGAAGTTTATGTGCCACAGCAAAACATTAAATATCAATACTAACGTTAAATATTAAATATAAAATTGAGATAATTAAATATGCAATGTGATTTTTTCGGGTACAAATTATACAATAGACGCAGAGTGGCAGGTAATTCGGCCGTGCTACGACACACTGTATAAACTGAATGCTGTTATGTGGTTTTCAAGAGACCTGTTATGTGACCTGCAGACGGTTTGCCAATCAGCAGCTGGAATGTTAACTTGTTCTTGCACCAACTCGATGTCAGCAGACACCCAGCGTTCCGTAGGTAGTACACCCAAAAATCCATAAATCTAAGTCAATATTAGTAATACACTGTGTAGACGACTGTTAAAAACTTTTATGAAGAATAAAGAATTACAAAATCGTTCAAGTCTTGTACTGATTGAAGATGCAGATAGTAGTAGGTATTTCTAAATTTAGTTTGATGACTGTTCAATCACTATTCAAAAACCTAATCAGATTATTGCTGAAAACTGTGTAGGCATGACAGCACCGAACCTTATAGTAAAAATGTCGATCATGCTTATTCCCTTTTGGGGTTTTAAAATAGGATAACGCTTCCTCTAATTTTTCGAACCTGCCATAATACTGACACTGCCATTATTTAATATTTTTCAGTTCGTCCTCCAGCTTCTATAGGCGACCAAAATCCGGACGTTCTAGGCAGTTGGTCCCACATTGCGCCAAGCGCGCGCGCGTTTCTTGGTAATAATATTACACGACCGAGAAGCTGCACGAAGGAACTGCCGTAAAAGTTTCATAAATGTAAATACATTTTTGACAAGGTAGGGAAGAATTAATTTAATGCGTAAAGAAAACGAATTGAACAAAATTAAATAAAACACACACACATATTCTTGGTGTTTCAGTTTCTTACAGTAATTGTATGTTATATATCATATTAGCAAGTAATAGATTACTTCTTCAAGTGCATTCTTTTTAATTTTTACGTACGTTTCACAGATGTAACCTGTATCTTCAGAGGCTTCAAAGTAAATTAACGATTAATCGATATTTATTTCGATTTTGAATATTTATTATTATTAAATTAAAAATTAATAGACTAAAAATGGATTACTCGTTATTGAAACCTCTGAAGATAGGGCACAGATTAAACTGTGAAACGTACAAATACACTCGTAGAAGTAATTTATTTTGTATATAGGCTATACATACTACACGCATAACCTACGTACATGTTTATAATATTTTATAACAATTTATAAATTTATATTAAAATATGTTATTATTTATATAAGAATACACACTTATTTATTTATTTATTTATAACTTATCACCGAAAGTAATTACTGATCCCTAAAAATGAATGAAATATACGCGTCAAGTATGTAGTAAGGAACTGTGGTTTTAACGAATTCAAATAAAAGAAGCTGCAGTGTGTGTGTGTGTGTGTGTGTGTGTGTGTGTGTGTGTGTGTGTGTGTGTGTGTGTAAAGGTCAAACGATATCGCAAAAGGGCCGTGCACTGAGATACAGACGTGCAGTTTTGAGTAGGCCTACATTCACAATGGTTACTCGTGTTAACCGTAGGCCTACATTAACACGATACTAATGTAGACAGTTTGGTTATCGTTGAGGCGTGTTAGGTACTGTACATCATACGCCTACTACTGATAAACCGCCCGTTTTAATATAACTGAAGAACGTAGTGCTAGTTTGTTATGCTCTAGTTATGTAAAGACAGGGTGGTGTCCAATCTTTCAGTCTGGAGCCGTTCCTTTGTATATCGAATTAAAAAAAAAAAAAACGTACAAAAATTGATTGTCACTCAACTAAGCTAAGTGGTGAAGTTTTTTTATTTATTATAACTTGTAAGTAGTAAGTTGAAAATGTGTACCATCAAGCTGAATCAGCATTGTTCTCAAAACACACGTTCTAAAGTTTTCAAACTTTTGTAATACAGTTTAACCAAACGATAAACTGGCAGCATTCTCGAGTCAAAATATCGGGCAACCAACCCTGACTGAAAATCCATGCTGACGGGCCGTACTGAGTTGCAAACTGGAAATTGACTTAAGAAAAACTTTACGGATGAAGACCCGAGAGAAAAGCATTATAGGCCCCTTTTCACTTAACCCTCTGTAGTAGAAACCTCCAGTCTTAAGCGGATCTGTGTATGTCGAAATCTGAAAGAAATGTGCTAAAAAATTGAGTATCATTTAAATAAGAAAAAAATTATCGAGACAAATCATTGTATGACATAAAACGAATATCGGTAGTTTGCCTATCTTTTGTAGATATTTTATACTTCTTCTCTTTGCTATTATCTCACAGCTTAGACTTGAAAGTTTAGCCATAAAGCTTACTCCCATCACTTTATGGCTAAACTGTACGGCTAAACTTGTTATCAGTGACACGTCTCAAAATATTACATTTTCTTACCAAAATAACGTCTGTCTCATTCGTTACAGTACCTTTTGGCCTCTTCGTGTCCGTTTTCTAATAATTATTAGACGAGTTTAGAATTGGAACAATTGAAACGTAATGAACTACCGTTTATAGTAATACGGTGGCGTGTCTCTTTTGACACCTGTGATTAGTCATCATCATCCGTCTTATATGGATTACGTTCGTTGCTTCTTTCCTATATAATTTAATTTTACCTCCCGGTAGGTTTCATATGACTGTTTTCCCCTTAGGTCTGTACTTTTGTTTTTAGGTGTCCACTTTCATTTATCTTCTCTTTTATGTTTACCGTTATAAGGTATCGTATACGTTATTTTAAACTGATTTAAGGATCAGTATGGTAGTGGCGAAACCGCTTCTGCGTATCCGTAATAAAGTAAAGAGTGAGAGTTGCGAGTACTCTCGGACAACGTGCTAGGATATGATAAGCGGCTGACGAGCCTTCGATTCCTCCCTGTGCTCGACAATAAAACAATTTAATCAAATTTTAGTCAAACTACCTCTTCAATATAGGCCTACAGAACTTTCACAAAAATTGAGTCAATCTGTGAAATGTGCAATGTCCTCGAAGGACGGGCGTTGATATACTAATATTATGCAGTCGATACCAAAAGTAATAAATTCGCATTTATGCCCAAGAAATAAATATTGCAATCCACTACTTCAAACTCCGATCTGAAGATGAGGTAATATTCAAGTCAGTAAATCACAAGGCCAAGCTTTATCGTCGTAGGCACAGGTTCCTAGCTTGAGCCAATCCCTTCATTTCAGCGTTAAGAATTGCAGTTCAGCCTGCTAAGCAAATTATTGAAATAAGATATCCATGGCTATTCTCTTATGAATTAGTGCAGTGTTTCCCCTTGTAACCCAGCTGGTTGCCAGGCTGGTTGTAGTCCTTTCTCATTACGGGCTCGAGATCGAACAATGGTGGGGATGGTAAAGGTAATAAATTACGATCGGTAACCGAGCTACTAAACCGCCCCATCGGCCCCTCTGGGTGGTGAATGGGTATGGATGAGAAAGTACAGCGGTTTTCGTCGGTTAGTAGACCGATCGGATGCTCCTTGTCGCCTCTACTGAAAACCCGAAATTGCACACAGTAGTGGACAATTTTTTGTCTTTGATATCGTGCAGTCCAGTTGCATACAGTGATGTAGCCATGATATTTCCGTTGGGGGTACCAACTGATAAGAAGTGGTTGTGGTAACAAGGGTATGGCCGGGGTTTGACAAGGTTCGCGCGGCGGTAAATGGGTCCTTTCCGAGGGTTTATACAAGGTGTGCGCGGTGGTCAGTTTTGTTCGCTCTAAGCCAGATGTGGAAAGAAAAGAGGGCCGCTGATTTATAATTTGTTATGATGTTACTTTCATGGTTGCATATAAACTAATAAAGCTGAAATTAGTATATGCGTTGTGGTCAGATTCAAGAATTAGCAGTTTGGCCTTTAGAAGTGCTAAAATGTAATTATTCGAAGATATATGTTAAAATGTTAAAACACACACTTTTGTTACAATACCTTCAGTATATTGTTAGTCTGAATCGTACAGTAGAAAACACTATAAAAATAAGCAATACAAAACCTCACACAGTACAATAATTTTATTATCAGTACAATACAAAACTAAAATACTAAAATAGTCTTATGCTATCACAGAAAGCTTTACTTCTTATAATATATATATATATATATATATATATATAATGCGACAGTACAAATACGTGATGTACTGAGCATTGAATATAAAAATTTAAATATACCTAATAAACTGTAAATAATTAATAATGTATTAGAAATAAGCATGTCAGGGATTGCAAGCTTGGCTCAGACAAAAATATGAACAGGTGTTTCGACCTGAAGCGACGTGCACACACACACAAATGTAACTGTAAGTGTGTACACCAGTATTTTGCTAGTGTGTGTGAACGCAGGTCTATGCAGGCGAGTTTACCACCCCAAGATGAATAATTGCATAGTTACTGTTTTTCCGTAATTATTCATAAACTATAAATAAGGAGTAAAATCCAAAAACACAATAAAATGTAATAAAATTAAATAAATACTGTGTACTAAAACCACGTGAAAGTGACACACCGTACGAGTGTAGTGGTGAAATAACTGTGTACAGAGCGAAAGGGTTAAGTTGCAATGTCCAAAAATACAGTGAACATGTGTAGTGAAAATAGTTGTAAGATGAGTATAAGAGTATATATATAGGACTCTGCAATTCGCAGAAATATAAGAAATAGCGAAATTGACAAGGAGTGGGGGGACTGAACCCAGAGACAATTTCAGACATGTCGATTTCGTACAACTGCAGGTGTTGACCAAGACGTGGGTATAAATAGGACACACACGCTACAGTTGTTCTCTTTTTCGATCACACACAGTGCAGCGGGAGCTTCTGCCCGTCCGCACAAAGTATTTAAATCTTTTGGAAATAGTTTCATCCTTCCAGTTACATACAGTTATGTAACGGGATTATAAAAACAAGCAAATTTTAATTAGTAACAGAATTATTCATAAAATCCACATAAGAAGATCAACTGACGTCCGAAACAGCACGAGAAGAAGTTCCAGAGAGAGAGCTGACGACTTAGTTCCAGAGAGAGAGACGACGCTGGACAAGAGAGAGACGACGCTGGACTCTACAGGAAACGGCGCTGGACAAGAGGAGCGACGCTGGACAAGAGGAATCGATGCTGAGTTCGAGACGAGGACGATTACAGATGGATCCAATGATTGAGTATGATTGACGACAATAAGGTGATAAACAACTTATTTATCTCTTAATCGAACAATTACCTCAAAGACAATTAAAGACATTTTTGTTCTATTTAAAAGTAAGAGCCAATGTTTATTATAAATATAGAGAGTTAGAATCATAGATGTTATTGAAGTAAGATTAACGTAAATAAGAGATCAAATTAATATTGAAATGAAAATAATGCAAAGCATTTAAATAAAAATTAGCGTTTTATAAATCAGTACTGATAAAAGAAAGATAAATTCAGTAACTATTAATATTTTTGAGTTTCCATTACAATATCTAAAAAGATATTTAAACATTGATATTTCGAAGCACACTAATTGACTGAGTAGTCAGGAAACGATATTTTTTAATAAAATAATTAGTAGAATAGAATATTTAGTCAGTAAGGATGTATATAGCGTAAACCTTACGGCATAGTAACAAAGTAATAACGAATGTTTTATTTCGAATCAAGTGCCATGCGCACAATTTTATTAGTAACCAAATAAATTTGAAATACCGTTACCAGTTACTGTACATCGAGTTCTTATTACAGATACACCTGAAACCCAAATTAAATTGTAGTTATGTAAAGTACTATTGTTACATAAGTTGTCGCTTCCAAAGTGGGGCATCACAAATTTAAATTATATTAAATTTACAAAGTTGTATTGTTGCACATTTGTCGCTCCAAGATTGTGGGGTTATTCAAATTAAATTACATGTAAATTTATACGCATACAACATAAATTATACAACTTACGTACAGAGTTATATTGTTATATAATTTGTCGCCCTGGACGTGGGGCTCCACAAATTTAAATTATATAATAAATCTGTTGCATAAATTGGCGTCCAAGATCGTGGGGCTCCGCAAACACAAATAAATTTATATTTGCAGTTGTAGTGTTGCATAAAAATGTCGCCCTTGAACGTGAGGGAAGACACGCCTACATTTATGTATATGTATCGTTGTATAAAATTGGCGCCCAACGTGGGGTATGACATGCCTAAATTTATGTTCAAAAATTTGTTACATAAATTGTAGCCCATGAACGTATGGCCCGATCCCCACCAGTTAACTATTAAATTTTTTTTGTAGCTAAATGGTTGCTCTAAAAATAAGAGTGTGTTAAATAAAAAAAAAAATATTATATGTAGTAATAATTATTTATATTAAACATTAACTGAATGTAATGTTAATTGTTGTGTAATATCACAGCTGGCGCCCACAAATAATATTGTTTGTCTATGTAACAGGTGTAACTGTAATGAGTAGTAATAATAACTCTTAATAAAAATAAATAAATAAATAAGTAGTGAACGGTTATCAATAATAATTGCTAAAGAATAACTACTAAATATTTTAAATAATACTTCAACATGACGACTCCAGGAAATTTGGACGTAGATGCGTTTCAAACGATGATGCGTGCCTGGATAGACGAAATAAGTACAAAACAAACGGAAAATATAAATGCTAAAATAGACGAATTAAAAGAATCTAATAAGAAACAATTAGAACAACAAACTGAAAATTTTAGACAAGACACCATACAAATTACGGAGAGTCTAGAAGAGTTAAAAATTGATAATCTCCAGTTGAAACAAGACAACATAGAAATAAAACAAAGTATAATCGACAGTAATGCACAGTTAACCGAAAACATTGGTGACACCAACATACGTATTGATACTTTAGAGAATAATTTTAAACAAGCCTTACATGAGCAAGTTGTACGGATTGAAAATAAACAAAAAGAATTACGTCTCGAGTGGAGAAAAGATTTAAAAGAATCGCATAAACAAATAAATGATACTTTAACTACTATAACGCGAGAGCAAGATGATAAAATTCAAACTATTAATAATGTATCGCAAGCAAATACCAGTAAACTTAGAGAAATAGAAACACGTACTGTAGTTATTGAGAATAAAATTGAAGAAACTACGAAGGACAGTTCGGGAGACGTATCACATATGAAAGAAGAAATTCAAGAGGAAATGAACCAGTTACGAAGTGAGTTAAGAAGACGACAGAACCAAATGACCATATTTCCTACACCAATGGAAGAAAGGAGCAGACTTAAATTCTCAGGTGGTAAGTGGTAAAGGGGAGAACAGTATGGAATTCCTAGCTAGAGTAGAGAAGGAAATAGAAAAGATTGGGAGTGCAATAAATGACGACGAGAAGATAGACTTCGTCACGCGATATCTTAGAGATTCAGCCAGCCAATGGTACTCTATTATTAGAGATAACGTCAGTACATATCAGCAGTTTCGTGAGGCATTCGAGAACCGATACTGGAATTTACATACCCAACGACAAGTAAGGGATCAACTCGAATATGGAAAGTTCATTGCACAAGGACAGCAGAGTATTGAACAATACACAATTACGCAAATAGAACGTGTAAAGCATCTTAAACCTAAATTCTCAGAATACGAAATTATTTCAAAGTTATCTTACCATTTTCAGCGAGATATCCAGTTAGCAGTTTATACGCAGGGAATTAAAACCATAGAAGAATTTTTAATCCTTGTGACACAGTCGGAGAATATCAATAAAGGTAAGAAAACACAATACTGGGAACAAAAACACGCAAATCACCACTATAATTATCACAGAGATGACAAGAAAGCAATACAAAACACTACACTGCCCCGTGATAATTACAAAATAAATTATTCGCCACCAATGTACAACACTACAACACGCACAGCTACAGAGACTGAACGATTAAATACAGCTAAACGACAAGGAGACGTTGTATGGTCGTCAAATCGTAAACAGTTTTCAAAACCAGCTGACAAACGCGTTGCCGCAGTACGAGGGTACGATGAGAAAAAATTGAAGAGAGATAGCCAGAAAATGAATGAGATGGAAACAGTAACATTCGACAATCGGCCGTCTACATCAAAAGCGTCACAATGACTGAATAAACGGAATAAAAATTATAAAATAAACAACATATACCCCTGCGACATTAGAGAGGAATTATTAAGCACCGAACAGGATATAAAGCGAGACGCACAGCAAACACAATGCCCTATTGTGAATGTGAGCATAAACAGGCAGTGGCGGCTCGTCCATAAGAGCACAAGAGCACGTGAACCCTCTATAAAAATAATTATACGATATAAATTATACATTTTTATTGACGCAGTACTAAAATGGCTTATCTTCAGTAAGTTTAAAAGAGCGGACCATGAAAAACAGCGTAGAGCGCGCCAAGTGAGGTTAAGTGTAATGACGCGCCAGTGGCTAGAAGCGGACTGAATGCGCCGCTCTCGATGCCACACACGGGTGTACACACGGGATATGCGACAGACGGGCGAGTCCATTTGCTCGCGGTAGGGGGGGAAACATGTTTACAAGCGGCTTAACGGAGAATACCGATGAGCTGCCTCTGACACAGCTCAGCTCAGTAGTTGCACGGCTGTAGTTGACGGTGGATGCTCCTTACCTTGGCGAGCGCGTGTGTTACATTTGTGTTTTGCAGTTTCGATTATTTTTTAATGATAAAGTTTTAGTTGAAATTACAATTTATCTATTATAGTGTAGCTAGTGAACTGTTGTTTTTATTTACTGTACAATAATGGAAAGTACCTGTAAGTACTACGTTAGTAATTTAAACGAATTAGCGTTTGCCAATTTACCCATAGAAGTTAAAATAGCAATAAAAGAGAGTGGTAGGCCAAATATAAGTCAAACATCGACATCAAAATCTAGAACTTTTAAAAGAGAATTTAAAGAAGAGCTATACGAAAAAATTTCTTGGCTTTGTGATTGTGAACAAACAAACAAAATGTTTTGTTTTCCTTGTTTGTTATTTTCCCGTGAAAAGGGCAATCCTGCTTGGGTGAAAAACGGCGTTTGTGACTTAGCTCATTTGAATCAAAAAATTAACAAACACGAAAGTTCTCATGGACACATAAGTGCTACATTGGATTTTCATTTGCTGGGAAAGGTTGACGTTCGTCAGCAGCTTGACAGTGCTTATCGACAAAATATTAAAAAGCACAATGAACAAGTGACTAAAAATAGGTATGTCCTTTCTAAGCTTATAGACTGTATTAAATTTTGCGGTGCATTTGAGTTGGCCCTTCGAGGTCATCGTGAGGATGATGATTCCTTAAATCCTGGCATATTTAAAGGGCTTGTAAACTTTTCTGCAGAACTTGACTCATCTTTGAAAGAACACTTGAGTACCGCTACTGTCTTTAAAGGTACCTCGAAAGAAATTCAAAATGAATTGTTAGATTGTATGCTTTTTGTATGTCAAGAAAACATAATAGAAGAAATAAAAACTGCACAGTATGTTTCTTTGATTGCGGACGAAACATCAGACATCTCGTCTGTATTTCAGTTAGTTACAGTTTTCCGCTATGTTTTAGCTAATGGCCAACCAGTTGAAAGATTTTGGAAATTTGATAACCCTGAAGGGCACGACGCAGAATCTATAGCCAAATGTATTTGTACCAGTTTAGATTATGTTGTGCAAAATCCAGAAAAACTCGTATCTCAAAGCTATGACGGTGCGAATGTAATGAGTGGGCACCATGCTGGCGTGCAGACCATAGTGCAACAAACCTATAAACATGCTTTTTTCCTTCACTGTTACGCTCATCAGTTGAACTTGATTGTAGCTCAAGCAACAAGCCAAAACCAAGATGTCCGCATTTTTTTTCGGACTCAAGTGATATAACAATTTTTTTTTCGAATTCCCCTCAGAGAGTGGCTGTTTTGGACAAGATAGTTGGCAAACGAATACCTCGGGCGTCAGCTACAAGGTGGAATTTTAAGAGCAGAACTGTTAATACTGTTTTTGAGTACAGAGAGGAAGTAATTGAATGTATGGAGGAAATCCAATCAACCTCTAAGCAACCAACCACCATAATTAAAGCTGGTGCTCTAGCTCGTCTCCTTAGAGATAATAAGTTTATATTTTGGCTTTCTATTTTTCACAGATTAATGCCACATGTGGATATTTTGTACAACCAATTACAGCTAACTTACACTGATGCTGTGAGAACTAAAGCCAATGTTGACCACTTCGTCAAAGCCATTGATAAGGAAAGAGCTAACATGGACAAAGTGACAGAGCTGGTTAATCAGTACCCAGAAAATGCACCATCTTCACGATCGAGGCGTGAAGAAGATGTTTACTTAAGTAGAACAGTGGCTGCCAAGGAAACCTGTGACATTATTACAACGCAAATAAAAACAAGATTTTCATTCACAACATCTTGCTTAGCTGTATCTCTTTTTGAATCACAAAAGTTTGAAGAGTTTGAACAGAAATTCCCCGAAAAATTACTTGAAGATACAGTAAATGTGTATTCATTTCTTGAAAAAAAATCGCCTCAAGACAGAGCTTGAAATCATTTACAAAAGAACTGATTTCAGAAACATGCGTGGTGCTGTTAGTCTTTTACAGTTTTTTATTGAAAACAACTTATTGTCATCATTTTCTGAAAGTTATAAACTGTTATTAATTATTGCAACAATACCAATGACGACTGCTGAAGCTGAAAGGTGTTTTTCAACCCTAAAACGGATAAAGACATTTTTGCGGTCTACGATGTGTCAAGAGAGGCTTACAGCTTTAGCCATGCTTGCAATCGAGAAGGAAATGATTTCTAACATCCATAATTTCAATGAAAGAGTTATTGATGTTTTTGTGTCAAGAAAATATAGAAGGATGGACTTTGTTTACAAAAACTGTACTTAAAGAAAATATTTGTGTAAGCTAACATCCAAGTAAATTTGTGTAAGTAAATACTAGACCTTACCATCATATGCAGGAGCTTTGATTATTTTCCTTTTTCTGTGTGTTTAATAATCTAATCTAATAATTGAGAGCATGAGGCCTTATGACTAACTATCTAAATATTTAACACTTAAAACAAGCTTTCTGTTTTGCGTTTATTTTACTACTTTAAAATTAAATGAAAATAATTGTTTTAGTAAAAAAGAACAATTAGCATATTATAACAAGTATGATCAATAAAGTAATCCTTTATTATTAAGTTGTGAAATAGTTAAAGTACAGTAATATCTATAATAACATTTCGTTTCAAAATTAATACATTACATCAAGGTATAGCAGCCCCTAAATTATATGAATATTGCAAGCAACACACAAGTGTTTGACACAGTGTATCTCAAAAAGTGCAAATTATTAATTGTGAACCCCCTGTAGATGTACTCACGAGCCGCCACTGTAAACAGGTGTAAAATACGGATGCTAGTTGACACCGGCAGCCAACTATCAGTTCTTAACGCTGCATGGGTTCAACGCAATAAGAAATATTTTTAAAATACTGCAACTTTGCCCGTAAATAATTTAAATATTACAACAGCTACCAATAAAAAAGAAAGAGTTAGACAACAAGCATATGTAACTCTAACATATAAAAATCTAGAATTAGAACACCCCATGATAATTATGAATAAATTGATTTATGATGGAATTTTAGGTATCGATATACTAAATGCAATAAATGCTAAGATTAATGTTAATGATAATACAATTGTGTGCAATTATAAAAATGTTCAATATGAATTAAATATGAACAGCGAGGAAGAAGTCTATGAGAGCGAAAAGAAAGAAGTACGATTGTTATCAATTAAATTTAAAGAGAATGATGAAGTAAAACAAATGCTGAAAAATTTAGCACTGTGAGATAATAGTTTAAAAAGATGGAAAGTAAGACGGCTTTCTTACATGATAATTTAATAAGCCTCTGGTGAGCTCGAAAGCAGCAGCATGCAGAATTGCTAATCAGACATAAATAATATTGCTACGACAGCACAGAACAATCTACGCGTTTATCTAATGCGCCAGAAAGATCTCGACGTAAGCGTGTGGTGTACGTGCTACTAAACGCATGTTGCGAGAATTTTCTCGACTATGCCAGCCTTCGCTCGGGCGCTCGGACTGTGTCAAGGCCGCAGCAATTACGTAGTTCGCGAGAGATAAGACGCAGTTTGGAAGCTTCTGGTGTGTGAACGTAACTATAAATACATCGCGTCGCGGCCTTAGTAGTTCAGTTCAATGCGAGATTTTTGACTGTGCGGTCCGAGAGTATTAGTGCGATATATTTTACAGAGCGGTTCTGGTTATTACGGTGTACGTTCAAGTAGTTATTAGTGAAGTGTTGCGTTTATATTCGGACGCTATAATTGTAATACAGTTGAGTTTTAATATTAGTGGACATTTTATTGCGTATGAACAATTTCATTTGATTTGTTGTAGACACTGTGTTGTTAATTACGAACTGTTTTACTATAACAATTAAAGGTGTGATTAGTGACTTAATTGGTGTCTTGTACTATTTTGTTTCCACTGTACCTACGACGATCGAGTAGACCGTCGTAACAATATAAAAATGACTTACCGTATCTCACGACTGGGTTGATCCTGACACTCAAGGCAGGATGGACTGGTTGGGAAAAGGATGGGTGAAATGCATGGATTTCTACCTGCCGAGAAGGGCCCGACTCGTGGACGTTGACACTGAGATGGCTGGCGTACGACAGAGCTAAAAGTTCACGTGCAGGTATGAGCTCTACAAAAGCCATAGTGCCAACCTCGGAAAATGAAAAGAATGACCGGTTCGATCCGAAATATCGAACACCGGCCCCCGTTGACCGCAATGGGTCAACCACCAACTACACCAAAAGACATGGCCAAAAATGCAGTACAAAAATTTGGCTTTTGGTGAACAGGAACGTTCTCTGAAAATTACCCTCCAACATAGGAGGGGGTCACACGCAAACACAAGAAAATACAAACATACAGAAAACATGCAAAACATGCAATGAATCAGAAAACCATGCCGAATAACTCCGCCGCGGGCGCATCGACCAGGCGAGCAATCCGAAAGGTTCGGGTAGAGCAGACAAAACCCAATAACATACAATAAACAATGGCCCAGCCAAACACAATGTAAAACTCAGCAAATCAACTTAGTTAGTTCCCTAGTTTTTACATTTTTTTTCTCCTTTTTTTTTTACTTATTTTTTGTTGTTGTTGATTTGTTGGGCATCCATGACTCCCAATGAACTGGCACAACGCCATGCCAGAAACATTCCACAATGTAAAATTCACTGCGGACAACAGCTGGAAGGAATCACCTGGGAAATCCCAGCAAAGTGTCCAGTAAGTCCACAACAATCATTGAAACTAATTCTGCTCACCCGAAAAAACAAGATAAACCCAATTAAGAAGATATGGGCAACCGGTATAATTTAATAGCCGGTCGTTCAAAAGAACCTGTGGATGTTTTAACTGAAGCGCGACGAACAACCCCGTCGCTCCCCGGAAACACAGCTGAAACTCGGCCAAGAGGCCACATCAGGGGGGGAGAATTCTGTTCCTCCATAACCACCAGGTCCCCAACCATTAAATTTCTTGGCTTAGACGACCACTTCGATCGGGCATGAAGTGCCGTCAAGTATTCCAAACGCCACCTTTTCCAAAAGGCTTGGAGCAAAGCGGCAATTTGTTTGTAATGACGGACGGTCCCTTCATTTAATGAGACTTCAGCTTCCGGGGGCGCGGTAATGGGGCGGCCAACCAAAAAATGACCAGGCGTTAGAGCCTGGTAATCACTCGGATCTGAGGATAGAGCAGTCAAAGGACGGGAATTTAAGATTCCCTCAATGCGAATGCATAACGACGAAAATTCTGCTATGGTCAGCGACCTGGTCCCAATCATACGTTTCATGTGAAACTTGGCCGACTGGACAGCCCGTTCCCACAAGCCACCCTGATGAGGGGCAGACGGAGGGATAAATTTAAATTCAATGTTATTGTCAACAGCAAAAGCTGTTATCTGAGCTGACTGGTCAGGATTGGAAAGCACATTTTGGAGCTCCCGTTTCAGTTCGGAGCGCGACCCCACAAAATTCCTACCACAATCCGAATACAGTGTTTTCGGAGCCCCACGGCGACTAATAAACCGTCTCAACACATCAATAAACTGGGGCGATGAAAGATCCATAGCCACTTCAAAGTGAACTGCTTTAGTGGCTAAGCAGATGAAAATGCAGAGATACGCTTTGACTATAGGTGCCTTCCGAACAGCGTCAAAAGGGGCCAGCATAATCCATGCCGGAAGAATAAAATGGAGGTGCTGGATTAACCCTAGGAACTGGCAGATCCCCCATTAACGGGTTGGTGGGGCGAGGACGCGCCCTGAAACAAGGAAGACAATTCCAAATTATGGTTCTTATTGCCTGACGGGCGGACAAAATCCAATAATTTTGGGCAAGCTGAAATTGAACTTGCAAGGGCCCAGCATGACCTAACCACACATGGGTGTGATGAATTAGCAACCCTACTAGGTGGTGATGCTTGGGCAGTAAAATCGGAAAACGATTTCTAGTAACCGCAGAGTTGGTCAAGCGACCGCGTACTCGAATGAGGCCAAAATCATCTATAAACGGGACCAGGCGCTGAATGCGGACCGGGAGCCGCTTACCTAAACGAAGAGCCGCGAGCTCCTGTCCAAACACGCTGCGCTGAATGTAGCGTAAAATATACTTAACAGCCAACTTCTTCCAATCCATGGCTGTGGAAGCTTCAATCCGCGAAGGCATAGCCCACCTTAAGATGACTGAGGTAACCCCCACCACTAAGGGCCACGAGGACAAGTGCTCAAACAATTCCACCCGGGGCTCCTGAGTGAGAAACGAAGAGACCTTGGTCTCCAAGGCAACATCTTGCACGTCGTGATTCGGGCGATAATTAATAGGGGGCCAGCATAGAGCATCAAGCTTTAACCAATCTGGCCCTGACCACCACAATGTCGACGACCGGAGGCTGGAGAGTGACGTACCTCTAGAGGCTAAATCAGCGGGGTTAGAAACACCATGAACATGACGCCAAGATTTAGTATCGGTCCACTCGGTAATGGCAGCCACCCGATTTGCACTAAATGTCTTCAATTTAAAAGTAGGCATATTCAGCCAATCCAAGACAATCGTCGAGTCCGTCCATAAGAAAACTTGACTCAATTGAATACATGATGAGAATAAACCAACATAATGACGAACAAGTTTGGCTAAAAGATAAGCTCCCAACAACTCCAAACGTGGGATTGATAAAGTTTTAAGAGGTGCCACTTTAGTTTTAGACGACACCAACGAAACCACCGGAGGACCAGAGTCAGTATAAATGGACAGATAGAGGACGGCCGCGTAACCTAACTGGGAAGCATCACAGAAACCATGCAATATTACCCTTTCAATATGCCCACCTTTAGGGAAGATTGGCCGGGAAATAGTAATTACCGGAAGATGATTCAAAGAGGACAGGAATTGACTCCAATAATCGTTTAAGTCATCGCTTAGAGGAGCATCCCAGTCCAAGCCCTCAGCCCAGAGTTTTTGGAAAAAAGCCTTGGCCCTGAAAATCACTGGCGAAAGCCAACCACATGGGTCAAATAATTGTGCCATCTGAGATAACACGACACGTTTGGTAAATTGAACCTGAGCATTGCTGCAACAGGCCAAAGGAGGAAATGAGAAGCAATCGGTAAAATGGTCCCAACTTAAACCCAGAATATCCTTATCCTTAGCAACGACGGAATCACTTGGAGCGGCTGATTCAGGTAGGCAGTCGGGTTGATTAGTGCACCATTTTTTCAAATTGAACCCTCCTGAAGACAACAACAGAATTAATTCCCGTTGTAGTTTGCAAAGCTCTGATTTTGAATCAGCGCCAGCAGCAATATCATCCACAAAAATATTACGGCTAAGTACCGCCGCTCCCGCAGGAAAATTAACTGCCTCATCCTGAGCCAGCCGCTGCAAGGTTCGCAACGCCTGAAAAGGGGCGCAAGCCAGCCCGTAAGTAACGGTACGCAAAGCGAAAACCCTTAGTGGGGCGGTAACCTCCTCACGCCATAAAATACACAGGTACGCCGAGTCATCAGGATGCATAGCAATTTGGCGGTACATCTGTTCGATGTCGCACGTAAATACATGGCTAAACCGCCGAAACAAAGTCAAAACGTCGGACAGTAAGGTCTGCAACTTAGGGCCGACACGTAACACGTCATTTAAGGAAATCCCAGAGGACGTCTTCATGCTGGCGTCAAACACCACCCTTATTTTTGAAGTATCACCTCTAACTTTAAAGATACCATGATGAGGAATGAAATATTTTGGAAAACTGGGGTCAGACACCAATGACATATGCCCCTGAGCGACATAATCCGTTATAAATTGTACATACTGGCTCTTAAACTGACTGTTCGCCGCAAATTTCCTTTCTAACGCAAAAAACCGAGAAATGGCTCCCTTAAGGGAAGTTCCAAAAATGTGAGAAGAGTTTTTGAAGAACGGCAAGCGCACCTGGTAACGACCCGACGGCAACCGACTTGTTGACTCCATGTAAAACCTTTCAGCAAAGTGATCCTCTTCAGATAATTGGTGGGGTACAGCTGGAGGCTCTTCGACCTCCCAAAAACGATGAACTTGCTCAATTAGGTTTGTTGTATCCGTAGATAACGTTGTGACGGAAGGATAAAAGTGGTGGAAATGACAGTGAAGCTGATGTGCAGATACCAGATCCAAAGGAAGGCCAGTGAGACCGCTAGCACAAGTCAACGCACAATTAAGTGCAATTGGGGCTCTACCCATAATCACAAACCCAAAACGTGTCCTAACTGCAACAGGCAAACCTGCACCCAAAGGAATAGTCTCTCCCATAAGAATAGCCGCTACAATATCGGCTCCAAACAACGCATCAATTGGGGCTGCTACATCGAAGGTAGGGTCAGCTAACAAAAGATCCTTTGTAGCCTGCTTAACTTCAGGCAACACCTGGAACCTGGGTGAGTCCGACGAGATCTTAGAAAGAATTATAAAGGCATGGTTAGATGCCACAACCTCGCGTTTTAAAGTTTCCAAGGACAGATGGCACACCTTTTTTGCTTTGGTGGCAATATCACCTACCCCATTGACACTTACTGAAGCGTCAAAACAAGCACACTTTAAGCGAGATGCACATGCTTCAGTTATGAAAGAAGCATGGGACGCGCTATCCAGGATGGCCCTAACTACAATATAACCACCATTCGGAGACGACAAGACTGCTAGACAGGTGGCTAACAGAACCCCTGCAGGATGGGGCAGAGACACGGTCAGAGTAGTGCTCGACAGGTCAACATGCGATGACTCCGCTGCCTTAAGTTCAGCTGTGTCAGAAATCTGTGAACGAGACGGAGACGGACGGGCACTTTTGAAATGAAGTAAAGTGTGGTGGTACTTAGAGCCACACGTTTTGCACCTATTTTTGCACCAGCCCGAATGTTTATGTTGGAGGCACGAAAGACAACATTTTTTATTTTTAAGACTCTGAAATCGAGCCCTAGGGTCCTTACTCAGCCACGCCGGACACTTGAGAAGCAAATGGGTCCGGGAATCGCAATGAAGGCAACGTGAACCAGATGCATCCCGTTGCGTAACCTCCGCAGATAACGTAGACACAGCAAGAGGAGTAGCCTTAGAAAAAGAAACCTTCTGGGTTTTCTGGTGGCTAGTGCTAGGAAGAGCAGGTAAAGCCGATTCCAACGATGCCTGTTCTTTCTGTTCCGCCATAGCGGTTAAAAATGTCATAATTTCTGTTAGGGCAGGGAGATTCTCTTTGTCCGTAACAGACATCTCAAAGCGTTCACGCAATGATAGATCCAGCCTAGACAATACAAAAGACGCATATATCGCTTGATATATATCAGCAATGTTTAGAGCTGACAACGCTGAAAAGTTAGCATTGAAGCTGTCCACCAACTTTCTAATAGACGCAGCTGATCGCATAGAAGCGGCTGGTAACTGAAGCAGATTGGTACAATAAACCCGAGCGGCCAAACGAGGATTGTGATAACGACTTTTAAGAGTTGACAGTGCAAGTGAATAACTATCATCAACTATGGGAAGCGCGGCAACCTTCTCATAAGCCTCACCCTTAAGATGAGTCAGTAAATATAACAATTTTTGCTTCGGAGTGAGGGCAGGACTTTCGTCCACCAATGTGGTGAACTTTGACCAAAACTCGGACCAACATTTGGCCTGGCCATCAAAAACAAGGTAACGACAGCTTCGGCAACTCATGAACAAGCACACCTGAGTGCCCGCCACTTGCCGATGAAAATCGACCGGAACCAACCGGTGTCTCTGGTTTTGTTAGTTTGGACGCTAAAATGCTACCCCGGACATAAATATCCTTAATTTGAGCTACCACCGCAAAAATGTGGTCCTCGTCCAATCCCTGGGGCAATGACTCGGCCGATAGGTAAGGATCGACCTTACCTAGAAGGTCCTGATATTCTTCGGACAACCTGGAGGCCAAAATACCGGCTTCATGTTGATCCACGGCTCTCAATTGCGGCAACACTTCCAACTTATTTATCAAATGATGCAAACGCAAGTATTCCCACCGAAGTGGTCCGGTCAAAAGCTGCCAACGACAATTTAGCAGGCATATTGAATTAAAAAATATCGCGCAACCTACAACCACCCTTAATAAGAGAATTAGAAACTGACCAATAATCACGCACCGACTTAGCCTAACAGTGCTCGAGATAACTAGGCGTCTCACACAACTACTTTGCACAAACAATACCGAGCAAGATAAATACAAAAGTAAATTAGTGCACGGCAAAATACAACTTACACAATCCAACAGGCAAATAATGCCAAACACAATAAATTAAACACGCAACAAATTGATTTACACAGCGCAAAAGCACGACAACAAAAACACAAGTTACACAAGATTACAGCACATACGGTGGCAAAATAATGGTACACAAAAGTGCACCCACAAACAAACATGTATAATACCAAATAGAATAAATACACACAAAACACAGCAAAGTACAATGTACAACAATTCACCAGTTACCGAACCAAACACAATAACTGGGACCCAATAAATGCCAAAATTGATGGTCAACGCGTCGTGTATGGACAGGATATCGCATATGCAAAATATAAATCGCACCTAAAGGTAATAGTCATGCCAAAAAATTAAATTAAATACAAAGGCAGGCCACTCCGAAATCCGGATAACCTAAAACCGTTCCCTTTACGCCTGACAGTCACAAACACGTAGCGCACAATTTCACGTGGGACGCAAACCGTAACAGGACGGAAACAAACTTTACCAGACTTGACCCAGTAATTAAACGACTACCCCAAAAAACAAGGTGCAAAATTTTGACACAAAATCTGCCCACCTGGCGATGCACACACGACGACACTGCTGACCACAAGCTACAGCCATAAACGCAAACTCGTAGTTCACATGCCTACGTATTATACCAACGTGCTTCCGTGCGATAGCATGCAAATGACAAACATTCATGAAATTTAAAAAATTAACCGCATGCAAAACACCCACGAGCAGGCACAAAAAACGAAACGGCACGGCACGTTGGTAATTAAAACAAAAATCACGCAGCCAAAACTGACTTACAACCCAATTACTGAAACTCAACCCACCAGCAGCATCATGCACAAAATTACGAAGCACGTGCTCCCAGTCGTGACGGCAAAATATTTAATTGAAAAGCTAGCAACCTCATGAACTCCTCTGGTAGTAAATAGATGTGAGATAATAGTTTAAAAAGATGGAAAGTAAGACGGCTTTCTTACATGATAATTTAATAAGCCTCTGGTGAGCTCGAAAGCAGCAGCATGCAGAATTGCTAATCAGACATAAATAATATAAAAATGACTTACCGTATCTCACGACTGGGTTGATCCTGACACTCAAGGCAGGATAGACTGGTTGGGAAAAGGATGGGTGAAATGCATGGATTTCTACCTGCCGAGAAGGGCCCGATTCGTGGACGTTGACACTGAGATGGCTGGCGTACGACAGAGCTAAAAGTTCACGTGCAGGTATGAGCTCTACAAAAGCCATAGTGCCAACCTCGGAAAATGAAAAGAATGACCGGTTCGATCCGAAATATCGAACAAGCACAACAACAAGATTTGGACGTGACAATAAGGGGGATAAAGGACCAAGAACAGCTACCAAATCATTATAAGGTACTTAATGGAATTCTATTCAGGTTAGTAAGACAAGACTGGAAGATAGTACTAACGAACGACATGTTACAGAAATTAATTCAACCAGCACATGAGAGTTTAGCACATGCTGCCGATCTCAAATGTTACCTGAGTCTACGAGAGGATTTTACGATTAATAATATGTATCGAAAAATAAAGAAGGAAGTGAAGAAGTGTTATGAGTGTCAAACGGCGAAAGGACCGAATTTACACACATACGTAGAAATGCAGAGCAACCAGAAGGGGCACAAGGGAGAGCTAATTGCAGTGGATTTTCTGGGACCACTACCACGATCAAGTCGAGGTGTGAAGCACATATTGGTATGTATCGATGTGTTTTCCAAGGCAGTCCGACTGTACCCAATTATGCGACCCACAACCAAAGTTGTTCTAAAGATACTACTGCAGAAATATATTCCGACATATGGAAAAATGAAGAAGGTACTCAGTGATCAAGGTGTACAATTCCAGAGTGAAAAATGGGAGAGGACGTTAAGGGAAAATTGAATACACCCTGTACTCACATCCATAAGACATCCTCAAGGAAACCTTGCTGAGAGAGTTAACAAAGAATTAGCTAAATATTTACGAATATACTGCCATGATCAACACAATAGATGGGCAGAATATTTACCATTTCTTGAAAAAGCCATCAACGAAAATTATAGTGAAGCAACAGGATATACTCCAATGGAATTGGAAGAAGATAAGAAGCCAAACAGATTTTGGACCAAGTATATACACAAACCTAATAACCAGAATGTACCTGTACCAATAATTGTAAAAATTTAATACGCAAAGCAACGAATAATAGAAAGAGGTAACAAGAGAGTAGAGAGATTTAATCTAACTCACAAACTTCAACAATTTAATGTAGGAGAGAATGTACTACTCAAAGCAAATCCTGTTGGGAAAAGAAGCGAGAATACGGCAAAGAAATTCTTCAAACTGTATAATGGACCGTATACGTTAAGACAGCGAGTAGGACAACACACTTTCATCGTATATGATGAGACACAGAAGAAGGAAATTGGTAAATTCCACGCAACGTGATTTAAGAAGTTCGACACATAAAAATAACGAGGTCAATGAAACCAGTCAGATCAGCTGTTGTTGAAGCCACCCTGCAAGGTCACGACCAGTGAGCGTGTGAAGAGGGGAGGTGAGACGTATATGTACACTCCAATTAAGGGTGAAATGACGAATACTATTCTTTATTATGTGTTATATTTTTTTTATTAAACCATTGTAATAATAATAAAAAAAAATTAGTAAATAAATTTATTAAATTTTTTGTTACCAAGCAGAAGGATAATGCGACAAATAAGTGATGTACTGAGCATTGAATATAAAAATTTAAATATACCTAATAAACTGTAAATAATTAATAATGTATTAGAAATAAGCATGTCAGGGATTGCAAGCTTGGCTCAGACAAAAATATGAACAGGTGTTTCGACCTGAAGCGACGTGCACACACACACAAATGTAACTGTAAGTGTGTACACCAGTATTTTGCTAGTGTGTGTGAACGCAGGTCTATGCAGGCGAGTTTACCACCCCAAGATGAATAATTGCATAGTTACTGTTTTTCCGTAATTATTCATAAACTATAAATAAGGAGTAAAATCCAAAAACACAATAAAATGTAATAAAATTAAATAAACACTGTGTACTAAAACCACGTGAAAGTGACACACCGTACGAGTGTAGTGGTGAAATAACTGTGTACAGAGCGAAAGGGTTAAGTTGCAATGTCCAAAAATACAGTGAACATGTGTAGTGAAAATAGTTGTAAGATGAGTATAAGAGTATATATATAGGACTCTGCAATTCGCAGAAATATAAGAAATAGCGAAATTGACAAGGAGTGGGGGGACTGAACCCAGAGACAATTTCAGACATGTCGATTTCGTACAACTGCAGGTGTTGACCAAGACGTGGGTATAAATAGGACACACACGCTACAGTTGTTCTCTTTTTCGATCACACACAATGCAGCGGGAGCTTCTGCCCGTCCACACAAAGTATTTAAATCTTTTGGAAATAGTTTCATCCTTCCAGTTACATACAGTTATGTAACTGGATTATAAAAACAAACAAATTTTAATTAGTAACAGAATTATTCATAAAATCCACATAAGAAGATCAACTGACGTCCGAAACAGCACGAGAAGAAGTTCCAGAGAGAGAGCTGACGACTTAGCTCCAGAGAGAGAGACGACGCTGGACTCTACAGGAAACGGCGCTGGACAAGAGGAGCGACGCTGGACAAGAGGAATCGATGCTGACTTCGAGACGAGGACGATTACAGATGGATCCAATGATTGAGTATGATTGACGACAATAAGGTGATAAACAACTGATTTATCTCTTAATCGAACAATTACCTCAAAGACAATTAAAGACATTTTTGTTCTATTTAAAAGTAAGAGCCAATGTTTATTATAAATATAGAGAGTTAGAATCATAGATGTTATTGAAGTAAGATTAACGTAAATAAGAGCTCAAATTAATATTGAAATGAAAATAATGCAAAGCATTTAAATAAAAATTAGCGTTTTATAAATCAGTACTGATAAAAGAAAGATAAGTTCAGTAACTATTAATATTTTTGAGTTTCCATTACAATATCTAAAAAGATATTTAAACATTGATATTTCGAAGCACACTAATTGACTGAGTAGTCAGGAAATGATATTTTTTAATAAAATAATTAGTAGAATAGAATATTTAGTCAGTAAGGATGTATATAGCGTAAACCTTACGGCATAGTAACAAAGTAATAACGAATGTTTTATTTCGAATCAAGTGCCATGCGCACAATTTTATTAGTAACCAAATAAATTTGAAATACCGTTACCAGTTACTGTACATCGAGTTCTTATTACAGATACACCTGAAACCCAAATTAAATTGTAGTTATGTAAAGTACTATTGTTACATAAGTTGTCGCTTCCAAAGTGGGGCATCACAAATTTAAATTATATTAAATTTACAAAGCTGTATTGTTGCACATTTGTCGCTCCAAGATTGTGGGGTTATTCAAATTAAATTACATGTAAATTTATACACATACAACATAAATTATACAACTTACGTACAGAGTTATATTGTTATATAATTTGTCGCCCTGGACGTGGGGCTCCACAAATTTAAATTATATAATAAATCTGTTGCATAAATTGGCGTCCAAGATCGTGGGGCTCCGCAAACACAAATAAATTTATATTTGCAGTTGTAGTGTTGCATAAAAATGTCGCCCTTGAACGTGAGGCCCGACACGCCTACATTTATGTATATGTATCGATGTTTTATATATATATATATATATATATTACAACGGATTTATTATATAATTTAAAATTTGTGGAGCCCCACGATCTTGGAGCGCTAAAATTATAACAACGTTACATATACATACATATACATGTGGGCATGTCAGGCCTCACGTTCAAGGGATACAAACTTATACAACGAATTTATACGTAAATTCGATATACAGTAATTCACGCAGGTTGTATAATTATACCAGGTGTATTTATAATAAGAGTATTTTTATTAACCAGTATTTAAAACTCATATTTATTATTGATTCATTGTGATAAATATTTTTAAACATCATTAATAATTGTCGGTCACGATATTGCTCATTATTAAATGTTTATATCTTATGATATGCAACATTACACATATTTAAAAATCTCTTATATCTAAACATGTTAATAATCTTATATCTAGACAAGTTATATAATTGGTTTATTAATTTAATATAAAATTAAAATATTTTTATATTGAAATAAATTGTCTTATATCAGATCTGACCTCTACTCGCTCAGTCTATACCAAGATTTAAAATTCAATTTAAATTTATATTAATTGCTTGTAGACTGGCCTTGTTTTAATATTCAACTTTAAATAAACCTTTCTATACTTCAAATATCTACTCACTTTACTATCTATTTTGATAATAAACTCTACTCTCTTTACTTTAAATTCTCTTTCATTTATGAATGCTTATATATATATATATATATATATGCGATCGCTCATTCTTACGACTAAACATTTATTTACATTTAACATATTATTACTAAGTATAAACTTTTCTTTGTTTTAATTTACTGTTCTTTGAAATCGTCTTTATGAGCTCTTTTTTTTTACAAATCATTTAAAATGCATTACGTATGTCACCTCGATTTCTGATGATCTTACGACTGTTGTCCGGGGTCCAGCGTTGTCCAGAGTTAAGTTTCCATTCCTCTTGTCCTGGCGTGGTCCTGGATACGTCTAGAGTCCAGCGTCGTTCTACGGCAGCATGTGTTCCTGGATACGTCTAGAGTCCAGCGTCGTTCTACGGCAGCATGTGTTCCTGGAAACATCTAGAGTCCAGCGTCGTTCTACGGCAGCATGTTCCTGGATGCGTCTAGAGTCCAGCGTCGCTCTACAGCAGCTTTCCCGTATATACTCTTGGTAGACTTACTATTGCGGTATTTACTTTTTCCGTAATATTGTCGTGAATTTAACGAACGTTATTTCGTTTGTTACTGCGACTTGTAATAGAATAACAATAAACTGTTTTGCCGAAGGACAGCATGTCCGGCTGCAACTGTGTCTTGAAATGAAGAGAAGGGTTTTTGGTCGAACCCTTAATTTATACGCTCTCGAGATTCCGCGCCAGTCGGCTCCAAAATCGTCCTGTCGATACCTGCATATCTCGTGACAGCCCCCACTCCCGAACCTTTTCATCTATTTGCAATTATTAGCAAGTAGCAATGTTTTGCACGGAATCGAGATAGCACAAATCATAGCTAATTCGATTAAGCACTCACTATATTAATTTGAGCGTCTTAGTGTAATTTGCGTATTTTTTGGCAGGCTTATTTTGCACTGTCTTCGCATAACGTGTTCTATTAACGTCATCTTTTCACTGGGGATAACTATAAATTTTACACACACTTTGGTGCCTTTGGTTTGATCATACACTAATTAGTTTTCGCACAGTGAATTACAATAATTATTTTATTAATTACTTGGGGCGGGTTGCTGAGATTCCTGTCTATGCCTGCATCATGAACACACGCAAGATACACGTGTAACACACATACAATTGAGCAGGTGTTCACTGCTTGCCGAAACAGGTTAATTCTCCCCTAATCTAACAACGAAATATGTTTGCAATCTCAGACTTGTCCATTTACCCGTAACTTATACAAATTATACAAAATTTATATTTATTTAAATTAATGCCTAATACAGCGTATGGCTGTATCGTTGGAATATATATATTGTGACGGCAGCGGTATGCGAACATCTGCTCTCCGGTACCAGCGGTGGACGAGGCGAGCCAATCCAGCATCAGCAGCCGCCGAGACGTGACCAACTTCGTGTTCGGTGCTAGCGAATCAGCGATCCTGGTTAGTGCATAAAACCCGGGCCGGAAGAAAATTTGAGGCGGGGTCAGCCGGAAGGAACAGCCGAAGAATAGAACCGGCGTTCTTGCGTCTTCGCCCTCCAGTTCCGTGCCAGCGATGGATTTCGCTGGGCCGGCAGCCGATTCTACAACCGGTGCCGTGAGAAGAGGAGGATTGCAGTACGCTACGAACAGCGGGCGCAGACGCCGAACATCTCAGCGCGGCACTACCAACATCACCGTTCTCTCCACTCGGTCCTTTTTAGGGCCACCAAAAAAACTAGAGTGTACGATTGGCGCCATTTGTCATGCGGCAAGCCTTTTGTCCGGTGACAAGTGGCGCCCAACGTGGGGCAGCGATCATATTGCGGATGCAAGATCCAGCCACGCCATCGAGCTACCAGCCGGCACACCAATCAACATGGCGCCCAACACACACCTCCACAACATCTGGAGAAGAGCAGTAGGCTGGCTACCGGAGAGCATTCAAGACCCGGTGGAGTTGTGACGGCAGCGGTATGCGAACATCTGCTCTCCGGTACCAGCGGTGGACGAGGCGAGCCAATCCGGCGTCAGCAGCCGCCGAGACGTGACCAACTTCGTGTTCGGGGCTAGCGAATCAGCGATCCTGGTTAGTGCATAAAACCCGGGACGGAAGAAAATTTTAAGTACTCTTCATCGCCACGCCATCGGACGCACTTCATCTCCTCTCCTCTCTCGGACGACATCGAGGCGGGGTCAGCCGGAAGGAACAGACGAAGAATAGAACCGGCGTTCTTGCGTCTTCGCCCTCCAGTTCCACGGCAGCGATGGATTTCGCTGGGCCGGCAGCCGACTCTACAACCGGTGCCGTGAGAAGAGGAGGACTGCAGTACGCCACGAACAGCGGGCGCAGCCGCCGAACATCTCAGCGCGGCACTACCAACATCACCGTTCTCGCCACTCGGTCCTTTTTAGGGCCACCAAAATAACTAGAGTGTACGATTGGCGCCATTTGTCATGCGGCAAGCCTTTTGTCCGGTGACTATATATAATATATATATATATATATATTGCAACAGAACACAGGATGATAAGATATGCTGTTTATATCAGAGTACATGAATGACGAGCATTTTTCTTGTTTAAATTTGTTTTGTGTAATATTTTGTCTTTTAGTCATAAGTTTTGTATTTAAAAATTGATAAGCATATAGGTTACACCAAACTCTTCATAAAAAGATGTACTATATTGTCATGTATTTTTTGTATGAATTGGTGCGCGTGTGCGGGTGTGATAATCTGCTATCGCTATAGCGGCAGTGGTAGTTAACCGATTTACATGAAAATTTGACAAGGAATTATTTAAGTAAATAGCTTCGATTTGTGTATACTCTGAGGTTTGTAACTATTTTAGAAATATGGTTTTTTAAGTAAAGCAAAACTCAAGTGTAACTCTTATCAATGATAGGGTAATAAAAATTGTAGATAATTTCCATGCAGGACTATGCAAAATTAAACAAAGTTTTTCATGAAATTTGTGTATCTGGTTGTTCCATCAATCATGTGACTTGGGCTTGGCCTATCAAATTACACCAAATTCAGTGAGATTCATACGTTGCAGAGCTAGGATGGACACAGTCTGTCTGTCGACGTTGCTAGGGGAAGTTGTGCCCGGGTAAGAAAGTTGTTCTCTTACAAACGTAAAAATATCTTATATAAAATAAACCATAAACCTTAAAATTCTTAACGAAGTTTTGCGGTAAGAACCAAGAAGGAATAGAGGAATATTTTATATAAAGTAAACTATAAACCTTGAAATTCTTAACGAAGTTTTGCGATAAGAACCGAGAGGATAAATAATTAAATAAAATTTAAAATAAAATACAGTGCTGTGTCGTGTAAGTTAAGATATCCGCTTAGGGAACTTAAGACACTACAAGATATCGTGGAAGGTGTACATTAAACGCACCTCATTAGTAAATACCCAGATAAATCCTGAGATTAAGAAATTATAAATATAAATTAATAATAAACTGAATGAATGAAATTCAAATTCTAGCAGTCAAACATAACTACGAGACTCTGTGAATTATCGCCGCTGGAGCCGCTTGCTGTACAAGTTAACAACGAGACGAAGAGGACGCCAGGACGAAGAGGACACCAGGAAGGAGTGAAGCTGTAGAAGAGGACGACGAGACGGGACCGACGAGACGAGAGGAGGACGTTGCAGCAAACAAGTAAAATCGATTTATATTAATCGAACAATACAAACAATTTAATATACTATCAATACATGACAATTTAAAATACATTATACATCTTTATAAACAATATTTGTATATAATAAATAATTTTTCATCTCCTCCATAATAGACTTGTATCGATTTTTACACACTCACAATATCCTTATTAGAATAATAAAGTTTGATCTGTTGCTATATATATATATATATATATATATATATATATATATATATGTATATATATATATGATGCTTTTTTTATAAATTCTAACCTAGCGATTTTTTCGTTTCTAACTCAGATTTAATATTACTTAAAAATTGTTGTCTCTTAACAATCTCCGAATTTAATGTTTTTCTTATTGTCTTTGTATTTATACTGACATACGTAGTAATTTGTATGTCCTTCAGTGTCTTTAGAAAAGCAAAAACACATGTGGGGCACTGAGCATATTTGCTAGCGTTGAATGAAACACTTCACATTTTTTTTTGAACAG